>CM071929.1:48484567-49071778 GCA_016081115.2 Rehmannia glutinosa
AAGAAAAATAAAATCTAAAAAAAAAATCTTTAAAATTTTTGTGAGGGCAATCTCACGGATCTAAATGTTGAGACCGTCCCAAGTATTTGCCATATATAATTGCACTTTAACTAGAAATAAAGTCATTGTTTCCTTATCTTAAGATGCATTCAAATCGTTTTTACAATCATGCAACAAAAATAAGGACAACATAAAAGGCACATTGGAGGGCAAATTGTGTTGCCCCTAATATTGACACAAATCCATACATACAGAAAATGAATACCACAATAACACAATAATGAGCTAGAGTCCTGGAGAGTTCTTGCGGAGAACAACAATGAGTTATACGAATTTTCCACAAAAACGTTAATCGAGTTTCTTTTGGAGATTGAAAAAAAACGTGTTAAAAATTTTGGATCTTCAACAAGAGAGTAAACACGCTTCAATTAATTACTCCAACATTGAAATTAAGTAATGAAAAAGTATAAAGTATTGTTTATTTTCATTGAAATCTCATAAAGTATTGACCATTTATTCCTTGTTAAGCAATAAGGTTATGTTTCTTAAGGTTTAAGTGATTTATGGCTTATCCTTTTCCCATGACACAAATTGTTGTCAAAATAGAGATAATTGTTTCCTATCAAGATAACATATATTTCTTAGGGATAATTATAATAAAACCCCTGTGGTTCGGGCTAATTACAAAAACAAAATCTAGAGATTTTTGAAAATTACAAAAAAAATCTTGAGGTTAATTTAGCTTACATTTCCCCCTTTATATTCAACAATATTTAAAAAATACCGGTGATATTTTTAGAAATATTACAATTTACCTCTTAAATAGTTAAATTTAAGACATAATCAAATTTAAGGAGGCCTTTTGTAATTTTGAAACATCTCCGGATTTTTGTGTAATTAGTCCAAACCTCAGGGGGGGTCTTTTGTAATTACCCATATTTCTTAATATGCTACACTCCAGATTCATAAATTTCTTTTTGTTTCTTTAGTTGAAATGTTGATCATCTCTTCAATTTGAAAATTAACTGAAAATTTGAAAATTACATCTACGAATAAACTCAACAATAGTTTATCTGTTTATGGCACCATATACATTCTAGATACCACAAATAATGCACACTGCACACATTTATTGCACTGCTTAACTTGAAACAAAATCATTTTTTTTAGTTTACATCCTTAAGTTGCACAACATTATACACAACCAAGCAACAAAAAAATGGGACTATAACAAGGAAGAACCTCATTTATGGCAAAACCGAAGCATTGATATAATTTTGTTGCACACTAAAATTAAAATTGCAGTTATAAAGTTTTGGCTTGTCAACCTTGCATATCATTTCGGCTCCACTCCAACAGCCGCAAGTTTATCATCAAAAAACATCAAGGTGCCTTGCACATACTTCTATACCAGGCCCTGAAATTAATGATTCGCACCCTCAGCCACAGGTACATCGACAAACACCCACCAGCCGCACTCCTTCTCCTGCACCAAACCCTGCAATAAGAAGGCAAGAAATGAATCAACCACAAAGCAGGATTTTACGTGATTCTTCATTCTGATTGTCAGATGTGCCGACTCAAGAGCAGATTATGGAGAGTGGAGGGAACAAAGGTTATTGCGGGAAGAAACAATTGGAAGATGTTCAAAGAGTATTCCAAAGAAGAAGTTATGCATGTATACTCAGAGATTGTGATTACAAAGACCGTGTCAAAATGTTGAAGAAATGAAACCATCAATGCAACCTCTAATTGAGACAAGAGAATAACCATACTCTAGATCTACAGTTTGGTCTTAAAAAGGGTGATTTTTCATTCAGAGATAAATTGCTTATGATGTACTATTTTTTTTTAAAGATTAGTAATGTCTTCATACCACGATAAATTTAGTTAAATCTTATCTAAATCGTGCACGTGCATACCACTTGGTATTTTATCCATGAAAAATGTAAATCATTTCTCTTCTATTTTTAGTGTTTTAAAGTCGATTCCTTAGCTGTGTATTCTAAATTACCAGAGTATGTGCACTCGATGTTGTAATTTCTTATCCAATGGATCTCAAGCAATACATTCATGCTTTTCCATGCACTAAATACCAATTATGTTTATGTATGCACATATTTTTAATATATTTTTTATTTATCTGAGTAAAAAAATATTATTAATTTAATTTTGTACCGTAATTATGTACGTAGACATATATGCAAAGCTGTTAAAAGTTTAATAAGAGAACCACATGCAAATATGTTTAGAGATTGAGATGTGTCGGTTGAAGAGCAGATAATGGAGACCGGGGTCGCTAGGCATAGGAAAATTTTTACAAGAGAACAACATGACAAAATAAGAGTTACTGCGGAAAGCAATAACTAGAAGACATTCCGTGAGTATTCGAAAAAGAGGTTATGCGTATATGTTTAGAGATTGAGATTAGAAAGCCATGTTTAAAAAACTGGATCAACAACCACATGCGAAAACGAGTAAAGAGTAATGCAGTCTCCAATTGAGGCTCAAGTACAAGAAAAACTTTTCGTTACATTTGCTTTTTTATTGCATATTCTAGAAAAAGAGTTGATAGTCTTAAGGATCCCATTAAAAACCAGACTCTTTTTATTGTAACTTATGTCTATCGAGTTATGTTTAAGTGATTGCTCAAGATGTAACAATGCATCATCATTCAAATGAATGTAAGATGTCAGTCTGAACCAATGTCTTTTTTGAATTGTTATTGTTTCTCGTATTAAAAAACTCCAGATCCCTTGTTCATACTCCTATTCCAAAATTCAATTGAAAATAGATATAGCAACACAATAATCAGCTATATCACAAAAAACTACTATGTTCTTTGGCAACCTGTGGACAACCAATGATGTAGGTTTCTCCAATTACATATTTCTTCGCGATAATCTTATATAAATCAAATGTTTCTTCTATTCTACACTTGATATTCTACATCAAAAGCATATAAATCACAAGTCTTTTCTATTTTTAGTGTTTTGAAGTCAATTGCTTAGTTATTCTAAATTACTAGAGTATGTGCACATGATGTGCACTCAATGTTGTAATTTCTTATCCAATGGATCTCGAGCAATACATTCATGCTTTTCTAGTATCATGATGCACTAAATGTAGATTTAGGTTAAGGTATATGCACATATAATTAATAGAGAAAATTACACTAAACTCCCTGTACTATTCGTGTTTTTACACTTTACTATATAAACTATTTTTCGTTACACTTTACCATATGAACTATGCAATTTTTTTGCAATTCGCCTATATGGACATTTTTACCCTTAAATTTTTATTTTTATTAAAATAATAAAAATATTTCATTATGATCATATCCAACCCATCACGTATAAAAAATTAATAATCTCTTAAATTCATACAATGTTTGACTAGAATGTAGTTGAATATTCCGACCCGATGTGAATATTTACATCGTTAATTGACTAAAATTATATTATTTATTTTTTATTTTTTAATTGGTTAGTGAAGAATACTTAAGATTAATAATGTCTAAAGTTAGCATCGATTTTTTTTTTGCTGCAATATTTTTGCTTTTTTTGTACGTGTGACGAGCAACCCAAAATCGACTAAGAATACCTAGCTACATTTCATTGAAGCAATGTATGAATTTAAGGAAATATTAATTTTATATACGATAAAATAATAGGCTTAATGACCATAATGAACTACTGACATTATTCTAAGAAAATAAAAGTTTAGGGGCAAAATTGTCCATATATGACAAAGTGCAAAAATTACGATTCATATGGTAAACTATAACAAAAATAATTTATATGGTAAAGTGTAAAAACATGAATAGTACAAGGGGTTTAGTGTAATTTTCTCTAATTAATATTTCTTTTATTTATCTGAGTAAAAAATTATTATTTATTTAATTTTGCACCGTAATTATGTACGTAGATGTTAAAAGTTTAACAAGAGAACAACATGCATATATGTTGTGAGATTGAGATGTGTCGGTTGAAGAGCAGATAATGGAGAAAAGGGCCGCTAGGCGTAGGAAAAGTTTAACAGGAGAAAAACATGACCGAATAAGAGTTATTGCGGAAAGCAATAACTCAAAGACGTTCCGTGAGTACTCGAGAGAAGAGGTTATGGGTAGATGTTCATAGATTGAGATTAGAAAGACATGTTTAAAGAATTGGATCAACAACCACATGCGAAAACGAGGAGAGAGTAATACAACTTCCAATTGAGGCTCGAGTACAAGAAAAACTTTTTGTTACCTTTGTATTTTTTTTTTAAATTTTAGAAAAGAGTTGATAGTCTTAAGGATCTTGTTCAAAACCAGACTCTTTTTATTGTAACTTATGTTTGTCGAATTATGTTTATCAAGATGTAACAATGTATTATCATGCAAATGAAAGTAAGATGCCAGTTTATAACAAGGTCATTTTTGAATTGTTATTGTTTCTTGTATTAAAAAACTTCAGATCCCTTGTTCATTCTCCTATTCTTAAATTCAAGTGAAGATAGATCTAGAAACACAAAAAATAGCTATATCACAAAAACTATTATGTTTTTTGGCTACCTGTGGACAACCAGTGATGTAGGTTTCTCCAATTACAAATTTCTTCGGGTAATCTTATATAAATCAAATGTTTCTTCTATTTTTCACTTGATATTCTACCTCACAAACATATAATCACACGTCTCTTCTATTTTTATATTTTTAAAGTCAATAACTTAGTTATTCTAATTTACTAGAGTATGTGTAGAAGATGTGCACTCGATGTTGTAATTTCTTATCCAATGGATCTCGAGCAATACATTCATGCTTTTCTAGTATCATGATGCACTACATACATATTAGGTTTAGGTGTGCACATATTATTAATAAATTTTTGGTTTATCTGAGTAAAAAAATTATTATTAAATTGATTTTGTACCGTAATTATGTACATTGACATATATTCAAAGTTGTTAAAAGATTAACAAGAGAACAACATGCATATATGTTCATAGATTGAGATGTGTTGGTTTAAAAGTAGATAATGGAGATCAAGGTCGTTACGCGTAAGTAAAGTTTAACAAGAGAACAACACGAAAGAATAAGATTTATTGTGAAAAGCAATAATCGGAAGACATTCTGTGAGTATTCGAGAGAAGAGGTTATGCATACATGTTTAAAAAACTGGATCAACAACCACATGCATAAAATGAGCAGAGAGTAATGCAACCTCCAATTGAGGCTCGAGTACAAGAAAAACATTTCATTACCTTTGGTTTTATTTTTGAATTCTAGAAAAGAGTTGGTAGTCTTACGGATCCCGTTTAAAACCAGACTCTTTTTATTGTAACTTATGTTTATCGAGTTATGTTTAAGTGATTGTTGGCCTTTTCGAGTTGTTTATCAAAATGTAACAATGTATCATCATGCAAATGAAAGTAAGATGTCAGTGTGCACCAGGGTCTTTTTTGAATTGTTATTGTATCTTGTATTAAAAAACCTCATATGGCTTGTTCATTCTCCTATCCCTAAATTCAATTGAAAATAGATTTAGAAACACAAAAATTAGTTATATCACAAAAACTATTATGTTCTTTGGCAACTTGTGGACAACCAATGATGTAGGTTTCTCCGAGTTATATATTTCTTGGGATATTCTTATATAAATCAAATGTTTTCTCTATTATGCACTTGATATTCTACCCCAAAACATATAAATCACATTTCTCTTCAATTTTAGTGTTTTAAAGCCAATTACTTAGATATTCTAAATTACTAGAGTATGTGCGCAAGATGTGCACTCGATGTTTTCTTATCCAATGGATCTCGAGCAATACATTCATGTTTTTCCAGTATCATGATGCACTAAATACAAATTAGGTTTAGGTATGCACATATTATTAATATATTTTTTATTTATCTGAGTAAACAAATATTATAAATTTAATTTTGTATCGTAATTATGCACGTACAAATATATGCAAAGATGTTAAAAGTTTAAGAAGAGAACAAATATCTATTTAGGGATTGAGATGTGTAGGTTGAAGAGAAAATAATGGAGAGCAGCATCGCTAGGTGTAGGAAAAGTTTAACAGAGAGCAACATGACACAATAAGAGTTATTGCGGAAAGCAATAACTGGTAGATGTTCCGTGAGTATTCGAGAGAAGAGGTTATGTGTTAGGAAATTTATTGTCTAAGATTTTGATGAATGCCATGTAAAACTTAGAATAGAAAGTTGGCACCCCAATTCTTGTTGTAAAATGCATTGTAATAAATAGAGCTAGCCAAGCTGAGTTAAGTCAGCTACGACCTAACATGCAAGAAGACAACTGAAGACTAGAAGGAAGACTCATTTGCAAGACAAATTTGAGTATGGCAAAGAAGAGTAGACGGAACTCTACTAAAAAGCGGTGAGATGCGGTGAGTGGAGTATCGTCAAGTCAACTCGAGAAAAGCCAAGTCTCAAGTTGAAAGTGAGAAGAGTCATTCAATGATTGGAAGGCGACTCTAAGTCACCAGGGGAAAGCAAAGAAATGCGTCAAGTCGAGATAATCGTAAAAGATCCGCAGACGGAAATCAAGAGAATTACTTAAACAAGTAATATCTCCATACCACCTTTCTTGGAGTGCTCGGTCCCGAGCGTGCAAATGGAATGAACAATGGGAAGCACTACACCGTGTCGAACTCGAAAAGGTGAAAGAACAATTCATACGAGGAAATGACAAATCCAAGGATCGCAACAAGACAAGCAAACACGCAAGTGACATTCAAAAATAAGTCTATCTCTTCAACGGGCAAATTTTTGATAGTTCACTATAAAAGGTGAGGATTTTTATTTGAGGATAAGATATATGACACAAGACATATATGAGAGTGACACAAGTTATAGACACGAACAAACAACGTTCAAGCAATTATTAGAAAATCAAACATTCTCAATCCTCAAGCCTACACTACGAAGAACATCAATCCAACACTCACTGTGAAGGAAAGATAACTTCAATCAGTTGAAGAGGAAAATACGAAAATCAAGGGTCTACATTCCACGAAGGATTGTAGGAAGGTTCAAGGTCGAACCAAGTTTTAAGCTTTTGGAGGGCTTCGTGATCAAATCCAAAGAGCTTGAGTAAGTGAGCTGTAGTAGCAAGGCATTGCCCTGTGAAGAAGCCGAGTCGTACGAGAAGGTGAGTGATCAAGGCGTCTCGGATCGAGTCCCAAAGGATCAAGTCAGTTTGTGTGATCAAGACTTGTATACGGACTGTTACCACTTTGTATCTTGATCATTACCTAGTGGATTCCTCCAGGAGTTGGAGAAGAGAGGAGTAGAAGAATTACCCCATCTTCGAACCTCTATAAAATTTTATTGTGTCATTTACATTTCAAAGCACTTTAATTCCTGCATTCTTAATCGCTTATATCTGTTTGATAAATTTGCTATCCACTTGATAATTTATAAGTACTAAACCAAGCACTAAACTCTTGCTTAATCAAACTTAAGGGTGTTAAGTCTTCCATAAAAACAAAACCACAAGTTGAGTTAATTTAGAGCCAACAACCGAGTTACTCCATCAACAGCTCGTTGAGTTTATTGAGAGATTAACTCTCTTGAGTGGCTAAATCGATTTATCCATCAAGGACACACGGTGTGTAGTATCAACTCGTATATTTAAAAGGACTAAAACGAAAATTTGGTAAGGTTTATTCAACCCCCCCCTTCTAAACCTTACACTTACACCCCTTGGGACCTACAAGTGGTATCGGAGCGGTTGGTTCATTGAACCCTCCGCACTGGTTCTTGAACTAGATCTCCAAACTTTTCAAAGTCCGCTTTAGTACTTAAACTTTCAAAACTCTTTTTATCATTAAAAGTTATCATCATGGAAGCAAATTTGACACGCATCCCTATGTTCACAATTGAAGAATTTGATGATTGGAAAATTCGTATGCGGCTCATCTATCAAGCATTACATGATGAGATGTGGATAGTAATAGAAGATGGGCCACCGCAAATCTTAAAGGTGAACACATTTTGTAAGAAGAAGAGCTGAATCGAAGGAGAAGAGGATGTTGCTCCCGGACAGTCATGGTTGAAAAACCAAGAACGAGTGGACAAATGATGAGAGAAAAAGATACAACCTGGACAATGTAGCCAAGGACATTCTTTACAAAACCTTGGAGAAAGCCATGTTCAATAAAGTTAAATCATGCAAAACGGCTAAAGAAATCGGGACAAAGCGACATTGATTTGTGAAGGCTCGAGCAAATCAAAGAAAACAAATTATCGGTGGATGTACGAAATTTGAGAACTTCAAAATGATCTCGTGGAGAAAACCTGGATCAACTGGATGCTCGGTTCACGAAATCACAAATGAGTCATCTGCACTTGGAAAGGAATATACACGAAGAAATGTGTATGAAGATCCTAAAAAGTCTTCAAATTGAATGGGAAATGAAGGTCATGGCACTGAGACATTCCATGGACCTATCAAAGACATCCAACCATGAATTATTCTCGGACCTCAAAGCCTACGAGTTTGAGTGAGAAGAAAAGACCAGGAAGAGACAATCTGTACCCAAAACAATTTGCTCTAATTGTTAAAGATGGGAAGAGAGCCGAGGTCAAAGAAGTCATTGATCCGGAAAAATAGCCCACGATGGTTAAGAGGTTCAACAAGTTCTTCAATAAGAACTACAAGAGAGGAAAGGGTGAATCTTCGAGAAGACACTCGGCTCCCTCCAAATCAAGGAAGATAGGCCAACCAAGAGAACAGATCATCAAAAAGTTGAGTATCAAAGGGTGACAATCCAAGAATGGAAAGAGTCGATCAAAAGGTTGAATATCTATGTTGGAACTGTAGACAACCAGGTCACTATGCCATTGATTGCTCATATCCTGTAGTCAACAAATACAGGAATGAAGAAGAAAGAAAGGTCTTGAGAGAAAGAAGACAAGAAAAGAAAAAGGCAATGATGGCTGCAGAGATCTGCTTTGAGACAAGCTAAGTCAAGAGAGACAGGTGACTCGGAGATCGTGAAGCGACTACTCAAGTGACTCGAAGAAGAAGCCCGATCCGCTTGATGGCCAAGGAACAAGATCAATCTGACCAAGAAGATGAGGTACAATCTAACTCATCAAACTCAGACTCCAGTGATAGTGACTGTGACACACACACTTCTTCACCCACTGATCTTTATGATTCATTAGGCAAAATGATGAAAGATTTTGAACACATTAAATCCTCACACACACTATTAAATGAGGAAAACAACCTACTCAAGAGTCAAAACTCAAAGCTGACTAAGGAGCTGAGTACTCTAAGTCAAATAGCCGATGAGAATGAAAGTTTAAAAATTTGAAAATGCTAAGTTAATAGCAGAAATTGCTGCTATAGAAAAGAGGGAGAATGACCTCAAAAATGTTATTGCCTCATTCACTAAGGCATCTAAATCATTGGATGATCTTATTACGAGTCAAAGAGAATGTGGAGACAAGACAGGCTTAGGATTTAACTCCTCTGTGCTATGTCAAACCTCAAAAGTAATTTTGGAAAAAGGATCTTCAAGTCATGAAGAGT
Organism: Rehmannia glutinosa; assembly: GCA_016081115.2. Lineage (NCBI taxonomy): Eukaryota > Viridiplantae > Streptophyta > Magnoliopsida > Lamiales > Orobanchaceae > Rehmannia > Rehmannia glutinosa. Next base: position 48,494,125 of record CM071929.1, read on the forward strand.
CTGAAAAATCCAAAACTCTAAATGTTGCACACACATTCAATCCAAAGCACCATAACAAGCAAACTGGCCTTGGTTATAAAGGAAAAGAAAAACGACCGATTGAGTGCGGCTGAAAGGACGGTGATAAAAGATTCCCGAGTTCCTCAAAGCAAACTCCAAACAGAAAATACTCGTAAAAAAGAAAGCAGAGCTACCAAAAACCCCGAAAGAAAATCCATAGAAGAAATACATATGATGGAAATGGTAGAAAACATCCAAGCCAAGTGATTGGAATAATGTAAACCATCGCCTGGACTTATGGAATATAAGCCCAAATGGCAAAGGCCTAGAACTCAAAGAAAGACCATTCCAAAAGTATAAGAGCTTTCATCAAAGCACACATATGCACCTAGGCACTACACTCAAAGACACCACAATTACCCAAGAAAGGCAATTGCTAAAACACATATGCAGGCATACAGACAAAAGAGACAGATGTATGAACCTAGAATCCCCAAGCAATTTGCCAGGATTAATTATGATTATGGCAGCGATAGATGGCAACCCCTTAGAGTCAAATCATTTGGCTATAGGTTGGTTGGATCATCTTACAATTCTAACCCCTCGGGACCCAGACAAGTATGGGTACCTAAAACTTAATTTCCTTGATTGCGGGTTCAAGGAGCAGTGAGTGCCAAGGAACCTGGTACATGGATAGTGGTCATTCCGGACACATGATGAGGAAACAAGAAAAATCTGTCAAAATTCAAGGAAGTTAAGGGAGCAAAAGTCATATTTGGAGGAAATGAAGCTCCTGGTGAAATAAGAGGCATTGGAACCATCAAGAGGAATGGATTAGAAATCACAGGCGTTGCATATGTTGAAGGACTCAACTTCAACTGCTAAGTATCGATCAACTCTGTGACAAAGGGTTACAATGTTTGATTCAACATGGGTGTATGCCAAATCAAGGATATTGAATCAAATGAAGTTGTCTTTGCAAGGATGTAGACGAGAAGAATATGTATGTCGTGGATTGGTCAACCGCAACACCCAAAGACTGTCTACTAGCAAAGAGCACAAATTTGAATCAAGTTGGTCGTGGCACAAAAAAGTCGAGTCACCTAAATTTCAAAACGATTAACAAGCTTGCAAGAAGTAATCTTGTGGAAGGACTTCCGGACTCAAAGATACAAGAAGGAAAGTATATGTGACGCATTTGAAGGGAAAACAAATCAAATCTTCATTCAAAGAAAAGACATGTTCATCTTCAACAAGAATATTACATCCGCTTCATATGCATCTATTTGGCCCAGTGGAACCAGCCAACATAAGTGGAAAGAAATACACCTTGGTGGCAAGTAGATGACTACTCAAGATATACATGGACAATATTCATGTGTAAGAAGAAAGAAACTCTACAAAAACTACCACGGTGATGAAGAGGATTCAAAACGAGAAGAGTCAAACCATTATCAAAATAAGATCGAGACAGAGGAACCGAGTTTGTTAATGGAATAATAACTCGATATTGTATTGAGAATGGTATTGGTCATGAACTATCGCAGCAAGGACTCCACGGTGAGAATGGAGTTGAAGAAAGAAGGAAGCAGAACCCTCAAAGAAGCAAAGCAAGGACCATGTTGTTAGTCGGGGGTTACCAAAAAGATTTTGGGAAGCAATCAACACGACTTGCTACACTCAAAACGGATGTATGATAAACAGACGGATGACAAAGACTCCTATGAGATTTGGTGGAAGAAAACCAAATTGTTAGGAATTTTATTGTTTAGATTTTGATGAATGCCATGTAAAACTTAGAATAGAAAGTTGGCACCCCAATTCTTGTTGTAAAATGCATTGTAATAAATAGAGCTGGCCAAGTTGAGTTAAGTCACTACGCCCTAACATGCAAGAAGACAATCAAGACTGGAAGGAAGACTCTGTGCGAGAGACAAGTGAGTATGGCAAAGAAGTAGACGGGAACTCTTGAATAAGCGGTGAGATGCGGTGAGTGGAGCATCATCAAGTCAACTCAAGAAAAGCAAGTCTCAAGTTGAAGTGACGGAAGAGTCATCCAATGATTGGAAGGCGACTCTAAGTCACCTGGGAAAGCAAGGAAATGCGGTCAAGTCGAGATAATCGTAAAAGAACCGTTAGACGAGAAATCAAGAGATTTACTTAAATAAGTAATATCTCCATACCACCTTTCTTGGAGTGCTCAGTCCCAGGAAGCGTGCAAAAGGAATGAACCAATGGGAAGCACTACACCGTGTCGAACTACGAAAAGGTGAAAGAACAATTCATACGAGGAAACGGCAATTCCAAGAAGCGCAAGCCAACGACGCAAAGTGACTTTCAAAAATAAGCCTATCTCTTCAACGGGCAAATTTTTGAAAGTTCACTATAAAAGGCTGAGGAGTTTGTTTGAGATAAAAGGGATGACACACACGTGAGATATACAAGCACATTAGAAAATCGAAACATTCTCAATCCTCAAGCCTACATTACGAAGTACATCAATCCAACACTCACCGTGAAGGAAAGAGAACTTCAATCAGTTGAAGAGGAAACTTTTGAAAACAAAGGGTCTACATTCCGGGAAGGATTGTAGAACGGTTCAAGGTTGAACCAAGTCTTAAGCCTTTGGAGGGCTTCGTGATCAAATCAAAGAGCTTGAGCAAGTGAGTTTGTAGTAGCAAAGCACTGCCCTGTGAAGAAGCGAGTCGCACGAGAAGCCGGTGAGTGATCAAGGCGTCTCGCATCGAGTCCCTAAGGATCAAGTCATTTGTTGTGATCAAGACTTGTATCCGGACTGTTACCACTTTGTAAACTGATCATTACTTAGTGGATTCCTCCGGGAGTTGGAGAAGAGAGGAGTAGAAGAATTACCCCATCTTGAACCTCTATAAAAACTTTCTTTGTGTCATTTACATTTCAACATTTAAATTTCGCACTTTTAATCGCTTATATCTGCGATAAATTTGCTATCCATTTGATAATTTATAAGTACTAAATCAAGCTCTAAAATCTTTCTTAATCAAACTTAAGGGTGTTAAGTCTTCCGCTGAAAAATAAAACCACAGTTGAGTTAAATTATAGCCAACAAGTGAGTTACTCCATCAACGGCTCAATTTGAGTGTTGAGAGATTAACTCTCTTGAGTGACTAATTCGATTGTCCATCAAGGACACAAATTGTGTAGAATCAACTCGTAGATTTAAAAAGACTAAATCGAAAATTTGGTAAGGTTTATTCAACCCCTTCTAAACCTTACACTTACACCCCTTGGGACCTACAAGTGGTATCATAGCGGTTGGTTCATTGAACCCTCCGCACCAGTTCTTGAACTAGATCTCCAAACTTTTCAAAGTCGCTTTAGTACTTAAACCTTCAAATTTTTTATTAAAAGTCATTATCATGGAAGCAAATTTGACACGCATCCTATGTTCACTATCGAAGAATTTGATGATTGGAAAATTCGTATGCGAGGCTCATCTATCAAAGATTACATGATGAGATGTGGATAGTGATAGAAGATGGGCCTCTGCAAATATTAAAGGTGAACAAAAAATGCACGAAGAGTTGCGGTGAAGGAGAAGAAGATGTTGCTCCCGGACGATCATGGTTGAAAAACCAAGAACCGAGTGGACAAATGATGTGAGAAAAAGATACAACCTGGACAATGTAGCCAAGGACATCCTTTACAAAACTTTGGACAAAGCCATGTTCAATAAAGTCAAATCATGCAAAACGGCTAAAGAAATGCGGGACAAGTTGACATTAATTTGTGAAGGCTCGAGCAAATCAAAGAAAACAAATTATCGTGGCGGTACAAAAATTTGAAAACTTCAAAATGATTTGGGAGAGAACCCGGATCAACTAGACGCCGGTTTGAGAAATCACAAATGAGTTGTCTACACTTGGAAAGGAATATACACGAGAAGGAAATGTGTATGAAGATCCCAAAAAGTCTTCTATTTGAATGGGAAATGAAGGTCATGGCACTCGAGACACTCCATGGACCTATCAAAGACATCCAATCATGAGTTATTCTCGGACCTCAAAGCCTATGAGTTTGAGTGAGAAGAAAAGACGAGGAAGAGACAATTTGTACCCAAAAACAGTGCTCTAATTGTCAAAGATGGGAAGAGAGTCGAGGTCAAAGAGGCAATTGACCCGGAAGAAATAGCCCGATGGTTAAAAGATTTAACAAGTTCTTTAACAAGAACTACAAGAGAGGAAAGGGTGAATCTTCCGAAGACACTACCTTCCTCCAAATCAAGGAAGACAGGCCAACCAAGAGAACAGATCATCAAAAAGTTGAGTATCAAAGGGCCGACAACTCAAGAATAGAAAGAGCGATCAAAAGGTTGAATATCTATGCCGGAATCAGAGACAACCAGGTCACTATGCCATTGATTTGCCCATATCCTCGTAGTCAACAATCTGAGAGATGAAGAAGAAAGGAAGGTCTTGAGAGAAAGAAGACAAGAAAGGAAAAAGGCAATGATGGTCGCAGAGAGCTATTTGAAAACAAGCTAAGTCAAAGAGAGCGGTGATTGAGAGCGATGAAGTGACTACTCAAGTGACTCGAAGAAGAAGCCCGACCGCTTGATGGCCAAAGAACAAGATCAAGAAGATGAGGTACAATCTAAGTCAACATACTCGGACACTAGTGATAGTGATCGTGACACACACACTTCATCACCCACTCGATCTTTATGATTAATTAGGCAAAATGATGAAAGATTTTGAACACATTAAATCCTCACACACACTATTGAATGAGAAAAACAGCTACTCAAAAGTCAAAACTCAAAGTCGACTAAGGAGCCGAGAACTCTAAGTCAAATAGTGTTGAAAATGAAAGTTTAAAAAGGTGAAAATGCTAAATTAGTAGCTGAAATTGCTGCTATATAGAAAAGAGGGAGAATGACCTCAAAAATGTTATTGCCTCATTCACTAAGGCATCTAAATCATTGGATGATCTTATTATGAGTCAAAGAGAATGTGGAGACAAGACAGCTTAGGATTTAATTCCTCTATGCCATGTCAAACCTCAAGAGTAATTTTGGAAAAAGGATCTTCAAGTCATGAAGAGTCTGAAAAATCCAAAACTCTAAATGTTGCACACACATTCACTCCAAAGCACAATACTAAGCAAACTGGCCTTGGTTACAAAGGAAAAGGAAAACGGCCCGATTGAGTGTCTTTGAAAGGACAGTGAGAAGAGATTCATGAGTCCCAAAGCAAACTCCTAACAGAAAATACTCTGTAAAAAGGAAGCAGAGCTACCAAAAATCCCAGAAAATTCATAAAAGAAATACATATGATGGGAATGGTAGAAAATATCCAAGCCAAGCTGATTGGAATAATGTGAACTATCAGCATAGACTTATGGAATATAAGCCCAAATGGCAAAGGCCTAGAACTCAGCAAAGGCCATTCCAAAAGCATAAGAGCTTTTATCAGCACACATATGCACCTAGGCACTACACTCAAAGACACCACAATTACCCAAAGAAGGCAATTGCTAAAACACACTTTCAGGCATACAGACAAAAGAGATAGCTGTATGAACCTAGAATTCCCAAGCAATTTGCCAGAATTAATTATGATTACGGCACTGATAGATGGCAACCCCTTAGAGTCAAATCATTTGGCTATAGGTTGGTTGGATCATCTTACAATTCTAACCCCTCAGGACCCGGACAAGTATGGGTACCTAAAACTTAATTTCCTTGATTGCGGGTTCAAGGAACAGTGAGTGCCAAGGAACTTGGTACATGGATAGTGGCATTCCGGACATATGACAGAAATAAGAGAAATCTGTCAAAATTCAAGGAAGTCAAAGGAGCAAAAGTCATATTTGGGGGAAATGAAGCTCCTGGTGAAATAAGAGTCATTGGATCCATCAAGAGGAATGGATTAGAAATCACAGATGTTGCATATGTTGAAGGACTCAACTTCAACTTACTCGAGTATCGATCGGCTCTGTGACAAGGGCTACAATGTTGGATTCAACATGGGTATATGCCAAATCAAAGAAATTGAATCAAATGAAGTGGTCTTTGCAAGGATGTAGACAGAAAAATATGTATGTAGTGGATTGGTCAACTGCAACACCCAAAGACTTGTCTACTAGCAAAAAGAGTACAAATTGAATCAAGTTGGTCGTGGCACAAAAAAGCTGAGTCACCTGAATTTCAAAACACTTAACAAGTGGCAAGAAGTCATCTTGTAGAAGGACTTCAGGACTCGAGTATACAAGAAGGAGAGTATATGTGATGCATGTCGGAAGGGAAAGCAAATCAAGTCGTCATTCAAAGAAAAGACATGCCCATCCTCAACAAGAATATTGCATCTACTTCATATGGATCTATTTGGCCAGTGGAACCAGCCATCATAAGTGGAAAGAAATACACCTTGGTGGTAGTAGATGACTACTCAAGATATACATGGACAATATTCATGTGCAAGAAGAAAGAAACTCTACAAAAACTACCCACGGTGATGAAGAGGATTCAAAATGAGAAGAGTCAAACCATTATCAAAATAAGATCGGATAGAGGAACCGAGTTCGTCAATGGAATAATAACTCAAAAGATTGTATTGAGAATGGTATTGGCCATGAACTATCGTGACAAGGACTCCACAATGAGAATGGAGTTGCGAGAAAGAAGAAGGCAGAACCCTCAAAAAGAAGCAAGGACCATGTTAGTCAAGCAGCGGGGTTACAAAAAGATTTTGGTCAAGCAATCAACACGAACTTGTTACACCCAAAACGGATGTATGATAAGCAGACGGTGACAAAGACTCCTATGAGATCGAATTTGGAAGAAAACCAAGTGTTGCATATTTGAGAATATTTGGATGTAAATGCTTCATCCACAACAATGGCAAAGACAACCTAAAGGCCTTTGATGCTAAAGTCGATGAAGGTATCTTCTTAGGATACTTAGTGAAAGCAAAGCCTCTGAGAATACTCAACAAAAGAACTATTGTTCTGAGAGGAATCCATTCATGTAGTATTCGATGAGCCAAATGTAAATGGAGAAGACATTGAAGAGTCGGTGATAAGGTTTGAATCATCCAATCATCTGAGAAGAGTCCCTATCTTTGAAGTCAAGCCGGAATTATCAATTTGAAGAAGATGAGATAGTGAATCTAAAAAAGCAGTGGAAAATTTGCGGCTAAGTGATAACGAGAGAGTCGACCACACCAACACAAACCAAGTCGATCGAATCAGCTAACTTACTCCAACTTTGATGTAAGATGGCCGAGAGACCATCCACGAGAACTTGTCATTGGAGATATAAGAGAAGGTGTCAAAACAAGATCGAACTCAACAAGAAGCTATGTTCACATGCTTCATCTCGCAAATAGAGCCCAAAGATGTGTCACAAGCATTGGATGACACACATTGGATTCAAGCTATGCAAGAAGAGTGAATCAGTTTGAAAGAAATAAAGTGTGGGAATTAGTGCAAAGACCCATGCATCAAAATGTTATTGGAACCAAATGGGTGTTCGAAACAAGATGAACGAGGAAGGTTACGTGGGTAAGAAACAAAGCAAGACTAGTAGCCAAAGGATATTGCCAAGAAGAAGGGATAGATTTTGATGAAACATTTGCCCTCGTAGCAAGATTGGAAGCTATAAGGATGTTTCTTGCCTATGCTAGAGCAGCAACCAGCCGGCGGGCCGCCTGGCAATCGACCCAACGGGCCTTTGGTAATTTCGGGTCAGGCGGGCGGGCCAAAATTTCTCGGGCCTCTATTTTTGAGGCCACTGCCTTCGATGGGCGTTGGGCCATCGGGCCAAAATGGACCGAAATGTATTTTTTTATTTTATAAACAACGAGAATTTGTGAACAATTTGAGTCGACCCCAAAGTCACCAAATTATGACAAAAAAGCCATCTTCCCCAATGGAACTAGATTCTTCCTTACTTATTTTCAAGAAAATCGCCGCAAAGAGCTCACCGCCCTTGCTTCAAAACGCGGCCACAACCTCCGTCCTTCATGTCCTGGGCGATTAACATAAACAAAATTACCACCGGCCGTTGCTCTTCAAAGCACCGACCAACGATCCGCGACTCGGCGTCACCCAGATCTGCAGCAAGAAAGGCTTTTTGTGCAACAACCAACCGGAAAAGTTGAAAGCCACCGTCGTCGCTTCACCAATCGATGGGCCACCGCTCAACCTTTGCCTCCAATTGACAATTGTCATCGGATTTTTGGGCTTTTGGTGATGTTACGTGTGGGTCTTTGGAAAAGTTGAGAAGATTAACATTTTTTCTTCTAAAAGCAAGATTTACCTTTGTTTTAGTTTAATATATTATATTATATTATATTAATATATAAATGTACGCATAGATCTTGATATACATATATCTAAATATAAGAAAATAACGGGCCAAAAAAGCCCAGGAAAGTCGGGCCAAAAATGGCTCGAGCCCAATCAGTGCCGGGCGATTGGGCGGGCCAAATAGGCCCGATATTTTTCGGGCTTATAAATTTGAAGCCCAACCTGGCCTTAAACCGGGTTGATCGGGCGCCCATTGGGCGGGCCCAAATTGCCACTCTATATGCACTCACAAGAATTTCATTGTATATCGAGATGGATGTAAAAGTGCATTCCTAAATGGTTTATTGGAAGAAGAAGTGTATGTTGAACAACCTCCAGGATTTGAGCAGAAGACTCTTGGAGACAAGGTATACCAACTCAAGAAAGCCTTGTATGGATTGAAACAGGCACCCAGAGCATGGTATGATACCCTGTCACAATTCCTAAATCGAAAATGGATTCACAAAAGGAAAAGTAGATAGAACACTTTTTAATTCAAGACAAGAAGAGTATCTTGCTTGTTCAAATATATGTGGATGACATTATTTTTGGATCCACTAACAAAGAGTTTGTGTGAAAAATTTTCAAACCTCATGCAAAGTAAATTTGAAATGAGCATGATGGGAGAGTCGACATTCTTCCTTGGACTCCAAGTGAAACAATTTGAAGGATGGAACCTTCATAAGTCAAACAAAATACACGGAGACTTAATGAAGAAGTTTGGTATGGAGGAGAAGTCTTACGTAAAAATACCAATGAACACATCGATCAAAATGGACATGGATGCACGGATGGCAAGCCTGTAGATCAAACAAGATCTGAGCACTTATTGGATCACTGCTCTATCTCACGGCTAGCAGCCGGACATCACCCTTTGTAGGTGTATGTGCAAGATTTCAATCTGCTCCAAAAGAGAGCCATATAATGACATCTAAGAGAATATTGAGATACTTGAAAGGAAGCAAGAAGTAGGCCTATGGTATCCAAAGGAAGGTGGATTCAAGCTAATTGGCTATTGATTCTCGACTATCTTTGGATGCAGAGTGGAGGACAGGAAGAGCACTTCGAGGCACATGTCAAATGCTAGGAAACAGACTAATTTCTGGTTTAGCAAGAAGCAAAACTCAATAGCCACCTCTGGTGAGGCGAGAATACATAGTCAAGGGTTGTTTAGCCCAAGTCCTATGGATGAGACAAAGCGAGAGACTATGAAGTTGAAGAAAAGAAATTCTAATCATGTGTGATAATACAAGTGCCATTGCAATCACTCAAAATCTGTGTTGCACTCAAGGACAAAACATATTGATGTCGATATCACTTCATAAGAGATCATGTTGAAAAAAAGGACATTATCTTGGAATATATCTCAACTCGATAAACAACTAGCCGACATCTTCACAAAACCATTATGTGAGTCAAGATTTGAAGAACTCAAACATGAGTTGGGGTTAATTGAGTGAGGTGACACTCGGATGAATCAAAGAAGAGAAATGGAAAAAAGAGGTGAAAAAGAGCAAAAAGTAAATCACTCAATAAATCACAATTTAGTCGGAAAGAAAACTACACCGAAGTCGGTGATAATTTGAGTCGCTAAGAGAATCGTGAGAAGTAGAGTTAAATCGGCTAGGAGATAAACTGAATAACTTATGAGCAAAGTGACAAAAACGCGGTCGTTTGACTAAGCGGGAATGTTTTAAGGAATACGTCAAAGATAATGATGATGTGTATGCGGACATAAAGCCGCACACAAGCTTATGATTGGATATAAATTTGCCGCATTAAATACGAGACATGAAATGCTCAATAGGCGTGCGAAATCCAAGCCGTTGATTTCGATCACATTTCAAAACCACCCGCACGTCCTTTCATAAACCATATTTAAACCATTTTCGTCCGTTTCTCTCTCACACTTCTAAAAACTGTTCATCTCTTTCTCTCAAAAGCAAAGCGAGAATACTCTCGAAACCCTATCAACCTTCAAATCAATTTCGAGTTTTTCCTTGATATAATCCTGAGAAATGGCACCAACTTATGACTTTACCAAGTTAGGAAAGCAAATCCACACGGTTCGACGGTGGATTTCGACGGAATGGTGAAGCGAGGTTAAACGACACCCTGGTGAAGAAAATCGCCGAGAAGTTGGAAACGCCCCAGGACTAAAACCGTTTCTAACGTTAGAATATCCGATGACCTATATGGAGGAGGTCGCACAATTCTACGTGAATCTTTGAGATTCACGATGAAGGAATCAAGTCATCTGTTCACGGAAAGCGGTGACTATCTCTCGCCAAGAATTTGGTGAATATTGCTTACTACCGCAGAGAAAAAGAGCATCCGAGATCAAAGAAGGCGATGTAAACTTGGTCGACGCATGGAAAGAAATAGCCAAGTCCGACTTTCTTTGATAAAATAATATACACAAACAAACAAAGAAGCTGGCTGAAGGAGGATTATCACAAGTTGTTGGACATAGTTGCCAAATGTATCGACATCAAATTTGGCAAACTTTGACCATTAATCAAAAGGCAAAGCTGATTGTAATGGCCATTTGCAATCATCGAAGAAAAAAGAAGATAAACCGGGCCGGAGTTCGTCTCAATGGACTCGCGAACGTGGGAACAAGTCCTTCAAAGAAGATGATTCATTTGGAGGATCCCTAGGATATGGTCAGTGATTGGCCGGCTATTGGAGGTGAAAGAGTCCCTCTTAGACATGGGAAGGCATTCCATGTTAACAAGAGGATGTTGAGCAAACCTCTGCGGCGCACTGAAGAGAGCTTACGCCAAGAGAGCGACACGGTGAGGGGAATCGGTGACCAAGAAGATCTGTTGTTTCCTCTCCAAATTAAGAAGAAAGCTGCCCCTGCTTGTGCTAAGAAGATCACGCCCCTGCAAAGAAAGAAACCAAACATGCTCCGCCCTGCAGTGAGTCACTGCCCAGAAAGCCGTGTCTCCCGCCCCTGCAGCCGGTCAAGAAGGACTCACAAATACCTTCTCCGATCGTCAAGAAGAGGAGAATCGAGAAGCCACGACGGCCCGCTCCTTAGAAAAAGACACCAAACCGGCCCCGGCCCGCCAAGACTCGAGAAGACAACATCTCTCGAACGAGAAATTCCCCTGGTACAAACCAGGAGACGAAGAAGAATCGTCAAGCGATCGAATCCGGAGAAACCAGTGAGTCGATTACTCGGCCAAAGACAAACACGGAGACTCGGAGAAGTAGAGTCTCGGATGTAGTTGATGAAACAACCAAGTCTCTTTGAAAGCGTCGGCAAAAAAGCGGCGAGGAAGACACGGTTGTAGCTCACATAGTGAAGGTTAATGAAGAAGAAACCGCCGGAGCGAGATAGTGATGTAATGATTCTATCTCCACCTTACCCGGACATCCAAAATCGTCTGCGTGAGTGGAGGAAATGGAAGTTGAGCAAGTCGGGAACAGTTCCAACGGCCCGAGTTCATAGAAGAAGAAGAGGAATCGCTAAATTTCCTTGGATTAACTCTGTGCTCAGCTACGGATGAAGACAAGCTGCACGGACATCCTGCAGATCTACAAGGACAGGGAGAGAGAAAAGCAAGTGAAGAAGCGAAGCACGTGAGAAGGCAAGCATCCGCGCCCTATCTCGGCACCACAGAACACACACATCCTCTCCTTGATGTCTTCTCGGCGGTGTGACGAGGAACTGCAGAATGTCACGCTTTGCCGACGAAGAGTTGCAAATGCAGCAAGCATTGACGAGTCAAGAATCCTTCACGAGCAAAGACTAATGGAGGGACCGGGAGAGTCCTCGAACACATCTAGAAATCGATCAATGGGAGTGGTTGACAAATAGCCACTGTTGTTGCTGCTACCACTTCCCCAACTCACTCGAGAAGAAGGCAATAAGGAGATGGCGATGGCGGGCTAGTGGGGACCCCAATCGAGCCAACCCTATTGAAGGTGTGCTACCACCGCCCCAACGGCTGAACAATCAATCGAAACAGTACCCGGGAGTTTGGAGACGAGTGACCCCATTCCAAGTCACTCGGTGGTGCGCCGGTGGGGAAACTCCCTCCACTGCAGCAAGGTCGGAGGATCTGCGAGATGACTCCACAACGAATCAAGGAGGCGAAGAATAGAAATTACAATCACAAGAAAAACAGCAAGTTGCCATCAACGAAGCTCGAGGCGATTGTTGAGACTGTCTCGGTGAGGTGCCAACCGCGCTCTGAAGGCTAATGATGGCGCGATGCGATCGAGGGCAGAGGAAGGAACAGCCCACGGGAGTTAACACTGGCGATGAAAGTGCAATCCATGGGGTTGAGACTCCTATGGATGCCTGTAGAAGACCCTAAGACAGCCGACACATTTGTCGAAAGGAAGGACGAGCCTCGCAGAGAGACTGCTGGAGGTAATGAAGGCCCACGGGAGGTTGAGACTTTCCCGGGGTAAAGAAGCTGAAGTAGAGAACATCCCTCCTGCTATCATCGACCCATCCGAGAAGGAGATCGCACTTTATGATTCCCGGGACAACCCACGATGTCACTTTTCTGGGATCGAAGGCGAAGAAGTTCGAGTCATCCCCATGACAAATCCAAAAGACTCAGTGCAGGTGTTCTAAGCACGAGCAAGTCGATCCCAAGACTACTCGTCAAACTTTTAACTTTGATGATGAGCCACCACTGGAAATCTCATCATCGTCCGATGACGCCCGATAAGGCCGAGTACGAGTCTCATGAAATGGAAAAATCATTTGAGACCAACGAAAGTTGTTAAGACAGTTGAGGCTCAGCAAGCGGGTCCACCTCACAACAAGACCCGAGCTTAACAAGAGACCACCGCACGAGGCTCCTCAAGTGAAGCAGGATCGATTCCCAAAAGAACGCCGCGCACCACTCATCATCGAAGCAGATTCCGGTTGGCGGTGATGAATCCTTCGTAGAGTCTTTTCCTTTTTCACTGGAAATAAGGAACTCCACGAAGAGTCGAGAACGAACAAGCACGCTATCACAGACCACCACCTCTGTTTTTCACTCAAGCACCATTGTTCCGCCCGATTTTGATTTTGACATTTGTATGGCCATCACCGCAAAGAAGAATCGGTGAAGTTCGAGAAGTGTTCAAGGCACTCTTTCTTTGAGGTTGAACGGATGGAGAGGCATCGGCCTCTTTGGACATGCGATCGGACAACAGAGATGCCAATCTTACAGCCGACTTGAGAGGCATCACAGTCGAGGATAAGGGAATGGTGGCAACATCATCAATCAATGCGTGTGGAACAGGTGAGATACTTGAACTTTGTTCAACAAGTTCTTTGGTGTGGAGAGTTGAAAATCGATGCAAAAACGAAGTTTGAGAGAACACATTGAGCATATGCATGAAGCTCACACTTTGCCGAAATCAAAGCTGCGTGAGCAAAATACAAATGATATACAACGTTTGGAAGAACACATGACTAGAAAATTCAGCCTTCTCATCATTTGAGATGAAGTGATTGATTTGCAGAGTCCAACGCTACTCGATCCGAATTCCGTGTCGCTTACAACGCAGCAGACTTGAAGCGAACTCAACCATCGAAGAGACTCGACTTCATGCTTGCCAACATGTTCCCTCGGGGTTCCTCTATCCTTTGATGATGCCAAAAAGGGGGAAGAGGAATACCTTAAAGCAAAACAAAATCAAGGCCGAAAGAAAGGAGCAGTGAGAAGGAAAATCGGTGAGGAAATTTTGAAACAAAAGAAAGGAAAATCTGTTGAGGGGGAAGGATCAAAAGATATGACCTTGATGATTGCACAAACCCCTCAACGAGGTCTGTCACGGTGACATTATAAGCGGCAAACTCCCGTGACTCGCCACTCCAACACTCTTTGTATCATGGCCGAGAAGAGAAAAGCAATTGAAGCGGGGATGAAGGAAGTGGAAGGAAGAATGGATGCCAGGGTGATGAACATCTTGAAAGAACATGGAGGCATTCCAAGAAGAGACACGTATGCCATTTCGGATGTCGGGGCAGAGCCACGATCGCCTGAATTCAAAACGCTCGAATCAAGGATATTTTGCAAATATGTCCATGGCTCAAGCTTAGGACTTATCTTGGGAAAAGGGTCTCACGTTATGTGAAGAAGCGACAGCAGCGAGACTTCAGCTGATCACTCTCTTTGGTCACTCCGCCGGTCACTCATTTGGAAAGAAGAAGACCAAAGACAAAGATACGCCCGCAGGTAGAGGAAGAAGCAATAGTGGAGGAAGAAGCTTGGACCCAGGCCTCTGCCCCAAGAATATTGAATACGTAGATCCGGGGAAAGAAAGGAGGGATCTTTGGGTGGGGCTTGACCAAGTGGCAAATTTAAAAGTGGCTAAAACTAACGCCGAGTATGCAAAAAGATTAGAAGAAGAAAACAAGAGACAAACTCGGCTATGGCGGGAGAGACAGGAAAGATTAAGAAAAGATGAAGCCGCCAGGAAGGCATATGAAAAGAAAAAAAGCGGTGATTTGCGAGAAGAAGAAAGAAGAGAAGAAGATCTTGAACAAGATGAAAGAAGGAGACAATGAAGGAGATGAAGTGTTCTTTGTCCAACCCTTCGTGTATTTTATTATGTAAATACATACAATGTAAGTCTTCCGTAATAAAGCTATAAATTCTTTATCTTTTTTTGTGAAGACAATTATATACTCGATACACCTTGTAAAATGATTGTGTTAAGTACAAGAATGATATGATCAATAAAAAGATTGATTCTGCGCATACATTCTATGTCAATACACTATCTGTATGTATCTTTGTTATTTGCATCTTTGTATGGTTTAAGTTTTGGAATCATCAAAAAGGGGGAAATTGTTAGGAATTTTATTGTTTAGATTTTGATGAATGCCATGTAAAACTTAGAATAGAAAGTTGGCACCCCAATTCTTGTTGTAAAATGCATTGTAATAAATAGAGTGGCCAGCCGGTGAGTTAAGTCGGCCTACGCCCTAACATGCAAGAAGACAATCAAGACTGGAAGGAAGACTCTGCTGCGAGACAATTTGAGTATGGCAAAGAAGAGTAGACGGAACTCTATGAATAAGCGGTGAGATGCGATGGTGAGTGGAGCATCGATCAAGTCAACTCAAGAAAAGCCAAGTCTCAAGTTGAAGTGACAGAAGAGTCATCCAATGATTGGAAGTCGACTCTAAGTCACCAGGGGGAAAGCAAGGAAATGCGTCAAGTCGAGATAATCGTAAAAAGAACCGTTGCCTGAGAAATCAAGAGATTTACTTAAATAAGTAATATCTCCATACCACCTTTCTTGGAGTGCTCACCCGAGAAGCGTGCAAAAGGAATGAACCAATGGGAAGCACTACACCGTGTCGAACTCGAAAAGGTGAAAGAACAATGCATACGAGAAACGGCAATTCCAAGAACTGCAAGCCAACGACTGCAAAGTGACTTTCAAAAATAAGCCTATCTCTTCAACGGGCAAATTTTTGAAAGTTCACTATAAAAGGCTGAGGAGTTTGTTTGAGATAAAAAGGGATGACACACACGTGAGATATACAAGCACATTAGAAAAACTGAAACATTCTCAATCCTCAAGCCTACATTACGAAGTACATCAATCCAACACTCACCTGTGAAGGAAAGAGAACTTCAATCAGTTGAAGAGGAAACTTTTGAAAACAAGGGGTCTACATTCCAGGAAGGATTGTAGAAAGGTTCAAGGTTGAACCAAGTCTTAAGCTTTTGGAGGGCTTCGTGATCAAATCCAAAGAGCTTGAGCAAGTGAGCTGTAGTAGCAAAGCAAGGCAGCTGCCTGCGTGAAGAAGCCGAGTCGCACGAGAAGCCAGGTGAGTGATCAAGGCGTCTCAGATCGAGTCCCTAAGGATCAAGTCGGCCTGTTGTGATCAAGACTTGTATCCGGACTGTTACCACTTTGTAAACTCGATCATTACTTAGTGGATTCCTCCAGGAGTTGGAGAAGAGAGGAGTAGAAGAATTACCCCATCTTCGAACCTCTATAAAAACTTTTTTGTGTCATTTACATTTCAAAGCATTTAAATTTCTCGCACTTTTAACGCTTATATCTGCTGATAAATTTGCTATCCATTTGATAATTTATAAGTACTAAATCAAGCTCTAAAATCTTTCTTAATCAAACTTAAGGGTGTTAAGTCTTCAATGAAAATAAAATCACAAAGTTGAGTTAAATTATAGCCAACAATTTGAGTTACTCCATCAACAGCTCATTTGAAAGTCATTTGTTGAGAGATTAACTCTCTTTGAGTGACTAATTCGATTTGTCCATAAAGGACACAGTGTGTAGAATCAACTCTGTAGATTTAAAAGGACTAAATCGAAAATTTGTAAGGTTTATTCAACCCCCTTCTAAACCTTACACTTACACCCCTTGGGACCTACACAAATGTTGCATATTTCAGAATATTTGGATGTAAATGCTTCATCCACAACAATGGCAAAGACAATCTAAAGGCTTTTGATGCTAAAGTGATGAAGGTATCTTCTTAGGATACTCACAAAGCAAAGCCTCAAAGAGTACTCAACAAAAGAACTATGGTTGCAGAAGAATCCATTCATGTGGTATTCGATGAACCAAATATAAATGGAGAAGACATTGAAGAGTCGGTGATAAGTGAATCATCCAACCATACAGAAGAGTCCATATCTTTGAAGTCAAGCCGGGATTATCAATTCGAAGAAGATGAGATAGTGAATCTCAAAAATTTGGAAAATTTGGCTAAGTGATTACGAGAGCGACCACAAAGAAAGAACTGTTTGCAAGTCGATCGAATCCAGCTAACTTACTCCAACCTGATGTAAGATGACCGAGAAATCATCCACCGAGAACTTGTCATTGGAGATATAAGAGAAGGTGTCAAAACAAGATCCGAACTCAACAAAGCCATGTTCACATGCTTCATCTCACAAATAGAGCCCAAAAGACGTGTCACAAGCCTTCGACACACATTGGATTCAAGCTATGCAAGAAGAGTGAATCGGTTTGAAAGAAATAAAGTATGGGAATTAGTGCAAAGACCCATACATCAAAATGTTATTGGCACCAAATGGGTGTTCGAAATAAGATGAACGAGGAAGGTTACGTAGTAGAAACAAAGCAAGACTAGTAGCCAAAGGATATTGCCAAGAAGAAGGGATAGATTTTGATGAAACATTTGCCCTCGTAGCAAGATTAGAAGCTATAAGGATGTTTCTTGCCTATCTTGCTCACAAGGATTTCATTGTATATCGATGGATGTAAAAAGTGCATTCCTAAATGGTTTATTGGAAGAAGAAGTGTATGTTGAACAACCTCCAGGATTTGAGCAGAAGACTCTTGGAGATAAGGTATACAAACTCAAGAAAGCTCTATATGGATTGAAACAGGCACCCGAGCATGGTATGATACTTTGTCACAATTCCTAACCGAAAATGGATTCACAAAAGGAAAAGTAGATAGAACACTCTTCTTAATTCAAGACAAAAAGAGTATCTTGCTTGTTCAAATATATGTGGATGACATCATTTTTGGATCCACAAACAAAGAGTGTGTGAAAAGTTTTCAAACCTCATGCAAAGTAAATTTGAAATGAGCATGATGGGAGAGTCGACATTCTTCCTGGACTCCAAGTGAAAAAATTTGAAGGATGGAACCTTCATAAGTCAAACAAAATACACGAGAGATTTAATGAAGAAGTTTGGTATGGAGGAGAAGTCCTCTGTAAAAATACCAATGAATACATCATCAAAATGGACATGGATGAAGATGGCAAGCCCGTAGATCAAACAAGATACTGAGCACTTATTGGATCATTGCTCTATCTCACAAAGCGGGCGGATATCACCTTTCTTTGTAGGTGTATGTGCAAGATTTCAATCTGCTCCAAAAGAGAGCCATATATAAAACTAAGAGAATATTGAGATATTTTGAAAGGAAGCAAGAAGTTGGCTTATGGTATCCAAAGGAAGGTGGATTCAAGCTAATTGGCTATTGATTCGACTATCTTGGATGCGAGTGGACAGGAAGAGCACTTCGAGGCACATGTCAAATGCTAGGAAACAAAGCACTAATTTCCTGGTTTAGCAAGAAGCAAAATTCAATAGCCACCTCTACAAATTTGAAGCGAGAATACATATCTGTGGCATTCACAGCCCAAGTCCTATGGATGAGACAAAGAACGGTGAGAGACTATGAAGTTGAGAAAAAGAAATTCCAATCATGTGTGATAACACAAGTGCAATTGCCATTACTCAAAATCTGTGTTGCACTCAAGAACAAAGCATATCGATGTCGGATACCACTTCATAAGAGATCATGTTGAAAAGAAGGATATCATCTTGGGATATATCTCAACTGATAAACAATTGGTCGACATCTTCACAAAACCATTATGTGAGTCAAGATTTGAAGAACTCAAACATGAGTTAGGGTTAATTGAGTGGTGACACTTAAAAATCAAAGAAAAGAAATGGAACACAAAAAGGGAAAAAAGAGTGAACTCACAAATCAGCTAAGTAAATCACCAGA
The DNA here is from genome assembly GCA_016081115.2 of Rehmannia glutinosa. NCBI lineage: Eukaryota > Viridiplantae > Streptophyta > Magnoliopsida > Lamiales > Orobanchaceae > Rehmannia > Rehmannia glutinosa. The sequence goes on from CM071929.1 coordinate 48,512,953, forward strand.
TATCGGAAAGACAACTACTACAAAGTCGGTGATAATGAGTCACCAAGAGAATCGTGAGAAGTAGAGTTAAAAATGCTAAGGGATAAGTTTGAGTCACTTATGAGCAAAGTGGCAAAAACGCATCGCTTTTTGAGCGGGAATGTTTTAAGGAATACGTCAAGATAATGATGATGTGTATGGACATAAAGCCGCACACCAAGCTTATGATTGGATATAAATCTTTGCCGCATTAAATACGAGACATTAAATGCTAAATAGGCGTGCAAGATCTAAGCCGTTGATTTCGATCACATTTCAAAAACCACCCGCACGTCCTTTCATAAACCATATTTAAACCATTTAAATCCGTTTTCTCTCACACTACTAAAAATGCTTCATTTTTCTTCTCTCAAAAGCAAAGGCAAAAATTCTCTCGAAACCCTATCCATCTCAGAATCAATCTCTAAGTTTTTCTTTGATAAAATCTGAAAAATGGCACCAACCTACGACTTTGTCAAATTAGGGAAGCAAATCCACTCCGGGTCTCTTTTGTGGATTTCGTGGAATGGTGAAACAGGTCCGACGACACCCTAGTAAAGAAAATCGCTGAAAAATTGGAAACGCCCGGTGAAACCGTTTCGCGTTAGAATATCCGATGACCTATGTGGAGGAGGTCGCGATTCTCGTGAATGCCTTTGAGATTCACGATGAAGGAATAAAGTCATCTATTCACGGAAAGCGGTGACTATCTCTCGCGCAAGGATTTGGTGAACATTGCTCACTACCGTGTGAAGGAGCATCGAGAGATTAACGGCGATGTAAACTTGGCCGATGCTTGGAAAGAAATAGCCAAGCCCGACTTTCGATAAAATAGTATACACAAGAAACAAGAGATCTATTTGAAGGAGGATTACCACAAGTGTTGGACATAGTTGCCAAATGTATTGACATCAAATTTGGCTTTGACTTTGACCAAATCACAAAAGCAAAGCGATTGTAATGGCCGCAATCATTGCGAGAAAAAGAAGATAAATCTGGCCTGAGTTTGTCTACATGAGACTCTGTAACGTAGGGAACAAATCCTTCCAAGGAAGATGGCTCATTTGGAGGATCCCTAGGATATGGCCTAGTAATTGGCCGGGTGATGGAGGTGAAAGGAGTCCCTCTTAGACATGGGAAGGCATTCCATGTTAACAAGAGGATGTTTAGAGCCAACCCTCTCGGCGCACTGAGAAGAGAGCCTACGCCAAGAGAGCCGACACGAGTGAGGGGAATCGGTGACCACGAAGATCTGTTGTTTCCTCTCCACCCAAGAAGAAAGTGCCCCTGCTTGGTGCTAAGAAAGATCACGCCCGCACTGCAAAGAAAGTCAAACATGCTCCGCCCGCAGTGAGTCACCGCCCCTGCAGCCGTGTCTCCTGCCCCTGCGGCGGTCGAGAAGGACTCACAAATACCTTCTCCGATCGTCAAAAAGAGGATAAGCGAGAAGCCAAGACGGCTGCTCCTCGAGAAAAAGACACCAAGACCGGCCCCCGCCAAGACTCAGAGGAAATCGTCTCTAAACCAAGTCCCTCCGGTACAAACTAGAGACGAAGAAGAATTGTCAAGCACTCGAGCTTGAGAAACCGGGTGAGTCACCACTCACCGGAGCAGAATCTGGGAGGCTGGAGAAGTAGAGTCTCCGGATGTAGTTGATGAAACAACCAAGTCGAAGAAGGCGATCAACAGAGGCAATCAAGACACGGTGTAGTCCACACAACAAACACAAGCGAAGGCGATAGAGCGGATAGTGATGTGATGATCCTATCCCCACCTTACCCGGACATCCAAAATCGTCTGCGAGAGTGGAGGAAATGGAAATTGAGTCGATCCAGGAAGCAGTTCCAACGGCCCGAGTTCATAGAAGAAGAAGAGGAACTATTGAGCTTCCTTCGGTGACCATGTACTCCCAAAGATCTGGATGAAGACAATCGCAGACATCCCTGCAGATCTACAAGGACAAGGAGAAAGAAAAGCAAGCAGAGGAAGCCGAGGCACGTGAGAAGGCAAGCATCGTCCTATCTCGGCACCACGTGAACACACACATCCTCTCCTTGATGTCTTCTCGATGATGATGAGGATCAGGAAAATGCCGCCTTGAGAAGAGTTGCAAATGCAGCAAGCATTGCACGAATCAAGAATCCTTCACGAGCAAAGACGATGGAAGGACCAGGAGAGTCCTCGAACACGGTGGAAATTGATCCAATGGGAGTGGTTGACAAATCGCCTTGTTGTTCTTTGCCACCACTTCCCTCACTCGGAAGAAGCGATAAGGGACTGGCCATGGCGGGATAGTGGGGACCCGTCGAGCCAACCCCTATTGAAGGTGTTTTACCACACCGCCCAATGGTGAACATTCAATCGAAAGCAATAGGGAGCCACAGAGACGAGTGACCCCATTCAAGTCACTCGGTGGTGCGCCCGGTGAGAAACTCCCTCCACTGCGGCAAAGGTTGGAGGATCTGCAGATGACTCCACAACGAATCAAGGAGGCGAAGTAGAGAAAATACAAACACAAGAAGAACATCAAGTTGCCATCAACGAAGCTCAGGCGATTGAGATGTCTCGGTGAGGTGCCAACCGCTCTACGAAGCAATGATGACGCTCCGAGGCGATCGAGGCACATGATGGAACGGCCTGGGAGTTAACACTGCGGGCGATGAAAGTGCAATCCATGGGGTTGAGACTCAATGGATGCCACCGCAGAAGACCCTAAGACGGCTAACACTTGTCGAAAGGGAGGACCAAGGCCTCGCTGCAAAGAGAGGCCTGGAGGTAATGAAGGCCACGGGAGGTTGAGACTTCCGGGGTAAAGAAGTCAAGTAGAGAACATCCCTCCTACTATCATCGACCCATCCGAGAAGGAGATAAGCGCACTTCATGATTCCCGGATAATCGATGTAACCTTTTCGGGATCGGGCGAAGAAGAAAAGTTCGAGTCATCCCCGTGACGAGATCCAAAAGACTCAGTGCGGATGTTCCAAGCACGAGCAAGTCCGATCCCAAGACTACTCGTCAAACCTTTAATTTTGATGATGAGCCACCAATGGAAATCTCATCATCGTCCAATGACGCTACGATAAGGCCGAGGACCAATCTACTCAATTGGAAAAATCATTTGAGACCAACGGTTGTTGAGACAATGAGGCTCGCAAAGCGGGACCACTTCACAACAAAACCCCGGTGAACGAGTCCACTGCGTAAGCTCCTCAAGCGCGCGAGAGGATCGATTCCCAAAAGAACTTCACGCGCACCGCTCATCATCGAGCAGATCCCGGTTGGCGGTGATGAATCCTTTTTGTAGAATCTTTTCCTTTTTCCCTGGAGATACCGAAACTCCATGAAGAGTCGAAAACGAACAAGCACGCTACCCAAGACCAGCTCCGTTTTTCAATCAGGCACCATTGTTCGGTGATTATGATTTTTTGCATGGCCATCACCGCAACGGAAGAATCAATCAAGTCCGCGCGAAGTGTTCAAGGCATTATTCACGAGATTGAGCGGATGGAGAGGCATCGAGGCCTCTATGGATATGCGATTGGACAACAAAGATGCCAATCTCACTATTTGATTTAAGAGGCATAACATGATCGGATCGGGGAATGGTTGCAACAAAGAAGAAACAATGCGTGTGGAACAAGTTAGATACTTGAGGACATTGTTCAACAAGTCTTGGTATGGAGAGCTGAAAATCCGATGCAAAAACGGTTTGAGAGAACATATTGAGCACATGCATGAAGCTCACATTGCCGGGGTTAAGGCTCGCTGCGTGAGCAAAACAAGAGTGATCTCTGACGTTTGGAAGAGACCATGAATACAAAATTCAGCCTTCTCATGGCTGAGATGAAGCTGATTCGTGAGAGTCCAACGCTACTCGATCCGAATTTCGTGTCGCATACTCTGCAGTGAGACTCGAGACAAAACTCAACTATCATCGAGGCTCGACTTCCGCTTGCAAATCTGTTTCGGCGTTCCTCTCTCCTTTGATGATGCCAAAAAGGGGGAAGAGGAATACTAAAAAGCGCAAGGGGATCCAAGTTGAGAAGGAAGGAGCATCGCGAAGGGAAAATCATTTGAGGAAGTGTTAAAACAGAGAAAAAAGGAAAATCTGCTTTGAGGGGGAAGGATCAAAAGATATGACCTTGATGATTGCACAAACCCTCAACAGGTCTGTCCACGGTGACATTATCGCTGACAAACTCCTGTGACTCGCCACTCCAACACTCTGCGTATCTATGGTGAAAAGAGAAAAACAATTGAAGCGGGGATGAAGTAAGTGGAAGGAAGAATGGATGCCCGAGTTATGAACATCTTGAAAGAACATGGAGGCATTCCAAAGAGACGAGACACTTATGCCATTTCGGATGTCGGGGACGAACCACGATCGGTTGATGAATTTAAAATGCTCGAATCAAGGATACTTTGCAAATATGTCTATGGCTCAAGATTGGGACTTATCTTGGGAAAAGGGTCTCACGTTATGTGAAGAAAGGCGACAGAGCAGACCATCGGCGATCACTCTGGTCACTCCCGGTCACTCATTTGGAAAGAAGAAGACCCAAAGACAATACACACCCGAGGTAGAGGAAGAAGCGGTGGTGGAGGAAGAAGCTTTGGACCAGGCCTCCGCCAAGAATATTGAATACGTAGATCCAGGAAAGAAAGGAGGAGGGATCTTGGGGTGGGCTTGACCAAGTGGCAAATTTGCAAGTGGCTAAAAAGTAACGCCGAGTATGCAAAAAGATTAGAAGAAGAAAACAAGAGACAAACTCGGCTATGGGAGGAAAGACAGGAAAGAATAAGAAGAGATGAAGCTGCCAGGAAGGCATATGAAAAGAAAAAGAAGGCGGTGACGATGAGAAAAAGAGAAGAAGAGAAGAAGATGATCTTGAACAAGATGAAAGAAGGAGACAATGAAAGAGATGAAGTGTTCTTTGTCCACCCTTCGTGTATTTTATAATGTAAATACATACCATGTAAGTCTTCCGAAATAAAGTCAGAATTCTTTATTTTTTGTAGACAAATACGTGCTCGATACACCTTGTAAAAACTTGATTGTGTAAAAGAATAAGAATGTTATGATCAATAAAAATATTGATTCTCGCATACATTCTATGTCAATACACTATCTCGTATGTATCTTTGCTATTTGCATTTTTGAATGGTTTAAGTTTTGGCATCATCAAAAAGGGGGAAATTGTTAGGAAATTTATTGTCTAAGATTTTGATGAATGCCATGTAAAACTTAGAATAGAAAGTTGGCACCCCAATTCTTGTTGTAAAATGCATTGTAATAAATAGAGTGCTGTTTGAGTTAAGTCAGCTATGACCTAACATGCAAGAAGACAATGAAGACTAGAAGGAAGACTCATTGCAAGACAGTGAGTATGGCAAAAAGAAGAGTAGACGGGAACTCTACTAAAAAAGCGGTGAGATGCAATCGAGTGGAGTATCGGTCAAGTCAACTCGAGAAAAGCTAAGTCTCAAGTTGAAGTGAAGAGTCATTCAATGATTGGAAGTCGACTCTAAGTCACCGGGGGGAAAGCAAAGAAATGCGGTCAAGTCGAGATAATCAGAAAAGATCCGTTTACGGAAATCAAGAGAATTACTTAAACAAGTAATATCTCCATACCACCTTTCTTGGAGTGCTCGATCCCGAGAAGCGTGCAAATGGAATGAACAATGGGAAGCACTACACCGTGTCAGAACTCTGAAAAGGTGAAAGAACAATTCATACGAGGAAATGGCAATTCCAAGGACTGCAACAAGACAAGCCAACGACTGCAAGTGACTTTCAAAAATAAGTCTATCTCTTCAACGGGCAAATTTTTGAAAGTTCACTATAAAAGGCTGAGGATTTTTATTTGAGGATAAGATATATGACACAAGACATATATGAGAGTGACACAAGTTATAGACCTGAACAAACAACGTTCAAGCAATTATTAGAAAATCTGAAACATTCTCAATCCTCAAGCCTACACTACGAAGAACATCAATCCAACACTCACCTGTGAAGGAAAGATAACTTCAATCAGTTGAAGAGGAAAATACGAAAATCAAGGGGTCTACATTCCACGAAGGATTGTAGGAAGGTTCAAGGTCGAACCAAGTCTTAAGCTTTTGGAGGGCTTCGTGATCAAATCCAAAGAGCTTGAGCAAGTGAGCTGTAGTAGCAAGGCAGCTGCCCTGTGAAGAAGGCGAGTCGTATGAGAAGCCCGGTGAGTGATCAAGGCGTCTCGGATCGAGTCCCAAAGGATCAAGTCATTTGTGTGATCAAGACTTGTATCGGGACATTACCACTTTGTATCTTGATCATTACCTAGTGGATTCCTCCGGGAGTTGGAGAAAGAGAGGAGTAGAAGAATTACCCCATCTTGAACCTCTATAAAATTTTATTGTGTCATTTACATTTCAAAGACTTTAATTCTGCATTCTTAACTCGCTTATATCTATTTTGATAAATTTGCTATCCACTTGATAATTTATAAGTACTAAACCAAGCACTAAACTCTTGCTTAATCAAACTTAAGGGTGTTAAGTCTTCAATGAAAACAAAACCACAGTTGAGTTAATTTAGAGCCAACAAGTGAGTTACTCCATCAACGGCTCGATTGAGTTTATTGAGAGATTAACTCTCTTGAGTGGCTAAATCGATCGGTCCATCAAGGACACAGCTGTGTAGTATCAACTCTGTATATTTAAAAGGACTAAAATGAAAATTTGGTAAGGTTTATTCAACCCCCCCTTCTAAACCTTACACTTACACCCCTTGGGACCTACATTATGCGTATATATTTAGAGATTGGGATTAGAAAGACATGTTTAAAAAACTAGATCAACAACCCCATGTGAAAACGAGGAGAGAGTAATGCATCCTGCAATTGAGGCTCGAGTACAAGAATTTTTTTTCGTTAGCTTTGGTTTTTTATTGAATTCTAGAAAAGAGTTGATAGTCTTAAGGATCCCGTTCAAAATCAGACTCTTTTTATTGTAACTTTTGTTGATCGAGTTATGTTTAAGTGATTGCTAGTCTTTTCCAGTGGTTTATCAAAGATGTAACAATGTATCATCATGCAAATGAAAGTAAGATGCATGTGTGTACTAAGGTCCTTTTTGAATTGCTATTGTATCTCGTATTAAAAAACTTCATATGGTTTGTTCATTCTCCTATTCCTAATTTGAATTGAAAATATATTTAGAAACACAAAAAATAGCTATATCATAAAAACTATTATGTTCTTTGGCAAGTTGTGGACAACCAATGATGTAGGTTTCTCTAGTTATATATTTCTTTGGGATAATCGTATATAAATCAAATATTTCTTATATTATGCACTTGATATTCTACCTCAAAAACGTATAAATCACACGTCTCTTCTAGTTTTAGTGTTTTAAAGTCAATTACTTAATTATTCTAAATTACAAGAGTATGTGCGCATGATGTGCACTCGATGTTGTAATTTCTTATCCAATGGATCTCGAGCAATAAATTCATGTTTATCCAGTATCATGTCATATATGATGCACTAAATACAGATTGGGTTTAGGTATGCACATATTATTAATATATTTTTTATTTATCTGAGTAAAAAAATATTATTAATTTAGTTTGGCAATGTAATTATACACGTACATATATATATATATATATATATATATATATATATATATATATGCGAAGATGTTAAAAGTTTAAGAAGATAAAAAAAACACATATATGTTCAGAGATTGAGATGTGTAGGTTGAAGAGAAAATAATGGAGAGCAGGGTCGCTAGGCGTAGGAAAAATTTAACAGAGAACAACATGGCAAAATAAGATTTATTGCGGAATGCAATAACTGGAAGATGTTCCGTGAGTATTCGAGAGAAGAGGTTATGCGTATATGTTCAAAGATTGGGATTAGAAAGACATGTTTAAAAAACTGGATCAACAACCATATGCGGAAATGAGTAGAGGATAATGCTGTTAGATAAATGTTTTTATCATGATTTTGATGATTTTATTAAAATGAGTTTTTATACCAAAACAATGTCTCTAAATGTTGTCCCAATACCTCCGATCGATCTAAAATGTTTTTACTATTTTTCGGAGTATTTCTTGGGGTTTATTTTCGATTTAAAATTGGACAACACTTTTGTTTCAGCTCGGCCGGTGCATCCCTATAGGGCAACCGTACACTGAGTTGAGTTTTGAAACAGAAAATGGGGACGTAAGAAAAAAAAAAAGAGCGAGCGGCCGTCGGCCGACCAGGTGGGCGATCGGGTGTGGTCGACCGGTCGGCCGCGGCGATTGCACTGCAAGTTGGATTTTGTTCCGACTTCTCTCAGTATCGTAAAAACGCGTCAAGGGCAACCAGCAGTCACGGTGAGGCGACGGTCGCACCCCTCTCGACCGGTCCCCCTGTGTAAAAATTCGCGAGAATTCAATTTCAATCTTATCTCTGCTTGCGACGGTCGAACCCATGTTTGACAAAGAAACTATCCGTTGCGTTTTGCATGACTTTTCCTATTTTGTGGGATTGATTTCTAACAAATGACTATATTGATGATTTTAAATGGTTTCTTTTGCAGCAAATCACTCCCGAGGAGGAGCCAATGTCGGAAATCAAAGCCAAGACCTCTCCTATAAATAGAGGCTTCATTCAAGCAACAAGACACAACACTCTATACAAGCAAAGAGCAAACAAAGCAAACACTTTCATATATCTTGTTGTATTAGCCTTAGCACTTTCACTTGCACATATTTGAGGTCTAGGCTTTCAATTCTTGATTACACTTGTACTCATATTGTATCAATCATTATTGAGTTGTAATCTTGATTTTGGTCATCATTCAACACAAGACATCCTTGTGAGTATTCTTGTGGTAAGAATACACTTGGGTGATCTAGGTGATAGGTGTTTGAAGGTTGTGGTAATCTTCAAAGGTGTTGTAAGAGGATTGTGGTAATCCTCAAGGTGGTGTTTGAAGGTTGTGGTAATCTTCAAAGGTGTTGTAAGAGGATTGTGGTAATCCTCAAGGTGGTGTAAGAGGGTTGTGGTTATCCTCAAGGTGTTGTATTAATTTTTGGTAAATTAATAAAATCTTTTTTCTTTTTGAAATCCATCCCGGATATACTGGGGTGGTAGAGGATTAGGCCCTAGGTGGGTTGAACCTCTTTAAATCGACGAGTGTTGTTTTATTTCCGCATTTACATTCTCGTCTTTGGTTGATTATTCGAAAAAAGAGGGCAAAATCGAAAAACCGAGATAATCTATTCACCCCTCTAGATTATCGTAGCCACTTGGACTAACAAGTGGTATCAGAGCCAAACTCTTTGGCTAGCTCGTTCCGAGTAAAGAGGAAAGATCCATGGCTACGAATGACGCTTATCTCACCACCGGCGCCTCCACCAACAAGCCACCATTGTTCGACGCCAACAACTACGCATTTTGGAAAGACCGTATGGAGTGCTTTCTACAAGGGTGCGGATTTGACATATGGAATGTGGTTATTGAAGGAGTTGATCAACCAACAAAAAAATTGGAGGATGGCACCTCGACTCCTAAACCTTTCAAGGAGTTCGATGAAAATGATAAGAAGGCTTTCTCTCTAAACGGTAAGGCCTTAAATATTTTGCATTGCTCACTTACCGCCACCGAGTACAATCGCATACGAGGCATAAGGTCGGCACATGAGGTTTGGGAAAAATTGGAGACTATATATGAAGGGACAAAGAAGGTCAAGCAAGCTAGAAAGACCATGCTTGTTAAAGACTTTGAAAACTTTAACATGTATGATGGTGAAAGCATCTCAAGATGGTGGAAAGGCTTGACAACATTGTCAATCCTCTTGTGGCCCTCGGTAAAGTCATCTCAGAAGAAGACAAAGTGACTAAGGTATTGAATGCTCTTCCGGCTCATGGTCCGAAAAAGTGACGGCAATCACGGAAGCACAAAATCTTGAGACACTCAAGTTTGACGAGCTCATCGGGAACCTCCTCATCTATGAAGTCTATCTCAAGGAGAGGAAAAATACCAAACCAACCATCAATCAATCGGGTATGCAAAATATTCCTAAAGGTCTTGCTTCCTCTTCTAATAATGCATACTATGATGATGATGATGATGAGACGGCCGCACTTGTTCGAAAATTTGCAAAATTTGTGAATAAAAATAAAGCAAGAAAACCAAGAGATAATGCTTGCTTTAAGTGCGGAAAGCCCTAGGCACTTCATAGCCGATTGCCCAAAACTCAATGAGGAGGAACAAAAAGAAAAAGAAGTTTTTTCCGAAAAAGAAGGCTCTAAATGCGGATGTCAAAACTTGGGATGAGCTACTCGAGACATCCGACGAGGAAGGTGAAACCGAACATGGTCTTATGGCTATGGACGATGAAAATAATGAGGTACGCTCTAACTCCTCTACCTCCTCCTTAGTTGATGAATTGCAATGTGATTTTGATGAGTTGCAAAATGAATTTCAAAAATTAATTGTTAAATACAAGAGTTTAAAGAAGGAGCATAAAGAGCTTAAAATAGAAAAGGATAAATTATTTACATCTTATGAGACTCTTGATCATGTTCATGCTATTACCCTTACTCAAATTCAAACTCTTGAAACCGAGAAACAAATGCTCACTAATGATATTGATAATTTGAAAAAGGATGTGCATCGTTTTAATTTAAGCACGGATAAGGTTACTAAAATTTTAGATGCACAAAGAGGTGAGCATTCAAAACAAGGACTTGGTTACAAACCATTTCAAAAGTCTTTAAGAAAAATAACCAAGGTCCGACTTTCATACGTGCTAGTAGCTCTCATACTCCTACTTGTTTTTATTGTGGCAAAATTGGACATTATGCTAATAATTGCAAATTGAGAAATAGCTCTAGTTATATTTGGAGACCCAAAGGTCTCAAAACTAACCCCATGGACCCAAAATTATAGGGTACCTAAAAGAAATGATTTTGTAGGTAATAGGGGCTATAACAACCATGGAGGATTCGAAATGGCTCGTGGACAGCGGATGTTCACGCCATATGACCGGGAGGAGAGCTTTTTACCAACATCAAGCTCCAAGAAGAGGGTATGGTCATGTTCGGCAATGGCAAATGAAAAATTCTTGGAAATGGAGAAATTGGTAACTTTTCTTTCTCTCTTTGTAATGTTCTTTTAGTAGAAGGGCTTAAGTTTAATTTGATAAGTGTTAGCCAACTTTGTGATTCAAATTATGATGTTTCTTTTAATAAAGAAAAATGCCTTATTCTTAAAAATGGTAATATTATTTGTGAAGCAAATAGAAAAGGCAATCTTTACAAAATTTGTACTAGTGATTTGGTTAGTCAAAATGTTTCTTGTCTTGTCGCCAATAATGATTTAACGAGTTTATGGCATAGGCGACTCGGACATGTTGGATACAAGAATTTGAAAAATATTTACAAAAACCAACATGTAAAAGGACTACCCAAATTGAATTTTGAAAATATTGGCTTATGTGACACTTGTCAAAAGAACAAATTAGTTAAGAGTAGTTTTAAGCCCAAAAATGAAATTTCCACTACCAAACCCCTACAATTGCTTCACCTTGATTTGTATGGGGATATTGGTACGGCTAGTCTAAGTGGAAAACATTACACTTTCGTTATTGTCGATGATTTTTCTAGATACACTTGGGCTCTTTTTCTTACAAATAAAAGCGATGCCGTTAATGAGTTTGTTAAGTTGTGTAGACGCATTGAGAATGAAAAGGAAGATACTATTAAAACTATTCGAAGTGATCGAGGCGGAGAATTTGACGGTGAGTTTAGAGTCTTTTGTGAAACCAAGGATATACGCACAATTTTTCGGCTCAAGGACACCTCAACAAAATGGTGTAGCGAAAGGAAGAATCGGACGCTACAAGAAATGAGTCGGTCCATGCTCAATGAATTTTCTCTTCCAAAATATTTTTGGGCGAAGCCGTAAGTACCGCTTGCTATGTCACTAATCGAGTTTATATTCGTCTAAAATGAATAAAACTCCATATGAGCTTTGGAAAGGAAGAACTCCAAATATTAGTTATTTCAAAATATTTGGATGTAAGTGCTTTATTTTAAATACTAAGGATCAATTGGACAAACTTGATCCTAAGGCCGATGAAGGAATATTTATGGGGTATTCAACCAAGAGCAAAGCATATCGGGTTTACAACAAGACTAGCATGGTTGTTGAAGAATCTATTCATGTCAAATTTAATGAAGCCTCGGGTGTTGAAAGAATACCCAATGACGATAGTGATGAAGAGGATATTGTTGAACCTATTGTTCAAAGTGATGCTCATAATGATCAACCTTCAAGTTCAAATGTCCCTCAAGAAGATAGGGGTGATACTTCGAATCTTCCCGTAGCATTGAAATTTAAGGGAGATCACCCAAAAGATCTTATTATTGGTGATCCCCTTGATAAAGTAATGACTCGAAGGAATTTTGCCGAGAAAGCTCTTATATCTCAAAAAGAGCCTAAAAATGCTAAGGAAGCTATTGAGGATGAAGATTGGTTTTTGGAAATGCAAGAGGAGTTGAATCAATTTGAAAGAAATGATGTATGGGAATTAGTACCTTGTCCTCCATCTCAAACAATTATTGGTACAAAATGGGTATTCCGGAACAAACTTGATGATCAAGGCAACATTGTTCGAAATAAGGCAAGGTTAGTAGCTCAAGGGTATTGTCAAGAAGAAGGTATTGACTATGATGAAACTTTTGCACCCGTAGCACGTTTAGAAGCTATTCGTATTTTACTTGCCTATTCTTGTTTCAAAAATTTCAAACTTTACCAAATGGATGTTAAATCCGCTTTCTTAAATGGTATTATTCAAGAAGAAGTCTATGTAAAACAACCTCCGGGGTTTGAAAATTTTTCTAGGCCTAATGATGTTTATAAACTTAAAAAGGCTTTGTATGGTTTAAAACAAGCACCCGTGCATGGTATGATAGACTTAGCTCTTTTCTTTTGCAAAATGGTTTTACAAGAGGTAAAGTTGATACTACACTCTTTGTTTTTGAAAAAGGGCAAGATTGTTTACTTGTGCAAATTTATGTTGATGATATTATCTTTGGTGCTACTAATGAATCTTTGTGCAAGAAATTCTCCAAGTTAATGCAAGGTGAATTCGAGATGAGTATGATGGGGGAGCTAAACTTCTTCCTTGGACTTCAAATTAAGCAATGCCAAGAAGGTATTTATATTTCGCAATCAAAGTATACAAAAGAACTTTTGAAGAAGTTCGGCATTGAAGAAGGAAGAACCGTCTCGACTCTATGGCAACCAATGTCAAAATTGACAAAGATGAAAAAGGCAAGTCGGTTGATGAATCCAAGTATCGAGGTATGATTGGTAGTTTACTTTATTTAACCGCTAGTAGACCGGACATTCTTCATGCCGTATGCCTATGTGCTCGTTTTCAAAGCAATCCCAAAGAATCTCATATGAGTGCCGTTAAAAGGATTTTTCGATATTTGAAAGGCACCATTCAATATGGTTTATTTTATCCAAAGAATGAAAATTTTTCTCTTAAAGGTTATAGTGATTCGGACTATGCGGGAAATATTGATGATCGGAAAAGTACTTAGGATCATGTCAATTTTTAAGCGATTGCCTAGTTTCTTGGTTCTCAAAGAAACAAAATTGTGTTTCACTTTCAACGGCCGAAGCCGAATATATTTCCGCCGCCTTTTGTTGTACTCAACTTCTTTGGATGAAACAAACCTTAGCGGATTACAAATGTTCTTTTGAAAATGTTCCTATATTTTGTGATAATATATCCGCTATAAATATTGCTCAAAACCCGGTTCATCACAACCGTACTAAACATATTGAGATTCGACATCATTTTCTAAGGGATTGTGTCTCAAAACGAAAAATTGAGATATCTTTTGTACCATCTCAAGATCAATTAGTGGATATTTTCACAAAACCGCTAACTTCCGAGACTTTTGCGTCGATACGAGCTCGGTTAGGCATAATGCATATTGAATGAAATTTACGTTTGTATTTTGCACGTTTTTAAAACTTAGGGGCGAAAAATCGGATTTTTGGTTGAAAATTCGGATTTTGGAAAATTTGCAAAACAGTGGGCTGAAGAGGTTGAGGGCAACCGGTCGCCCTCAACGTCGACCGGTCGCCCTCAACCACGACCGGTCGCCCTAAGCCATTTTTTGGTTTAAAATTGTTCTGTCTTCAGCATTAGTCATTTTCACTCTTTTTGGCCATTTTTCGTCCCCTTTGCCAAATTCACACAAATTTCACTCAAAATTTGTTTTCTTGAATTCAATTCATATCATACACCTTATATGACTTGTTTATCATCATCATCGCTCATCTTTACCGATCGAATGGTAAGAATTCTATTCCTTTTGCTCAAATGGGTTGAACCCTTGAGTTTATGGCTTTCTTGTATATTACTTGATGAAATTATTTTGTGATCATGATGAGCTTAGTTATTATCTTTGTATTGTATGATGTTTGGTATGATTTGGTGATGAAAATTTTTGGCTTGAATCTCTTACAAGGGCTTTATACAATCTCTTTTATATTTTACACCCACAAGGTGTTCGATGAATTGTCGCAATGAATTGTTCGACTTTTACATGACTCTTATGCTTTCATATGTCTTATATACTTATTGAGATCATGTCTTGACACTCTAAACGTGCTTATGGATATCAAATGATACTTTTCTCCCATTTTTTTTGGATTATAAGCTTATCTTCTCGAATGGTTGATAAATCGTCTCTTTGGCACACTTTGATATACTTGTATGATGTTTTTATTGTCCTAACATTCTTTTTGATGATTCCAAAGGGGGAGAAACAGGAAAATGGCTCGTTAGCTCAAAGAAGCTAATAAAAGCTCGATATAGAAGCCATAAGCTATGGCTTGTTTAGGCCATAAGTTGTGAAGAAAACTTAGTCCAATGGTTGTTTTATGGACTTGTTTGCATGGATATTAAGTATTTGTGGGGGAGCTTCTAGCTCATGAAGTTGTTGTTTTTTTGTAAAAGCTTGTGCTTCTAGCTTATACAATACTTCTTATTGATATGCTTATTGATAGGGGAGCTTTTTGTAAAATGTTATTAAACGGATAGTTTACTCTAAAAGCGGAAAATTGTTTTGTTTTCAAAATCGTCCTCTTGTAAATTGTTTTGGTTTGTAATCATCAAAAGGGGAGTTTGTTAGATAAATGTTTTTATCATGATTTTGATGATTTTATTAAAATGAGTTTTTATACCAAAACAATGTCTCTAAATGTTGTCCCAATACCTCCGATCGATCTAAAATGTTTTTACTATTTTTCGGAGTATTTCTTGGGGTTTATTTTCGATTTAAAATTGGACAACACTTTTGTTTCGAGCTCGACCGATCGCCCTATAGGGCAACCCGTACTGAGTTGAGTTTTGAAACAGAAAATGGGACGTAAGAAAAAAAAGAGCGGGCGGCCGGTCGACAGGTGGGCGGCCGGTGTGGTCGGCCACCGGCTAATTTGCACTGCAAGTTGGATTTTTGTTCAGACTTCTCTGTTTTTAAAACGCTTGTCAAGGGCAACCGGTCACGGTGAAGCGCCGGTCGCACCCTCGACCGGTCCCCTGTGTAAAAATTCGCGAGAATTCAATTTCAATCTTATCTCTGCGACCGGTCGAACCCCATGTTTGACAAATGACAAACTATCGTTGCGTTTTGCATGACTTTTCCCTATTTTGTGGGATTGATTTCTAATGACTATATTGATGATTTTAAATGGTTTTTTTGCAGCAAATCACTCCCCAAGGAGGAGCCAATGTCCGGAAATCAAAGCCAAGACCTCTCCTATAAATAGAGGCTTCATTCAAGCAACAAGACACAACACTCTATACAAGCAAAAGAGCAAACAAAGCAAACACTTTCATATATCTTGTTGTATTAGCCTTAGCACTTTCACTTGCACATATTTGAGGTCTAGGCTTTCAATTCTTGATTACACTTGTACTCATATTGTATCAATCATTATTGAGTTGTAATCTTGATTTTGGTCATCATTCAACACAAGACATCTTGTGAGTATTCTTGTGGTAAGAATACACTTGGGTGATCTAGGTGATAGGTGTTTGAAGGTTGTGGTAATCTTCAAAGGTGTTGTAAGAGGATTGTGGTAATCCTCAAGGTGGTGTTTGAAGGTTGTGGTAATCTTCAAAGGTGTTGTAAGAGGATTGTGGTAATCCTCAAGGTGGTGTAAGAGGGTTGTGGTAATCCTCAAGGTGTTGTATTAATTTTTGGTAAATTAATAAAATCTTTTTTTCTTTTGAAATCCATCCCGGATATACTGGGGTGGTAGAGGATTAGGCCCTAGGTGGGTTGAACCTCTTTAAATCGACGAGTGTTGTTTTATTTCCGCATTTACATTCTCGTCTTTGGTTGATTATTCGAAAAAGAGGGCAAAATCTGAAAAACCGAGATAATCTATTCACCCCCCTCTAGATTATCGTAGCCACTTGGACTAACAAATGCAGCCTCCAATTGAGGCTCGAGTACAAGAAAAACTTTTCGTTACCTTTGGTTTTTTTATTGAATTCTAGAAAAGAGTTGATAGTCTTAAGGATCCCGTTCAAAATCAGACTCTTTTTATTGTAACTTATGCTTATCGAGTTATGTTTAAGTGATTGCTAGCCTTTTCCAGTTGTTTATCAAGATGTAACAATGTATCATCATGCAAATGAAAGTAAGATGCCGGTATGTACCAAGGTTTTTTTTGAATTGTTATTGTATCTTGTATTGAAAAACTTCAGATGGCTTGTTCATTCTCCTATTCCTAAATTCAATTGAAAATAGATTTAGAAACACTGAAATTAATTTCATTGGCAACCTGTGGACAACCAATGTTGTAGGTTTCTCTAGTTACATATTTCTTGGGATAATCTTATATAAATCAAATGTTTGTTCTATTTTGCATTTGATATTTTAACTCACAAACATATTAATCACACGTCTCTTATATAAATCTAATGTCAATTGAATTTAGGAAATATGGGAATGAACAGAGATCTAAAGTTCTTTAAACAAAAATAATTAAACATTTCATAAATTTGGGACTGAACACATTATAAGATATAGGAAAGATCTTGATACATACAATATCTTAATTTCAGTTACATGATGGTACATTATTGCGTCATGATAAACAGCTGGACAAGGCCTTCAGTCACATACATAGAAATAAAAAGAAACATACAAGAGTCGGGTTGCTTAAACATGATCCTTAAGACTAACAAAATTTTAACGCTCCACTATGGTTATACTCCAGTCTCAATTGGCAGCTGCTTGGCTGGCTGCTCGTTTACACCTGTGGTTGAAGATCCAAGCTTTTAAGTATGTTTTTGTAATCCCGATCTTGGTACATATACATAAAACCTCTTCTTTAGAATACTCTCAGAATATTTTCCAATTGTTGCTTTCTGCAATAACTCATATTCTCACTCCTTGTTCTCTCGTTAATCTTTTTCTCTGCCCAGCGGACCCGGTCTCCATTCTCTGTGGTCCAGAATATTCTTGAAAAGGCATAATCGAGAGTTGTGGCATATTCATTTCTTGCCTTCTTACTGTAGGGCTCAGTGCAGAAGCCGATGCACGACTAGTAAACGTTTGTCGATGAACTTGTGGCTGAGGGAGTGAATCAGTACTCGCTGTTTGAGTTTCATTAGATAATAATGGGAGAGCCATCTTGACTCTCCGATGGAAATTCTGGTGGCAATGGCATGCAACACACATAACAATTACACCCATTGCACACACACACTTCACACATTCACACACTTTGTACGCACACATTTACACACACAGTCACACTTACTCTCACATATACACCCGCACTATCCTCGCACACACATATTCACACATAATAAAAGTTATATATTTCTTATTTTTATTAGTGTATAAAATTATATTTATTTATAAAATAATAAGATTATATTTTTTTATTTTTATTTATTAAATATCAATTAAGAAAATGAATAAAACTTTAATTAAAATATTTTTATCAAAATTTACGATGAATTTGATATCCCTACACAAATCAACATCATCCAAACAAGATATGAATTTCAATTCCAAGGAATTTGAATCCATTCATTTGAAATCCCTTGGAATTTCAAATCCCTCCATCCAAATGGACCCTTAGGGAAAAAAAGTTTTACCTCCCACAATTTTGTGCATGCTCTGTGTCACATGGACATAATTTATACTTACTGCATCATGATACTAGAAATGCGTGAACGTATTGCTGGAGATGCTACAACTTTAAGGTTGCAAACCCAAGTGCAGGTTGTCTCAAGTAATAAATTTCTCGTGAGTCCGAGGTCGATCCACAGGGAAGTTGATGAAAGTTTATATGATATTTCTTATTTAAAGGATGAGTAAATAGATTTTTTTTACTAGTAAGAATATTTTTTTTAGTTACAAGAAATTTAATTAATAGAAATGTTGAGGATTAGGGATTTACTCTTGATTTCAGATAAAGGAATGATTATATTTTCTTACCTCTTAGATTGCCACTATTGGATACATAAAGAAGGTTCCAATGGGAAGATATTATACATATAAATCATGCAGTAAGGTAATCATGTCGTATCATCAACTAGAATTTATCTTATAACATCAATACTTGTTTATGGGATCAAGTATTTATGTATTCTTTTGTCTACAACAAATCAAGGTATCCACATTAGTAGTCGGTTGAAATAAAATCAGACATTTAACTAAATGGAACCAAGTATTTGTTGTGCCAATAGATATACATAAATCAAGAAAACACCACCAAACAAAAATGTATAAGCTAAAAACAATTGATGATACAAACAATAAAATTTAATATGAATCTACAATCATTCCTTATCCTTCATCAAGAGTTTCACCCTATTTCCTCAACAAAATAAACTTAGAATGACATGAAGAAAGTAGAGAAAACAAAAGATTGAAGAAAAAACTAAAGCAAACATTTTGTAAAATACTAGAAATCTTACTATAATTTAAGAAAAGCAAGAAAGAAAAATTCTTTTGAAGTTTTCTAACTAAATTTCTCTAAATAAAACTTGCTCTTGGCTAATGCTAATGACCTCTATTTATAGCCAACTAAAAATCAATTTACAATTATTTTATTCTTTATTTTTATTACAAGTAAGAAACTAAGGAAATCAACACCAACTTTGCCACCTTCTTTGACTGGTCATTTTGTCCATGATATCAGCCATCTTTGCTCAATTTTCTTCCACAAATCAATTATCACATGAGTTGGCTTGAATTTCCAACTGATTTCATTGAATTTGAACAACCATGGGCCAAGATATGGTTGAATAATTGAGATGTGGTTGGCATACGGGATTGACTAGTGCAGCAGCCTCTTGGATTTTTTTATAAATTCATCCAATACAAATCTGACTTTGGGGTCTTCATCAATGTTGTAGCTCTATGATTTGTACACACTCAGTAAAAATTTCAGATACAAATACCTTGTATTTTTCGAATTATGTCCAAAATACCAAACTTGGTCAAGTCTGGAAATTAAATGAGCACCCTTCAATCTTCATTTTATGATGAATTTTTTTATCCAAGAAAATATCATTCCAAACTTTGATTTTTGGTTTCAATATCTCTGAAAACTTGTAAATAAATGGATTGTGAATCCATATCTTCAAGAATCATCCCAAAATCATGTCGGAAATGAAAGCTATGCTCGTTGATCCAAACCTGCACTAAAAAATGCTTCCAAATACAATTCTATGTTGATTTCCTATTTTATTCCTAACATATTAATAATACTATAAATTCATTTTATTAATAATATTAATAAGGTAAAATAATAATATAAGCCTAAAATAATTATACATTTTTAACGTTTGGTGGTGATGGACTTGCGGTTGTGGGAGTGGGACCTGAATGACCTGTTGGCTAGAGGCATCATTATTTTCCATTAGAGTTTCAGAATCAAACAGAGAGAGATCTATCATGACTCTCTGGTGGAAATTCCGATTGCTGCGGCATGCAACACATACCATGGAGACTAGGGTTCCATTAGGGCCACTGGCCTCAATGAGACCACACCCGTCAAGAGACTACGCCCCTGCAGCTACTGTATGGTTGTGCAGACATTCCTTGTACTTAACAAGGACTTCAACCATTGAAAGGCCATGGCTGTTGGTGTTGGCAATTTCAAAAAGAGAGAAAGGTGGTGATTGAAAAAAGGGTTTTAGGGTGTTTTGCTTTTTAGCAAAATTTGCAGCTTTCAGTGTTGGTGGTGGTGGAAAAACCAGACACTGGTTTGGTCCTTATATGGACAAATCCAGTTTGCATGTATCCAAAATGGTGTAAATGCAGATTACATATTTTGTGAATGATGCGTTGGTGCCATAAATGAGATTCCTCAATGTAATCTTTTGTATTATTTATTCATTTTTATGTAAGCTTAGAATTGTAAAACTTAATAATTAGCAATTTAGACTAAAGTCTTGGTGGTGGTGGAAGGAAACCATAGACTGATTTATATTGGCAACCACTGTGCAAGGTTGTTAAAGCTAAAATGTCAAAAGTGCAATTTTAGCGTGTAGCAAATTTTATGCCAATGCTTTATTTTTTGCCATAAATGAGATCCCTCCATGTTATAATTTTTTGATTATTTAAAAGTGTATTTATTTAATGTATCACATGCATATGATTAGCGATCTAAACTAAGGGCCTAATGTTAAGGGGTTGAAAAGTTATTTATTGTTGTGTACTTATTCAATTAATTAACACATTCTTTGCAGATATTCTGCACATTTAGGATAACTGTGTGATTGATGTTGGTGTTGGACAGGGTGTGTGCGTTGCATGCCATTGCCATCGGAATTTCCATCGAAGAGTCGAGATGGCTCTCCCATTATTATCTAATGAAACTCAAACGACGAGTATTGATTCACTCCCTCAGCCACAAGTTCATCGACAAACGTTTACTAGCCGTGCATCGGCTTTTGCACCGAGCCCTGCAGTAAGAAGGCAAGAAATGAATATGCCACAACTCTCGAATATGCCTTTTCAGGAATATTCTGGACCGTAGAGAATGGAGACCGGGTCCGCTGGGCAGAGAAAAAGATTAACGAGAGAACAAGGAGAGAGAATACAAGTTATTGCAGAAAGCAACAATTGGAAAATGTTCCGAGAGTATTATAAAGAAGAGGTTTTGCGTATATGTACCGGGATCGGGATTACAAAGACATGCTTAAAAGCTTGGATCTTCAACCACAGGCGTAAACGAGCAGCCAACCAAGCAGCTACCAATTGAGACTGGAGTACAACCATAGTGAAGTGTTAAAATTTGGTTAGTCTTAGGGATCATGTTTAAGCAACCTCACTCTTTTTATGTTTCTTTTTAGTTCATTTATGTGATCAAGGCCTTGTCAACTATTTATCATGACGCAACAATGTACCATCATGTAATCGAAATTAAGATATTGTCTCAGTATCAATATCTTTCCTATATCTTATAATGTGTTGATCCCAAATTTATGAAATGTTTATTGTTTTTGTTTAAAGAACTTCATATATCCATTCATTCCCTATTTCCTAAATTCGATTGACATTAGATTTATATAAGAGACGTGTGATTAATATGTTTGTGAGGTAAAATATCAAATGCAAAATAGAAGAAACATTTGATTTACATAAGATTATCCCATGAAATATGTAATGGAGAAACATACAACATTGGTTGTCCATAGGTTGCCATCAAAATTAATTTCAGTGTTTCTAAATCTATTTTCAATTGAATTTAGGAATAGGAGAATGAACAAGGGAACTGAAGTTTTTTAATACAAGAAACAATAACAATTCAAAAAATACTTTGGTAGAGATTGGCATCTTACTTTCATTTGCATGATGATACATTGTTACAACTTGATAAACATCTGGAAAGGGCCAACAATCATTTAAACATAACTCGATAAACATAAGTTACAATAAAGAGTCTGGCTTTGAACTGGATCCTTAATATTATCAACTCTTTTCTGAATTCAATAAAAAGCCAAAGGTAACGAAAAGTTTTTCTTGTAATCGACCTCAATTGGAGGATACATTACTCTCTTCTCGTTTTCGCCTATGGTTGTAGATCCAGTTTTTCAAACACGTCTTTGTTAACCCAATTCCGAACACATACGCACAACCTTTTCTCTCGAATACTCACGTAACGTCTTCGGTTCTTGCCTTCCATAATAACTCTTATTCTGTCATGTTCTCTTGTTAAACTTTTTCCTATGCCTAGCGGCCTGACTAGCTCTATATTATCTTCTCTTCAATAGGGTTGATCTCAAAATCGAACATATATGTATGTTGGTCTCTTTTAAACTTTTAACGGACTTTGCATATAAGTCTACATACATAATTACGGTACAAAATTAAATAAATAGTGTTATTTTTACTCAAATAAATAAAAAATTAATAATATGTGCATACTTGAACCTAATATGTATTTAGTGCATCATGATCATTGGAAAAGCATGAATGTATTCCTCGAGATCCATTGGATTAGAAATTACAACATTGAGTGCACATCCTATGCACATTGGGAGGGATTTGGGATGAGAGATTTGAAATCCTTAGTTAAATCCACACCTTGTATGACATATAAATCCAAATCAATGGATTTCAAATCCATCTTTAAGTTTTACTTCATTTTCAAAGGATTTTAAATCCTTCCCAGAACCTAGTCATTTGAAATCTATTTTTTTTCCTTTATGCTCACTTGCATATTCACACACACTTACTTATATACATTGCACACACTTATACACACATGGCACACATTTACACCCACTGCATACACACACCCCGCATACATAACACTTACACCCACTGCACATACTTCACACATTTAAACACACTACACATATTTTACATACACTGCACACATTCATACACACATTTATACACACACACTACACACACTCACACATACTTTCTCATATATATACACGCACTATCCTCACTCACACATATTCACAGATAATAACAGATATATAATTCCTATTTTTATTAGTGTATAAAATTATAATTATTTGTAAAATAATAAGATCATATTTTTTTATTTTTATTTATTAAATGTCAATTAAGAAAATGAATAGTGCTTTTAAATTATTTTTTTATCAAAATTTATGATGGATTTGAAATCCCTACACAAATCCACATAATCCAAACAAGATGTGGCTTGGAATTTCAAATCCCTCCATCCAAATGGACCCTTAGGCAAAAAAATTTATTTCCCACAATTTTACGAAGAAATAATTTGCTAACTATCTACATATATTTTGCTTATCTATTGAATATATATTGCATATTCATCTTTGTCAATTAAATTCATTTCATGAATTTCACATTTTTAAGAGCAATCATTTGCTTAGGTATCTATAAAGTGTTGCTTACTGTTATTATAAAGTTGCTTATGAACATGAACATTGTGTTAGAAAAATGTTTTTAACGTAATTTTTATGATTTCATATTATTGGGTTTTACACCAAAACAATGTCTCCAAATATTGTCCAAATACTCCAAATCGATTTAAATGATTTTTAGTAATTTCAGAGTATTTTTGAAGTTTATTTTCGACAAAAAATGGACAACATACATTTTGAGGCTAACCAAATAAGCTATAGAGGGCAACCCGTGCCTGAAGTTTGATTTATGAAACAGAAACGAGATGGAAGAAAAATTCAAGGAGGCCGACCGAGTGGTCGACCGGTGCCTGGGTGAGTTAATACTTGCAAAATCTTTTATGTCTCCCAAATAGGCTTGGCCAACCGGTCCACATGGAGGTCGACTGGTCAAGGCCTGTCGACGATACCCAACCCCTATTGGACCGACTCCAAGCCTTTATTTTACTAATTAAAATTTGATTTTGCATATTAGAGGTCAATCGGTCGATCGACCTAAGGTTTTATCAAAGAAACTATCTCATTGCACATCGACAACTTTTCATGAAATTAAGGGATTGATTTTTAACAGCTATATTATCCATTTGATTTGCAATTTTTTTTTATAGATTTCAATCTCCAAGGAGGAGCGCCTATGGCTGGGATTCAAATTCAAGACCTCTCCTGTAAATATATGAAGGCTTGAAGCAACAAAACACAACAACACAAGCAATACAAACTCATGCAAACTTCTTGTTCTTAACTTTCATATTCTGTTGTATTTAGCCTAAGTCTTTCACTTGCACATCTTGAGTACTAGGCTTTATTCTTTATTACACATGCACTTTAAAGTTGTATACTTCATTTGAGTTATAATCTTGAATTGTTTTTAGTCATCCAAAATAAGACATCCTTGTTAGTGTTCTTGGGTGATTCTAGGTGTTGAAGAGTGTGGTACTATTTATTGGTGTAAGAAGATTGTGGTAGTCTTTATAGGTGGTGTTGTAAGAAGAGTGAGGTGCTCTTCAAGGTAAATGTTGTAATAGTTTGGTATCTATTAATAAACTTGTCCTTTTTCGAAATCCATTCCGGACATACCGGAGTGATAGAAGATTAGGCCCTTGGTGGGTTGAACTTCTATAAACCATCGTGTGTTGTTTATATTTACGCACTTTTATTTTGGTCATCATTCTCATATTCGAAAAAGAGGGTGAAAATCGAAAAAATCAGGATAATCTATTCACCCCTCTAGATTATCACAACCACTTGGACTAACACATTGTTGCTTATTTATTGGCTCTATGTTCCATGCTTGACTACACAACAGATGTTTAAAATATACCCTGATATATTTTCGTAATAATACATTGGAAATGGAGGATTAATAATATGCCTGAGCAACAGATGGAGTGTACAAAAAACATTCTGAAGCCCAACAAGAATTTAAATTCTACACCAAAATTCATTATAAGCTGTGTCAAAGCAAACATTGGGCCATCAAAAATTTATCGCTTGTATAATAACGTTGCATATGTTATACCATAATATTGCTTATATAACATTTACATCCCGCTTAACAACTCTAAAAATCAAACCAAACCCAACACAAATTATAAATCTAAAACAACATATACTGTTCAACCATTTGTTCAAAATAAAAAAAACATCAACATCATTTTGCTATAATCCTACGTTGTTCCAGCAAAGTTCTTCACCTCTCCCATATTCAATTCCATCTGCTTATTCATATCATCCAAACACATCGCAACGACATATTTCCTGCGCTATAAGACATACATTGCACTATAATTGCACTTTAAGACATGCATTGTACTATAATTGCACTTTATGAGAAATAAAGTCATTGTTTCTTTTTAATTTACATTCTTAAGATGCATTCAGATCATTTTCAATCATGCAACAAAAATAAGGAAAACATAAAAACACAGCGGAGGGTAGATTGTGTTGCCCCCTAATATTGACACTGCATCCATACATACGTAAAATGAATACCACGACACAATGACAACGGAGTCTGGAGAGCTCTTGTAGAGAACAACAATGGGTTATACAAATTTTCCACAAAAGACATTAATCGATTTTCTTTTGGAGATTGAAAAATAAACAAAAACAAAGTGTGTTAAAAAATTTGGTTCTTCAACAAGAAAGTAAACACGCTTCAATTAATTACTCCAACATTGAAATTAAGTGATGAAAAAGTATGAAGTATTATTTCTTTTCATTGAAATATCAAAAAGTATTGACCATTTAATCCTTGCTAAGCAACACCTTTTTTTATCTTCTAATCATAGGTTATGTTTCTTAAGATTTAAGTGATTTATGGCTTATCCTTTTCCCCATGACACTGCAAATTATTGTCATGCACTATGAAATAGAAATAATTGTTTCTTATCAAGATAACATATATTTACTAGGTATAATTTTAATTAAAACTCATGCGGTTCGGGATAATTACAAAAAAAATCTAGAAGTTATTGAAAATTGCAAAAAGGATCTTGAGGTTTAATTCCACTTACATTTCCCCCCTTTATATTCAAAAAATATTTTAAAAAATAACCGTGATATTTCTACAAATATTATAATTAGCCTCTTAAATTAAAGACATAAACAAACTTAAGGGGATTTTTTGTAATTTTGAAACATCCCTGCATTTTTGTGTAATTAGTCTAAACCTCAGGGATATTTTGTAATTACCCATATTTCTTAGTATGCTATACTCCGGATTCATAAATTTCTTTTTGTTTCTTTAGTTAAAATGTTGATAATTTCTTCAATTTGTAACTATATTGAAAATCAATTACATTTA
The DNA here is from genome assembly GCA_016081115.2 of Rehmannia glutinosa. Classification (NCBI taxonomy): domain Eukaryota; kingdom Viridiplantae; phylum Streptophyta; class Magnoliopsida; order Lamiales; family Orobanchaceae; genus Rehmannia; species Rehmannia glutinosa. Next base: position 48,539,222 of record CM071929.1, read on the forward strand.
CAAATAAACTCGATAATAGTTTATCTATTTATGGTACCATATACATTCTAGATACCACAAACAATGCACACATGTATTGACCGCTTAACTTGAATAAAAGAACATTTTTTGTTTTAGTTTACATCCTTAAGGTGCACAACATTATTCACAACCATGCAACGAAAACGTTGGGACTATAACAGAAGGAACCACATTAATGGCAAAATCGAAGCATTGATATAATTTTGTTGCACACTAAAATTGCATTTATAAAGTTTTGGCTTGACAAACTTGCATATCATTCCGACTCATTCATGATTCAGTTCATCATCAAAAAACATCAAGGAGCCAAGCACATACTCAATTTACCGTGGTACAACGATAAACACCCACCAGCCACACACCTTCTCTTGCACCAAATGCGGTAATATGAAGGCAAGAAATGAATAAACAGGCTTTAACGTGATTCTTCAATGATTGTCGGATGTGCCAACTCAAGAGATTATAGAAAGTGGAGAGAACAAAGGTTAAGGAAGAAACAATTGAAAGATGTCCAAAGAGTATTTAAAAGAAGAAGTTATGCATGTATATTAAGAGATTGTGATAAAGGTTGAAGAGAAGAAACCATCAATGCAACCTCAAATTGAGACTAGAGAATAACCATGCTCTAAAGACCAGTGGATTTTAGAATTGCCCTATTAAATTTGGGTTGGACCGCTTTGGAACTCGAAATGGCTCTATTAAATTTGGTTTGGACCACACAAAAATTGATCTAGAGAAAAATTAAGTTAAAATTCAAAAGGCCAAAAAATTAAGAATCACCTGGTCTAATTAAGGGATTAAATGCTCCAAACTTGATAATATACAACTTTTTGGGAACACTTTTCATATAAATTTTTGGATCTAAAAGTCAATTTTTCATAATAATAAGGCTTAATTGCAGAAAATATCCTGTAACTTGGGGTAAATTGCATTTTCGGACTTTTATTATTGGGTTTGCAAAGTATGCCCTATATGTTTATCAAGTTTTGCAAAATATGCCCTGTAAGTTTATACGTTCTGCAAAATTGGTCCTATAAATTTTATACCAAAGCAATTAGTGTCCTATAAATCTGGAGTTGAGGCAAAATTGGTCTAGCGGAATAATTGCATATTTTCATAATAACAATTATACCCTTAGTCATACATATGGCTGATTTGACTAAGTGTTTTGCTTTAAAATGGTATCAGAGCCCAGGTTTATTAAGAACTTTTGGTTATATTTATTATATTTATGTAATTAACAATTGGTGAGGAGAATTTCTCCGAGAATATGAATCCGGACCGATGTCCGAGATGTACCCTTTACTTACAGACATATCGTCAAATATTGACGATGTATGTACAAGAACACCTTGACAGGTTTCATATTGGGAATACCAACATGAAGAAAAAAACGGCGAGAGCCGCAGGGAAACCTTAAGGCAATGCAAAATGCGAAAGAGAATATTATAGGCGATTCCGGATGCTTAACCGGACCCTATATATTCACTTGATGAACCTTCAAGAAACGGTTCATGAAAATTCCCATCGAACAATGATTCCCGATGGAGTACGAGTGGAACGAGATAGTTCCAGACAAATATAAGTTCTCTAAAGATCTTAGAGAAGTCCGTAAGACGGTGCGTAATTATGGCAACCGCCATATTCATCTACCAAAGACAAGTTCATCGATACATAACGGATGGAGACGATGGTGAAATATCGAAGGAAACTCTTGAACTCCTTCATGATATTGAAAACAAGTCAAGAACCTGGAGGACATGCCAAGTTCATCCGGAGGAAGAAAATGTATTGATTTTGAGACGGTACCCTATTTACACCAAAAGGGGAAACCAACCGGAGTCATACGAAAAATGACGGATGATGAGAAGCTCATTGCTTTAATCAAAGGAAAATCCATCAAAAATTAAAAGAGATGGATATGGAAAAGATGAATCTTAAAGATCTACATGACTGCGGAATCCTTCGTGGGATTAGGTATTGTAGATTTAAAGATGAACACAGGTGATGGATCAACTTTGGTTACCTGTGACCTACAAGGTAGAGCAATTCCACCACCACCGCCATCATTTAATCCTAATGTCGAAGAAAGTACGGGTTCGAATCATGGAGCTCGGGACGAGAGGATGCCACACGCTGGGGATTTCACGACTGGGAGTGATCCACTTTCAGGGACAGGAGGTCGAAACCCACTTGCGGGAACGGACAACCCACCTGGAAGGCCGAATGTTTATCGACGCCTTATGGAAGATCGCACCTCGACCCTATACATACATATGGGTTGATGTTAAACTGGATATCCTGATTTTAAAAATAGAGAAGTTCTCATTGATGAATGGGCTTGACTATGAGAATTTCAGCAGAACCCTCGATCTTACAAAAGATTCATTCATTTTACTCCTTGAAATGAGTCTTGAAGGATCGGTGAAGATTGCCTGGGATATGACCGATGCTAGTACGAAAAGTTCGGTCATGTCAGGGGAATCACTTAAAGGAATTGTCGATGGTATGGCAAAACTATTCAAAATCCAGTTCATCGACACATGATATTTCGAGGGATTAGAGGATGAAAATAAAAAAAGAGATATAAACAAGCCCTCTATAGCCTTGAGTTACTGGATATTTGTCATATTGACGAATATATCAAGTTGTTCACCGAATACCGGTGGAAATCCAAGATTGATGAAAAAGAAGCTACACAACTATTCTTTGCCAAGATTCCGAGTCCCCCGGAGAGAAATGCTTATCATGGAATACAAGGGTGGAGTGAAGAGAAAGCGTGGGCGAGAAAAATGTCTTTCCTAAAGGCCAAGTTATCTCGAATGGTGTTACCAAGCGACTCTATACAAGAATTACAAAAGATTAAGAGGAATTAACAAAACAGGTTCCTCTATGTTGCGTGGATAATGATATCCCAACGATTATGGGAGGTCAACAAGGCGACACAAAAGGAAGAAGGAGCGAAGCCATCCATACCGCCGAGGAAGCAAAGAATAAAAAAACAGGTCTTCATGGAGACCTAGAAGGTTAAGTCAAAACAAAAAGCCCGAAGTTATAAATTAGGGCAAAGACCCGGACCAAGCGGGAGTAGAGCCTCATCATCGAGGTTCTAATCAAGCAAGTACCAACAAATCCAGGAGAAGAACTTTTCAGCGTGCTCACACCGAGCAAATGAAAGCTTCAAAGATCAGTAATTCTTTGGACATGCGAGCAAGAGGGCATATCTCAACGGATTGCCGAGACAATAAAAAACGAGGAATCGAGACGGTTTGAGGCCACACGAGAAATCGAGAAAGTCGTCTATTATCGGGATCTTATACATGTGTATCAATTTGAGGATATATCCTCGGATGAGAGCATCTATGAAAAGAGATCTATTCGACGATGGAAGTGACTCGGCTTAATCAGTGAAGAAGAAATTCTTCAGCAGACCGTCAGGGAGGATATGTCAGGATTCCTCTCTCACACGACGGTTTCTTATAAAACTCTTATGAGAATCATGAAGGAAGATCCAAAGCTTCAAGCCTATGATGGATTTACGATCGGAGCTATGGAAAAAACATTGGATAAGATTGGGTTTCGTAACAGAAAACACCAAATTATTCACAGGGTAACAACCGGAGAATTCGCCATTCCGATGGAGTTTACCGGTAACCTGATCGAGATGCAGTTGGTCCCTATTAGAGAAATACAGGAGATCAAAAGCAGAGTTAAAAGAGAAGTTGCAAATACACTCTCATGGATTCACATTGGAGCCATAAGAGTCATTATTAAGGCAACATTTAAGGAAGGAATAGATTCGCCACTCAATCTTGCTATTTTTGACAAGCGAATCTCACATCTCAAAGATTCATGCCTTGGAGCTGTTACAGGAAATTTGTATGCAGGAAAATTAGCATTTAATGTCTATCCGAGAATTGCATACAATTTGGGAGATCGAGATTTTAATAGAGTCCTAACCCTTCATCAAGATTTCAAAAGAGACGATTTGATGAAAGAAGGGAACAAACCTTACTCGATCACATACAAGATTTCCTATGCTCTCTCGAATACACATCATTCAGAAGTATTCTTGAGAAAAGAATTTATTGAAGTCCCAAGAATCTTTGAGGACTTTGCCAGGGTGGTTGTACCGGAAATCATTGAATCTCCAACTATAAAAGAGATTGATATGATAATTCAAGATCAACTTGATCTTCAACAAAAGTCCTAAGTTAGTTGAGGAGGATGTCTTTCGGAGACCAAAATGGTGAGTAGCAGTAGTTGGGAAGAAGCGAGAGAGCCAAATACGATTCAAGCGCATCCCCGATGTTTTTAAAACAACAGAGAGCCGAAATGTCCGTAAGGATGGCGAGAAGTTGAAGTAATATTGACATCACTCAAAAGGATAATATTTTTCCTTGTGATGTTCTCAGATTATCTCCAACAACCTATAGTTGGAAGGTATCAAGGAAGCCGAAGATATGTGAAATTGAGCTAACTATCTCGGGAGTAGCGGGGAAAATCCTGAGCAATTAATACCGGGAATTGAATTTCTTGAGGATCATAAACCTTGGGAAAGACTACAAGAAGGAATGGAATTCACAAAGTGGGCGATAAAAGATACTGAGAATCGGATGACCACTAGTCCATTCTCCATATACATTTCCATTGAAATGTTATATGTCGAATACAAGGCCGAGTATTTCGCCGCCTATATTGATTTAGGTGCCGGAATATGTACTTGCAAAGCCGTATGTTTTTCCTAAAGAAATTGGAGAAGATTTACGGCTATTGAGGAAGAGATTTCTCTAAAAGAATTCTTATTCTTAATAGAGGAATTAAACAAGCGTAAATCATGATCGGAGGCGGGCAAAGACCATGGTACAAAGTGAAAAAGCCACCAATCTATTTCCATGATACAGGTGCAAATGTTTTGCTAGGAAATAATTTCCTGCAAACATTCAAGCGATTTACACAGGAAAATGAGACAAGAAGACTTATTTTCACAACATTATGTGATCATAAGATTATTGTCCAGCGATCGGGAAGCATTTTACAGAAAAATGCCTATTAATTTTCGCAGCAAGCGTGGTGATGAAGCCAAACTCCGAAATCCAAAGATGAAGCCAAACTCCGAAATCCAAAAATGGCGGATCGAAGGAAATTTGAGTGCAAGGAGAAGAACGAGTTACTCCAGAGGTTATTGCTGAATTGATGGTGAGCCTAATGGAGAATCCACAGAGTGACGTAACCATTGAAGAACAAATATCACTCGAGGATATCAAGAAGAAAATCCAAAGGAATTATGAAAAAGATCCTTTGGCATGGTGGGACAAGAATGAGCTCAAAGCATCCTTAAAGGTTAAACCTGGAAAGGAGTACGAGTTCGTAAGATTCAAACCAATCCTTATGAACCAAGAGGATCGTGAGGATATGCATAAGATACTTAAGGAACATCTTGACCTTAAGTTAATATCAACAGGAGTTTCTCCCTACAAAGATTTTTGATGATCCAGATTCTTAGTCGAAACCATGGAGAAATAAAAAGAGAGAAAGCCAAGACTTGTTATTAATTACAAAGGATTAATAACATTCGGAGTTCGACGGATACTATATCCCAAGTAGAGAACATCCGGTTAATCGCATCAAAGGTGCCAAGATATTCTCAAAGTTCGATTGCAAGTCCGGATTCTACTGATTAAGATGGAGAAAGAAAGTAAGAAGTTTTGACTTTCTCTACACCATAGGGACACTATATTTGGAACGTGATGCCTATGGGATTGGCTAACGCACCCCAAATATATCAAAGAAAGATGGATAATCTCTTCAAAGATTATTTCGTTTCATGTTCGTATATATTGATGACATTCTTATCGCATCAAAGAACATGAAGGAGCATCTCAAACATTTGGAGATATTTTCGGATGTTTGTCACAAAGAAAGATTAGTGCTTTCGAGGAAAAGAAGGTGGTGATCGCAACAAGAGGCAGATTGAATTCCTCGGAATTGAAATCGATGAATTTGGAATTATTCTACTTAATCATATTGTGGAAAAATACAGGATTTCGGATACTTTGAAAACAAGAAAGACTTCCGTGAGTTTTCTTGGAGTTGTTAATTTTTTGGGATGTTCATTAACAATCGGCATATTATAGGAAGGTGTTTAGCCCATTGCTTAAAAAAAGATGCAAAGATTCAAATGGGAAGATGAACATCAAGAAGGAATTAAGCAACTTAAAAAAGTTTGTAAAAAGCTTCCAAAGCTTGCGATTCCCCAAGACGAGGATGAAGTGGTTCTTTACACGGATGCGGTGATGATTGGTGGGCAACATTTCTTACTAAGGTCACACCAAACGAGGAAGTGCCATGCAGATATTGCGGCGGTTTATTCACACCCAGTGAAGCAAACAGATGGCATATCAACGAGAAAGAATTCTTTGCAGTCAGAAAGGCTTTTAAAAAATGGCCTCTATTTTTACTGGCTAAAAAGTTTACTTTAAAATTGATAATTCAAGTGTCAAGGCTTTTCGAAAAACAAAATTGAATCAAAACCGAGAAAAGACTCGATTACTTAGATGGCAAGCTGAATGTCAATATTATGATTATGATATTGTCATTATAAAATCTCATGAAAATATTCTTTAGATTTCTTGACACGAGATGGAAGGGCCAGCGTTCTTGACGAGGTCCTTAAACGAGTAAGACATCTCGGGAAAAAACCTGGAGAGTCTAGAACGAGATTTTGGGGCGTTATGTCTCAATGCATAAGTTGTTGGGATGACTTCAACAGTGACCAAAAATCCGTTTCTAGTCAAATACGAGCATGCTAGTTCGCTCAAGGACAATTGTTCTTAGCGGCTGCAAGGCCTCTCTTCCAGGCCGCATCTCTCCTACGGGAGAGAGTACGGGGCTCTAACCCGGAGGTTATGGATTCAAGTACCATAATCACAAGTGTTGCGGTGATGCATCCCCGAAGGTGTACAAAGCAGAATTTGAATGTTGAAGCTCCGGTGTCACAACCCGAGTCTTCAAGTCAACCCAACACCTCTAGGGTAAAAGAGGGAGAGTTGAATCTTAGGCCACAGACAGGCAAATCTAAGGTTCAAACGACGAGATTAAGATTTCTCCTATGCGGGTATATCGGCGGCAATGGGAGAAACTAGTTACAAGACAAGGTATTAACCCGGAGAAAACAATGGTTGATATCTCGAGGCAAGTATCCAAGAGTTTGGATGAAACCAGAAGTCATCCAAATGAAGTACATGAATGGTATACTTTTGGAGCTTTAGCTTCAATTTATACCGTGTCACCGAGATTCGAGAAATTTCAAAATTACCGAAAATGGATTGGGGGAAGCGATTTACGAGACTTGGGCCAATAATCCACACTTGGCCGGAGGAGATATTTTGAACCGTATTTTATCGGTCAGCTCCGAACCAAAGAAAGAAAGGCTTTAATGAAGCTTTTCATTTCATCAAGCTAAGAAGACCGGATGGAAATGCTTTAAAATACATTAAGCAACTTCAGGAAGAAGTACCGAGTGTTAGTAGGAGCAATTTCTCAAGATGAAGCTTCTACACAACGATGAGCATGGGGTCTTTGGGTTTGTCTAATGAGAAATGGACAAAGTCAAATATCCGTTTAAGTTTTTCAGAATTCAACAAATGGATCTTTCTTCAATTCAATGACTGGATCAACAACAGGATTTGCGAGAGGAGCTTTTCGAGACGAAGAAAGAAGATTTCTCCGGGAGAACAAGATTCCGCAAGCAAAGAAACTTATCGAAATTCTGTAACATGGCGCATGTTGGCCGTTGGATCGATCGGATCTGTCAAGCATGCCCCGAACGAAGGAACCCGAGTTTGGGAAAGGATTCCGACCCAAACCCGACCGACAAAATCATGCATTTGGAAAGGATAAGGGCCCACTCACAAGACGCGTTATCCTCGGGGACCACGTAAACCAAATTTTTAAAAGATTTCCGACAAACATCACATGAAATTTGAGTCACGCGGAAGAAAAAGAAAACCACGGTGGCGAGGCAATAATGTGGGATATGACGTAAGCTTGATGATGTCATATATATCAGCAAGATTTGAAGTCCGCCTTTGAAGTCTGGACTTACCTCTATAAAATGCAGGATTTGAAGGAAGCTGAGGACATCGAACATTTTCCTTAGTTTTCTTATAATAAAGTCTGAGAGAAAAATTTGTAATATTTTGAGTGTTTTAGTTTTAAGTTTTATGTATTTACGAGTGAAAGCCTCATCTATGAGAGGCTAAACCAGTATTCTCCTCCCAAAAGGAGATTACTAATGTAATAAATATTTCAATAAGTTCTTAATAAAAAGGGGCTTTTTGCTTCAACATGTCTTCATAATGTTCCATTAATTCATCCCGTTTAAGAATTACTTATACGCCTGGAGTAGGAAACGAACCAAGGCTATGCTGAACAGTCGCTGAAGGAGTCGGATAACTTGCAGATCATCTTCCCTGAGGGTGAGGTTGAACAGTGAGGAGCTGTTTGTCAAAAGATCTGGGGGCAGTAATTTTCCGACTGGTGGTGTTGCGAGCCACTTAACCCGGTGCTGTTTTGGTCAAAGAAGGTATGAATTTTAAGGGATTTATTAATTTTACGGAAGCATGTTGGGCCTGATATGGTCGTGATGGACTATATCTATTTTATCAAAACCTTAGTCTGAAATCGAATTTATTTAGAATTATGAAGTATTTACAGAAGTATGTCCTATTGAGTTTATAGGCTGGAAACCTGACATGATCCACTTAAAACCTCTGAATAGAGACTGGATCTAAGTAGGTGTAACAATGCCACGAACAAAATAGGTATCAGAAAATGTAAATTTTCATAATCTATAAAATTTGAGTTTATTGAAAATTGCTATGGTATGAAAGGATTGATATTGCTAATTCTCGAAAGTTATAGGCTATAATTGCTACCTTTGGAAAGATAATGGACCAAAACTGCTATTTGGCTATAAGGGCAAAATTGTCCAGGGCATAAATTGCAACTTTAATAGTTGCAAAAGCGCAAAACGGCTAAGTTATAGGGCATATTTTGCTATTAAGCCTAATAATAATAATAATAATAGATGTGTGGTTGTTAATTTAGTATTGACATTTGGATAAGTCACTTCTCCAAAAAGTTCATTCAAGATAAGCCAAAATCGGAGAGTATCAAAATCAGCAAAGAATTGTTAAAGGTATGACCTTTAGATTTATTTTTTATTGAAATATTTTTTATTTTCTGTTTTTCAAAATATTGGCTCGATAATCGCCCAGTCGAAACAATTTTTTTTTTGACCGCACTGGCCAAAAGTCCGACTACGCCCATGTCTAGCACTACGATTTGGTCTTAAAAAGGGTGGTTTTTCATTGAGTGATAAATTGCTTATGATGTACTATTTTATTTTTAAGATTAGTAATGTCTTCATACCACGATAAATTTAGTTAAACCTTATCTAAATCATGCACGTGCATATCCACTTGATATTTTATCCTAACAAACATGTAAATCATTTATCTTCTATTTTTGGGTTTTAAAGCCGATTCCTTAGTTATGCATTCTAAATTACTAGAGTATGTGCGAGAGGATGTGCACTCGATGTTGTAATTTCTAATCCAATGGATCTCGAGCAATACATTCATGCTTTTCCATGCACTAAATACAAATTAGGTTTATGTATGCACATATTATTAATATATTTTTTATTTATCTAAGTAAAAAATATTATTAATTTAATTTTGTACCGTAATTATGTAAGTAGACATATATGCAAAGTTGTTAAAAGTGTAACAAGAGAACAACATGCAAATGTGTTCAGAGATTGAGATGTGTTAGTTCAAGAGCAAATAATGGAGAGCAGGGTCGCTAGGCGTATGAAAAGTTTAACAAGAGAACAACATGACATAATAAGAGTTATTGCGGAAAGCAATAACTGGAAGGCGTTCCATGAGTATCGAGAGAAAAGGTTATGCGTAGATGTTTAGAGATTGAGATTCAAAAGACATGTTTAAAAAATTAAATCAACAACCACATGCAAAAACCAGCTGAGAGTAATAAAACCTCCAATTGAGACTCGAGTACAAGAAATACTTTTCATTACCTTTTTGTTTTTGAATTCTAGAAAAGAGTTGATAGTCTTAAGGATCTCGTTTAAAACCAGACTCTTTTTATAGTAACATAGTTTTATCAATGTATGTTTAAGTGATTGCTCGCCTTTTTCAATTGTTTATCAAGATGTAACAATGTATCATCATGCAAATGAAAGTAAGATGATAGTGTGTACCAAGGTCGTTTTTAAATTATTATTCTATCTTATATTAAAAAACTTGGATCCCTTGTTCATTCTCCTATTCCTAAATTCAATTGAAAATAGATATAGAAACACAAACATTAGCTATATCACAAAAACTATTATGTTCTTTGGCAATTTGTGGACAACCAATGATGTAGGTTTCTCCAGTTAAATATTTCTTCGGGATAATCTTATATAATAAAATATTTCTTCTATTATGCACTTGATATTCTACCTCAAAACATATACACATGTCTCTTCTATTTTTAGTGTTTTAAAGTCAATTACTTAGTTATTCTAAATTACTAGAGTATGTGCACATGATGTGCACTAGATGTTGTAATTTCTTATTCAATGGATCTCGAGCAATACATTCATGCTTTTCCAGTATCATGATGCACTAAATACATATTATGTTTAGGTATGCACTTATTTTTTATTTATCTGAGTAAAAAACATACTATTAATTTAATTTTGTACCCTAATTATGCACGTAGACATATATGCAAAGCTGTTAAAAGTTTAAGAAAAGAACAAAACACATGTATATTCAGAGATTGAGAAGTGTCGGTTGAAAAATAGATAATGGAGAGCGAGGTTGCTAGGCGTAGGAAAAGTTTAACAAGAGAACAACATGACAAAATAAGAGTTATTGTGGAAAGCAATAACTGGAAGACTGTGTATATGTTCAGAGATTGGGATTAGAAAGACATGTTTAAAAAATTGGATCAACAACCACATGCGAAAACGAGCAGAGAGTTTGCAGCCTCCAATTGAGGCTCGAGTACAAGAAACACTTTTCGTTACCTTTGTTTTTTACAATCGTAAGGATCCCATTCAAAAATAGATTCTTTTTACTGTAAATTATGTTTATCGAGTTATGATTAAGTGATTGCTGGCCTTTTCCAGTTGTTTCAAGATGTAACGATGTATCATCATGCAAATGAAAGTAATATGCCAGTCTGTATTGTCTTTGTTCATACTCCTATTTCAAGATTCAATTGAAAATAGATCTAGCAACACAAAAATCAGCTATATCACAAAAGCTATTATGTTCTTTGGCAACCTGTGGACAAACAATGATGTAGGTTTCTCCAGTTACATATTTCTTGCCGATAATCTTATATAAATCAAATGTTTCTTCTATTATGCACTTGATATTCTACATCACAAACATATAAATCACAAGTCTCTTCTATTTTAAGTGTTTTAAAGTCAATTACTTAGTTATTCTAAATTACTAGAGTATGTGCAAAGGATGTGCACTCGAAGTCCTAATTTCTTATCCAATGGATCTCGAACAAATACATTCATGCTTTTCTAGTATCATGATGCACTAAATACAAATTAGGTTCAGATATATGCACATATTATTAATATTTCTTTTATTTATCTGAGTAAAAAAATTATTATATATTTAATTTTGTACTGTAATTATGTACAATTGTACATAGACTTATATGCAAAGCCACTAAAAATTTAACAAGAGAACAACATGCATATATGTTCAGAGATTGAGATGTGCCGATTGAAGAGCAGATAATGGAGAGTGGGGCCGCTTGGCGTAGGAAAAGTTTAACAAGAGAAAAACATGACAGAATAAGAGTTATTGCGGAAAGCAATAACTCGAAGACGTTCCGTGAGTATTCGAGAGAAGAGGTTATGCATAGATGTACAGAGATTGGGATTAGAAAGACATGTTTAAAAATTTAAATCAACAACCACGTGCGAAAAGGAGGGGAGAGTTATAAATTTCCAACTGAGGCTCGAGTACACGAAAAACTGTTACTTATGTTTGTTTTTTGAATTTAAAAAAGATTTGATAGTCTTAAGGATCTCGTTCAAAACCAGACTCTTTTGATTGTAACTTATGTTTATCGAGTTATGTTTTAGTGATTGCTCGCCTTTTCCATATGTTTATCAAAATGTAACAATGTATCATCATGCAAATGAAAGTAAGATCCATTTTGTAACAAGGTCATTTTAGAATTTTTATTGTTTAAAGATCCCTTGTTCCTTATCCTATTCCTAAATTCAATTGAAAATAGATTTTGAAACACAAAATTAGATATATCACAAAAACTATTATGTTTTTTGGCTACATGTGGATAAACCAATGATGTAGGTTTCTCCAATTATAGATTTCTTTGGGTAATCTTATATAAATCAAATGTTTCTTCTCTTATTCACTTGATATTCTACCTCACAAACATATAAATCACACGTCTCTTCTATTTTTAGTGTTTTATAGTCAATAACTTAGTTACTCTAAATTACTAGAGTATGTGCACTAGATGTTGTAATTTCTTATGTAATGGATCTCGAGCAATACATTCATGCTTTTCCAGTATCATGATGCACTAAATACAGATGAGGTTTAGCTATGCACATATTATTAATAAATTTTTAGTTTATTTCAGTAAAAAAGAATTATTAATTTAATTTTTACCATAATTCTGTACGTAGACATATATTCAAAGTTGTTAAAGGTGTAACAACAAAACAACATGCATATATATTCAGAGATTGAGAAGTGTCGGTTGAAAAATAGATAATGGAGAGCGAGGTTGCTAGGCGTAGGAAAAGTTTAACAAGAGAACAACATGACAGAATAAGAGTTATTGCGAAAAGCAATAACTGGAAGACGTTCCGTGAGTATTCAAGAGAAGAGGTTCTGCGTATATGTTCAGAGATTGGGATTAGAAAGACATGTTTAAAAAATTGGACCAAAAACCACATGCGAAAACGAGCAGAGAGTAATGTAGCCTCCCATTGAGGCTTGAGTACAAGAAAAACTTTTCGTCACCTTTGGTTTTTTATTGAATTCTAGAAAAGAGTTGATAGTCTTAAGGATCCCGATCAAAACTAGATTTTTTTTATTGTAACTTATGTTTATCAAGTTATGTTTAAGTGGATTGCTAGCCTTTTACAGTTGTTTAACAAGATGTAACAATGTATCATCATGCAAATGAAAGCAAGATGCTAGTGTGTACCAAGGTGTATTTTGAATTGTTATTGTATCTTGTATTGAAAAACTTCAGATCCCTTGTTCATTCTCCTATTCCTAAATTCAATTGAAAATAGATTTATAAACACAAAAATTATTTTCAGTGGCAACCTGTGGACAACCAATGATATAGGTTTCTCCATTTATAAATTTCTTGGGATAATCTTATATAATCAAATGTTTCTTCTATTATGCACTTGATATTCTACCTCACAAACATATGAATCACACGTCTCTTATATAAATCTAATGTCAATTGAATTTAGGAAATAGGGGAATGAACATAGATCTAAAGTTTAAACAAAAACAAAAAAAATATTTCATAAGTTTGGGATTGAACACTTTATAAGATATAGGAAAGATCTTGGGGCTTAATTGCAAAATATGCCCTCGTAATCCATTTAGGGCATTTGCATTTTAGGACTTTTTCTTTTGCATGATCAGTACATTTGGACTATAATTTAAAAAATGTTGCACATAACACAATAAAAATCCCAAATTAGATATCCTCAATGTGCAACATTGTTTAAACTATAGTCCAAATGTGCAACATTTTTTAAATTATAGTCCTCAATGTGCAACATTTTTTAAATTAGATCCTCAATGTGCAACATTTTTTAAATTATAGTCCAAATGTCTAGAGGCCAAAAGAAAAAAGTCCTAAAATGCAAATGCCCTAAAGTTACAGGCATATTTTGCAATTAAGCCAAGATCTTGGTACGACAAAAGATCTTAATTTTGTTACATGATTACATTGTCGCGTCATGATAAACAACTGGATAAGGCCTTCAGTCACATAAACAAAACTAAAAGATACATAAAAAGAGTCAGGTTGCTTAAACAGGATCCTTAAGACTATCAACTCTTTTCTAAAGTAAAATAAAATGAAACCCTAGTGAAACTTTCCAGACCAAATTTTAAAGCTCGACTATGGATATACTCCCGTCTCAATTGGCACCTTGGGCTTCGGCTCGCCGCTTATGCGGTTGAAGATCCAAACTTTTAAGCATGTCTTCGTAATCCCGATCTCATTTTTCAATTGTTGCTTTCTGCAATAACTCGTATTCTCTCTCCTTGTTCTCTCGTTAATTTTTTTTCTCTGCCCAGCGGGCCTGGTCTCCATTCTCTGCCATCCAGAATATCCCTGAAATGGCATATTCGAGAGTTGTGGCATATACATTTCTTGCCTTCTTATTGCAGGGCTCGGTGCAGAAGTCGATGCACGGCTAGTGAACGTTTGTCGATGAACTTATGGCTGAGGGAGTGAATCAGTACTCGCCGTTTGAGTTTCATTAGATAATAATGGGAGAGCCATCTCGACTCTACAATGGAAATTCCGGTGGCAATGGCATGCAACACACACCCTGGCCAACACCAACAACAATGACACAATTATTCTAAATGTGCAGAATATCTGCAAAGAATGTGTTAATTAATTGAATAAGTACACAACAATAAGTAACTTTTCAACCCCTTAACATTAGCCCCTTAGTTTTGATCGCTAATCATATGTATGTGATACATGTAAATAAATATACTTTTTAATTAATCAAAAAATTATAACATGGAGAGATATCATTTATGGCAAAAAACAAAGCATTGGCATAAAATTTGCTACGCACTAAAATTGCACTTTTGACATTTTAGCTTTGACAACCTTGCACAGTGGCTGCCAATATAAACCAATGTATGGTTTCCTTCCACCACCACCACTAAGACTTTAGTCTAAATTGCTAATCATTAAGTATTACAATTCTAAACTTACATAAAAATAAATAATACAAAAGATTACATTGATGAATCTCATTTATGGCACCAACGCAACACTCACAAAATATATAATCTGCATTTACACCATTTTGGCTACATGCAAACTGGATTTGTCCATATAAGGACCAAACCAGTCTCTGGTTTTCCACCACCACCAACACCGAAAGCTGCAAATTTTGCTAAAAAGCAATAAACCCTAAAACCCTTTTTTCAATCACCACATTTCTCTCTTTTCGAAATGGCCAATACCAACAACGATGGCCTTTCAAAGGTTGAAGTCCTTGTAAAATACAAGGAATGTCTGCACAACCATGCAACAGCTGCAGGGGCGCAGTCTCTTGATGGGTGTGGTCTCTTTGAGACCAGTGGCCCTAATGGAACCTAGCCTCCATGGTCTGTGCTGCATGCCGTTGCCATCAGAATTTCCACCAGAGAGTTGAGATAGATCTCCCTCTATTTGATTGTGAAACTCTAATGGAAAATAATGACGTCTCCAGCCAATAGGCCATTTGGGTCCCACTCCCACAGCCACAAGTCCATCACCACCAAACATCCAGGAGTATGTGCATAGGATGTGCACTCCTTGTTTTAATTTCTCTTACAGTTGATCTCGAGCAATACATTCACGCATTTCCAGTATGATGATGCATTATATACAAATTATGTCCATGTGACACAGAGCACACACAAAATTGTGGGAAGTAAAACTTTTTTGCTTAAGGGTCCATTTGGATGGAGGGATTTGAAATTCCAAGGGATTTCAAATGAATGGATTTCAAACCACTTGGCTTTGAAATTCATATCTTGTTTGGATGATGTGGATTTGTGTAGGGATTTCAAATCCATCGTAAATTTTGATAAAAAAAATTTAATAGTTATATTCATTTTCTTAATTGATATTTAATAAATAAAAAAAAATAATCTTATTATTTTATAAATAATTATAATTTTATACACTAATAATAATAGGAAATATATAACTTTTATTATGTGTGGACATGTGTGTGCGAGGATAGTGCGTGTGTATATGTGAGAGAGTATGTGTGAGTGTGTGTATAAATGTGTGTGTGCAATGTGTTAATGTGTGCAGTTTGTGTAAGTGTGTGTATATGTGTAGTGTGTTTAAATGTGTGATGTGTGTGGGTGTATGTGTGATGTGTGCAGTGTGTGTAAATGTGTGTAAGTGTGTGTAAATGTGTGGAATGTGTGTGCAGTGTATGTAAGTAAGTGTGTGTGAATATGCAAGTGAGCATAAAGGGAAAAAAGAATGGATTTCAAATGACTAGGTTCTGGGAGGGATTTAAAATCTTTTAAAAATGAACTAAAACTTAAAGATGGATTTGAAATCCATGATTTGGATTTATATGTCAAACAAGGGTGTGGATTTAGCTAAGGATTTCAAATCCCTCCTCCCAAATCCCCCTATCCAAATGCACCCTAAGAGTTTTATGAGTTGCAAACTCAGAAATTTTCTTGTTGCATCAGCAACTGCTTGGGCTTGGCCACCATTTCTTGTCATCTCATAAACACTATAGCTAGCAAATTAATGTACTCATGATTCTTGATTGATCTTCCATTTCTTTCACGAATACTTCTATTGAAATCTAAACTTCAGGCCTGGGGTATCTGATGTTCAACTTCTCTATATTGGTTACAATGGAAATATCAAGTGCCCATCTCAATTTCCTCATACAAAAGCCCATCGTAGAAAATAAGGTTTTGAAGCTATAAAATCGAGCAATGGGGACAAAACCCCAAGCACAAACAGATTTGCGGTAAATTTGCATAAAAAGAATTGTTTGTTTATCCAGGAGAGATGTGATAATTATAGTGCAACAATTCCAGGATGAAAGAAAAAGCCCGAGAAAAGATTTAATACGGATTTTGGCAACCGTTTCCTAAGGAAAAAGTAGCAGCAATACTATGAACTACTTGCAACCATAGGCCAATTGATTTGCTGGGACCTGTTGACAAAATTCTGTCAAAAAGTTCCCGTCCTTAAAAGAGAAAAGTTGTGGATCAACTACTGTTCTACAACATTTGTGGGAGGGAAAGAGTTTTTTGGATGTGAAATTGTAAGCCAATGGTTGTGGATTCAAGTAAGAAAAACCAGAGTCTATATAAATTGGATTATGAGAAAGCTTATGATAATGTGAAATGGAAGCTTTTTTATACAAGAATGCGATTTGGAAATACATGGAAAAAATGAATAAGTTTTAAGATTATGAGGAA
Organism: Rehmannia glutinosa; assembly: GCA_016081115.2. Classification (NCBI taxonomy): domain Eukaryota; kingdom Viridiplantae; phylum Streptophyta; class Magnoliopsida; order Lamiales; family Orobanchaceae; genus Rehmannia; species Rehmannia glutinosa. Next base: position 48,556,549 of record CM071929.1, read on the forward strand.
TCCTTTATTTGAATATTATGGAAAGAAACAGAGTACTAGTTTCTGAGTATTTGTACTTAAAGACTTGTTTTTGCATTCTTTCTATCAAAAATAGCAGTATTGGGCTAATGTTTTGAAAAATATATTTTAGCAATTTACAATGCACTATAGAATTTGAGACTACCAAGCAACTTACATAACATTTGTGAGGATATAATGAGAAAATCATGTGATTACAACGAGTGTTCTAAAAATCGCTAGGCGCTAGTCGGGCGGCAGATTGGGGCCTAGCGCCTAGGCGGAGTCTGGGTGGGGTTAGATGGGATCTGAGCGGTGTTAGGCGGCATCTAATTGGAAAAATAATGTAGGGGGACAAGGGGGGCCTAGCGCCTTGGCGGGGACTAATCGGAGCTAGGCGGGGTCTTTTAGAAATGCTGATACAACGACTATTTGTCGCGAAGGGTAGAAGTATACATGATCCAAGTTTGACTTAGTGTCTCAGCTGGACTTGAACTCAACTCATTTTTTTGAAGAAAACTTGTTTTTGGAGATTGAGATACCATTTGGTATTTTACTAAAATCTACAAGCTGAGGTTCAAAATTTTCAAGCTCCAAAGGTCATTTAATTTTAGGTCCTTTTGGCTCAAGCTGATCCTGAACATGCTTATTCAAGTTCATTTAGAACCACTAAATGAATTCAATACTTGGCTCCATCACTATCCAACAAATGAATAAGGAGTTATATTTAACATGTATTTGTTAAGCAAACAAAATGCATAGTCATGTCAGGCACCTATCAAAATTAACATATTACTAGAGTATGTGCATAGGATGTGCACTCGATGTTGTAATTTCTAATCCAATGGATCTCGAGGAATACATTATTTATTGGTTACAACGGGAAAAGCCTTCAAGATGGCTTACAAAAACGAAACATAAAATTACAAGAAAAGTAAAATCTAACTATTACAAATCTTGTAAGGACTCCAACTCCAGAAGCATGAATCTGATAGAACTTTACAAACAAAAGCCGAGTCGAGTAGAACTCTATCCGCAAGACAAATACGTTCGGCTAGTGCTCACGGTTTGACGTAATGTACCCAAAGATAAAATGGCTTACGTCTTTTGTGTAGTAGCACCACTAAAACAAAAGCCCCATCAAACTAGAATGGTGCGAAACCGGTTTGCTTAACACGTAAAAATGTAGAAAGGAAGTCCGACACGAGATGTTGTAACACCTTTGGGTAGTAACACCTCTTTGGATGATTATGAAGCGAAAATCTGACTTCCTTTCTAAATTCTCACTCTCTCTCACTCTACTCATCCTCCTCAAAAACACATTCCCATGCAATAATGCACCCTAGGCTTATAAAAGTCATCATTTCCAACACTTGAGGGAATTAAAGATAAGAGAGTGGGCATTTAACCATATGTAACTCCCATAAGTTACAAGCCTCTACTTATGACCATTACTTGAGGAGTTACCAACTCCAAAAGTCACATGAACTTGGACATCTCTAATGTCTAGATTCATTGACACACAAACCCAGACACCTCCAATGTCTAGATTCATCAAAGCCCCAATGATTACTTGAATTTGGGCCAAGCCCATTTTCAAGTTACAAAACTAACTAACCTGAACCCGAGCCAAAGGGTCGGTCCGGTCCAAGGCCCATTTGTGATCATACACTTGTGTTATAGTATATCCACCAATAACACCTTCTAGTATTTATACTAGGATAAACTATGCCCATTCACGTGGCCAACTTCTTATATTAATTTCTCACTCATCGCCGAAATTCGGTTTTGAGAAATATAAAATTCTATGAACATCTACTCGAAACATAGATTAACAATTTACAATTCAATTTCTCCAGAATTAAATTCGTAGCCACCGAAAATTTGGTCAAAGTCGGGTTGACGCCCACTTTATCAAAACCAAATTTCCAACAATCCCCCACATGAGTGGAAATTAATGCATGCATGAATGCAGACACGCAAACCAGTCATCAAGAGACAATACTGCATCCGAAAAGGTAGCTTGTGGCATTGAACCTTCCATAGTTAATACCATCGGGTACACTGGCGGCCTAGTGGACGCAATGCCTTGAACTATTCCTCCACGGTGTATACCGAGACAATAGTATTAACACAGTAAGATCTCAACACCTTCTGTTCTTACGTTTTGTGTCCATTTCAGCCATGGACACCACTTTAGATTCATAAGTGTTACTTTGAAGTGGCTCTCACTTCTCACTTACATAGGTGATCTCCTATCCGAGTATCTTGCCATACTCAACCTCAACGAGGTGTAGGAATCATTAAAAGTCAAATGGCTTAGCCTCACCACAACTTGCAAGTGTTTCAACACTTGGCATTGCTCTCTATGGATGGGTTGAAACATTGTTTCCAAGTGTTACAACATAACATTCATAGCTTAGTTTTCCCATTGAACCAAGTTCTTGGGATCTCCAGTCATCATGGTTGGGTTACCACTATGATGGTTATTTTATTTTGTGGACTTTAAGCCCATTCCCTCTAGCAATTTACTCAATTGATCTCGATTCGATCCTTTCGTCAAAGGATCGCCAAATTGTCTTTTGACTTTACATAGTCAATTGACATCACACCATTTGAGATCAATTGTCTAACGGTGTGTCTCCGACGTATATGTCTAGACTTACCGTTATACATATTGCTCTATGCCCTTCCTATATCCGCTTGTCTATCACGGTGAATCATCACAGAAGGCACAAACTTCCTCCAACGTGGAATATCTTTCAAAACGTTTGAAGCCATTATGCTTCTTCACCAACTTTATTCAAAGCTATAAACTCGATTCCATGGTGGACCGAGCTATACATCTTTGCTTCGTGGACTTCCACAATACCGCACCACCTCTAATGGTGAATATGTATCCACTAGTGGAATAAGAATCTTTTGAATCGAAATCCAACTAACATCGCTTATACTCTTCAAGTACATTTGGATATCTTGAGTAGTATCGCCCATACTCCAAGGTATACTTCAAGTATTTTAACACATTGGTTAACGCTTTCCAATGCTCGTGGCTAGGATTGCTCGTGAACCTACTCAACATATTCTGAGGGTAGGCCAAGTCCGGGCGTGTACAATTTGTAATGTACATCGATTGCCTATAATACGTGAGTATTCCATCCGAGCCACGTTTCGCTTCATTAGCAACCAGATTTTCACATAAATCAATGGGCATCTTTGACGGTGAATCGTCAAAAGCATTAAATTTCTTGAGCACTTTCTCCACATAGTGGGATTGTGACAAGATAATTCCATTATGACTTCCGATTTTTATCCCTAGGATCACATCAAAGAATCCCCATATCCTTCATGTCAAAGTTTCTCTTTAACATTCTTTTCGTGTCCATGATAGAATCATGACTACTTCCCATGATTAACAAATTCGTCTACGTATAGACAAACTATGACAAATGCTTCCGATGTCCTTTTGACATATACGCATTTATCACACTCGTTGATTTTAAACCCATTTGACAACATCGTGTTATCAAACTTAAGATGCCATTGTTTTGGATCTTGTTTGATCCATATAAGGATCTTATCAACTTGCACACCTTCTTTTCTTGACCAGGTGCAACAAACCGTTCGAGGTTGTTCCATATAGATTTCAACATCTACCTTTCCATTCGTAAACGCCCGTCTTGACATCCATCGATCAATCTCTAGATTGTGCAAAGCAACAATCGTGAGAAGCACCGAATAGACGCAATCCTCGTTCTTTGGAGAATAAGTGTCAAATAAGTCATACCATTCTTTATGTTTAAAGCCTTTGGCTACAAGCCGTGCTTTATACTTATCAATAGTTCCATCTTCTTTATACTTCTTCTTTAGGATCCACTTACATCCTAAAGATTTATGACTAGCAAGGAGATCAACCAACTCCTACGTATGGTTTTGCAGAATAGACTCGATTTCATTATTGATAGCTTCTTGCCAGAGCGAAGCATCTGGTCTACTTAGAGCCTCTTTAATCGAGTTTGGCCCATCATCTAACATAAATGTTAGGAAGTCAGGTCCAAAGGACTTATCCATCTTAGACCTCTTACTTCGTCTCAGTTCTTCACCACTCGGTGTTGAACTAATTATTCTGTCAAGTGTGACAGCAAGTGTCATACCAAGTGTTGTTCTAGATGTTATAACACCGGCAAAGACCTTCAAAGAATATCTGCAGGTTGTTCCAGATGTTATAACACCAGAACTAACACCTCCAGCAACACCTCCAGAAACATCTGAATACAGTCGTTTCTTTAAACTTCCATTTATCCTTTCTTTACAAGGATAAATATTCTCAAAGAACATAGTATTCCTTGACTCAATTATGGTACCAACTGTCATTTCCGGATTTTTCCGACTTATGTACCATAAAACGATATGCACTAATGTTAAGTACATAACCAATAAATACGCAATCGACCATTTTAGGACCAATTTTAACTTTCTTTGGTTCAAGTGTTGCAACCTTAGCCAAACGCCCCACAATTTAAGGTATTTATAAGAAAGCTTACAATATTTCCACAACTGGTAAGAGTCTTATCTTTCCCTTTCAGTGGGATTTTATTCAATATGTGGTACGCCGTTAAAACAGCTTCCCCCCCACATATTCTGAGTTTCTTTGTTTAACTCCGGATTACACCAGAACTTACACAACTCATGGGCTTTTCATTAGCACTAGAATGCTTTCCGTTGTTCTATTACTATTAGAACCTCGTTCCAACAATATTGTTAGAACCTCATCCAAACAAATTTCAGAACCTTGTTCCAACAATTTTGTTCGAACCAACTTATAGCGAGTGTGACCATAGATGTTGTCACACCTTCAGCAACACTTCAGACCTCACACTTGGTTCTGAAACTGCCTTAGGTGTTCCAACACTTTTGGCAACATCTCCTGCAAGTGTCGTTCACTGTCTGTTTCTGGTGTTACAACACCTCAGACAACATTTTCTGCAATTGTGGTACAATGTCACTACTGTGTTACAACACCTCAGACAACACTTTCTACAACATTTAAATCTGCAACTGAAGCTCGAAAGCCATAAGTGAGACAGAAAGTGTGGTCATACCCCCACAGTCGCTGGATCCGTTAGAATTCTTAAAAAGTATTCCAACACAGTTTTCTCAAGTCTCTACCAAGACTTTCATGGATTTAGCTTCAGACCTTCGATTGCTTTCTTTGATTTTCAATCGAACAATCAGGTCACTAATCCGATTTCCTTCCAGTTATGCATTTAGGAATTCATGAAAATTTCCCAACCTGGTAACAACATCTTAACGATGTAAACCATTTGGAATTTTTCATTTAAACGTCATCCCTTCGGCACGAGCATCATGCGGGATCAGTTGAAACTTTTAGACTAGTTTCAACACATTTTGGATTCTTGGAATCATCCATTTCTCAATCCAAAAATTAGAAATAACGAACCTTTTGGAAAACACATCCTCATTTCGTATTTCTTTTCAAAACATGAACATTTTGGAAAAACATCCTCAGTTCATATCAAACCACAAAATACATACAATAAAGTGTACAACTAAGTCTTTTAAAGACAAAGTTACGGCATAGGAAATTATCATCCTAGCCCCATGCTTAAAACGCAACGCGTTTTTAGAAACAACAACAATTCCAGCAACCAATGGAAGGTCTTCTGTCAGATTCATCTCCAAACTAAAGCTCTGTTTCTCCTCGCCATCGTGAAGGTACAATATTTGTCTTGCACTTGTTTGAAAATATTTATTGGTTACAACGGGAAAAGACTTCAAGATGGCTTACAAAACAGAAACATAAAATTACAAGAAAAGTAAAATCTAACTATTACAAATCTTGTAAGGACTCCAACTCGAAAACATGAATCGATAGAACTTTACAAACAAAGCCGAGTCGAGTAGAACTCTATCCGCAAGACAAATACGTCTCGGCTAGTGCTCACGGTTTGACGTAATGCCCCCAAAGATAAAATGGCTTACGTCTTTTGTGTAGTAGCACCACTAAAACAAAAGCCCCATCGAACTAGAATGGTGCGAGAATGGTTTGCTTAACACGTAAAATGCGAGAAAGGAAGTCTTGACATGAGATGTTGTAACACTGGGTAGTAACACCTACTAGACAGATTATGAATCGCGAAAAATCGACTTCCTTTCTAAATTCTCACTCTCTCTCACTCTACTCATTCTCCTCAAGAACACATTCCCATGCAATAATGAACCCTGGCATATGAAAGCCATCATTTCCAACACTTGAGAGAATTAAAGATAAGAGAGTGGGCATTTAACCATATGTAACTCCCATGAGTTACACTACTTGAGGAGTTACCAACTCCAAAAGTCACATGAACTTGGACATCTCTGATGTCTAGATTCATTGACACACAAACCTAGACAACTCCAATGTCTAGATTCATCAGGCCCAACAGTTACTTGAATTTGGGCCAAGCCCATTTCAAGTTACAAAACTAACTAACCTGAACCCGAGCCAAAGGGTCGGTCCGGTCCAAGGCCCATTTGTGATCATACACTTGTGTTATAGTATATCCACCAATAACACTTTCTAGTATTTATACTAGGATAAACTATGCCCATTCGCGTGGCCAACTTCGTATATTAATTTCTCACTCATCACCGAAATTTGGTTTTGAGAAATATAAAATACTACGAACATCTACTCGAAACGTAGATTAACAATTTACAATTCAATTCTTTCAGAATTAAATTCGTAGCCACCAAAAATTTGGTCAAAGTCGGATCGACGCTCACTTTATCAAAACCAAATTTCCAACAATACATTCATGCTTTTCCAGTATCATGATTCACTAAACACAGATTAGGTTCAGGTATTCACATATTATTAATAATTTTTTATTTATCTAAGTTAAAAAATTATTATTTATTTAATTTTGTACCGTAATTTTGTACGTAGACTTATATGCAAAGCTGTTAAAAGTTTAAAAAGAGAACAACATACATATATATTTAGAGATTGAGATGTATTGGTTGAAGAGAAAATAATAGAGAACGGGGCCGCTAGGCGTAGGAAAAGTTTTACAAGAGAACATGACAGAATAAGAGTTATTGTGGAGAGCAATAACTGGAGGACGTTCCGTGAGTATTCGAGAGAAGAGATTGTGCATATGTGTTCGGAGATCGGGATAACAAAGACATGTTTGAAAAACTCGATCAACAACCACAGGCAAAAACGAGAAGAGAGTAATGTAGCCTCCAATTGAGGTTCGAGTACAAGAAAAACTTTTTGTTACCTTTGGCTTTTTATTGAATTCTAGAAAAGAGTTGATAGTCTTAAGGATCCCGTCAGAGCCGGTCCTAGGTTTCTAGGGGTCTTGAGCAAAGAAAAACAGAGGGCTCTCGTATTTAGATAAAAAAATAATAACAAAACACACGTGACAAATGTAATTTTATTAATTTTAACATATAAAATGAGACATTTAATAACAACAATATCATACTCCAACTTTAACATTTGCTCATTGAAATAAAGTTACAAAAAAATCGTCAATATAATTTACCATAGAAAAAGACAAAAAATAGAAAGAACTACTTGAGAATTAGTTATGAAAAATTGATATTCTAGCATTTTTTTTCCCAAATTTCTATATAACCTAATGACTCCATTTTTTTCTTGTTTTGGAAAAAGGTAAGAAAGGTGAAGTCAGTATTAAATTATTGAGGACCTTTATTTTATTTTACAAAAGGTGAAAAAGGCAAGGTGGGAGGCCTTCATATATGTTTCAATGTTTTGTGGACAAAAAGAAAATCAACCCATTGGAATAGAGCAGAATCGAAAACAGGAACTCTATATATTAAACCGTGAAACCGCGCATTTGGACCATCTTGATCAATTGTCATTTTAACATCTTTTATATTTTTTAACGTAAACATATATATATATATACACACATTAAAAAAAATTCCGGGGGCCCTATGCGACAGCACCACCTCGACCGCCCTCGGGCTGCCCCTGGATCCCGTTCAAAACCGGACTCTTGATTGTAACTTATGTTTATCGAGTTATGTTTAAGTGATTGTTAGCCTTTTCATTGTTTATCAAGTTGTAACAATGTATCATTAGGGTGTCAATTTCGGACCGACACGCAAACCCGACATGAACCTAACACGAAATTAATGGGTATGGGTCCAGGTTTCGTGCGTCCGGGTCGAACCCGAATAACCTGCCAATTAAACAGGTCGGGTTCGGGTCAACCTACTACGACCCATTTAACCCGTTTAACCCGTTTGTGAATTTAAAAGAAAAATAAGTAAATAATTAATTGTAAGAAAAAACAACAAACAAGACATATCCTTAAAACTTAAATGATAAAACCTCCTTAATTATGTATTTGTTATTATTATGCATGTTTTTTTAATATTATCCCTAAAATATGATCAGCGTGTTATGTTATTTATGCAATTATGTTATTTTTTTTTGTATGTTGTGAATTGTGATATTTTTTTATTGATTGAATAGTGTATGATAGTTATTGATTTTAAAAAAATAAATTTATTCAGATTAAAACTTTTAAATATATATGAAAATAATTTTATTAGGCAGTTACGCTGGTCGGGTCCGGTTACTGTGAAATAAGTAGGTCGGGTCCGGGTTCAAGATTTCGACACGAATAGTTAAACAGTCGGGTCCGGTCATTTGTTTCGACACGCGAACCTCGCGAACCCGGACCCACGAACCCGAACCCAACCCAAATTGACACCCCTATGTATCATCATGCAAATGAAAGTAAGATGCCAATCTATACCAAGGTCTTTTTTGAATTGTTATTGTTTCTTGTATTAAAAAAAACTTCCCCTTGTTCATTCTCCTATTCCTAAATTCAATTCAAAATAGATATAGCAACACAAAAATTAGCTATATCACAAAAACTAATATGTTCTTTGGCAACTTGTGGGCAACCAATGATATAGGTTTCTCCATTTATATATTTCTTCGGGATAATCTTATATAATGAAACGCTTCTTCTATTATGCACTTGATATTCTACCTCAAAACATATAAATCACACGTCTCTTCTATTTTTAGTGTTTTAAAGTCAATTACTTAGTCATTCCAAATTACTAGAGTATGTGCCCAAGATGTGCCCTAAATGTTGTAATTTCTTATTCAATGGATCTCGAGCAATACATTCATGCTTTTAGAGTATCATGATGCACTAAATACAGATTAGGTTTAGGTATGCACATATTATTAATATATTTTTTATTTATCTGATTAAAAAAATATTATTAATTTAATTTTGTACACTAATTATGCACGTAGACATATATGCAAAGCTGTTAAAAGTTTAAGAAAAGAACAAAACACATGTATTTTTAGAGATTGAGATCGTCGGTTGAAGAGCGAGATAATGGTGAGCGAGGTCGCTAGGCGTAGGAAAAGTTTAACAAGATAACAACATGAAAGAATAAGAGTTATTGCGGAAAGCAATAACATGAAATTGTTCCTTGAGTATTCGAGAGAAGAGGTTATGCGTATATGTTTAGAAATTGGGATTAGAAAGACATGTTTAAAAATCGGATCAACAACCACATGCGAAAATGAGCAGAGAGTAATGCAGACCTCCCATTAAGGCTCGAGTACAAGAAAAACTTTTCGTTACCTTTGGTTTTTTATTGAATTCTAGAAAAGAGTTGACAGTCTTAAGGATCCCGATCAAAACTAGACTCTTTTTATTGTAACTTATGTTTATCGAGTTATGTTTAAGTGATTGCTCGCCTCTTCCAGTTGTTTATCAAGATGTAACAATGTATCATCATGCAAATGAAAGTAAGATGCTAGTGTGTACCAAGGTCTTTTTTGAATTGTTATTGTATCTTGTATTAAAAAACTTCAGATCCCTTGTTCATTCTCTATTCCTAAATTCAATTGAAAATAGATATAGAAACACAAAAAATAGCTATATCACAAAAACTATTATGTTCTTTGGCAACTCGTGGACAACCAATGATGTAGGTTTCTCCAGTTATATATTTCTTGGGGATAATCTTATATAATAAAATGTTTCTTCTATTATGCACTTGATATTATACCTCAAAACATATAAATCACATGTCTCTTTTATTTTTAGTGTTTTAAAGTCAATTACTTAGTTATTCTAAATTACTAGAGTATGTGCACATGATGTGCACTAGATGTTGTAATTTCTTATTCAATGGATCTCGAGCAATACATTCATGCTTTTCCAAAGTATCATGATGCACTAAATAATATTTTATGCTTAGGTATGCACATATTATTAATATATTTTTTATTTATCCGAGTAAAAAAATATTATTAATTTAATTTTGCACCCTAATTATGCACGTAGACATATATGCAAAGTCGTTAAAAGTTTAAGAAAAGAACAAAACACATGTATGTTCATAGATTGAGATGTGTCGGTTGAAGAGTAGATAATGGAGAGCGGGGTCGCTAAGCGTAGGAAAAGTTTAACAAGAGAACAACAATGCAAAATAAGAGTTATTGCGGAAAGCAATAACTGGAAGACGTTCTGTGAGTATTCGAGAGAAGAGGTTATGCGTATATATTCAGAGATTGGGATTAGAAAGATATGTTTAAAAAACTGGACCAACAACCACATGCAAAAACGAGCAGAGAGTAATAAAGCCTACAATTGAGGCTCAAGTAAAAGAAAATTTTTCTTTGCCTTTGCATTTTTGTTGAATTCTAGAAAAGAGTTGATAATCTTAAGGATCCCATTAAAAACTAGACTCTTTTTATTGTAACTTATGTTTATCGAGTTATGATTAAGTGATTGCTTGCCTTTTCCAATTGTTTATCAAGATGTAACAATGCATCATCATTCAAATGAAAGTAAAATGCCAGTCTTTATCGTTTCTTGTATTAAAAAACTTCAGATCCCTTGTTTATACTCCTATTCTAAAATTCAATTGAAAATAGATCTAGCAACACAAAAATCCTCTATATCACATAAACTATTATGTTCTTTGGCAACCCGTGGACAAACAATGATGTAGGTTTCTCCAGTTACATATTTCTTTGCGATAATCTTATATAAATAAAATATTTCTTCTATTATGCACTTGATATTCTACATCACAAACATATAAATCACAAGTCTGTTCTGTTTTTAGTGTTTTAAAGTCAATTATTTAGTTATTCTAAATTACTAGAGTATGTGCAATGGATGTGCGCTCGATGTTGTAATTTCTTATTCAATGGATCTCGAACAATACATGCATGCTTTTCTAGTATCATGATGCACTAAATTCAAATTAGGTTCAGATATATGCACATATTATTAATATTCTTTTATTTATCTGAGTATAAAAATATTATTAATTTAATTTTGTACCGTAATTATTGTACGTTGACATATATTCAAACTTGTTAAAAGTTTAACAAGAGAACAACATGCATATATGTTCAGAGATTGAGATGTGTCGGTTGAAGAGCAGATAATGGAGAGCGAGGTCGTTAGGCGTAGGAAAATTTTAACTAGAGAACAACATGACAGAATAAGAGTTATTGCGGAAAGCAATAACTGGAAAACGTTCTGTGAGTATTAGAGAGAAGAGGTTATGCGTATATGTTCATAGACTGGGATTAGAAAGACATGTTTAAAAATCTAGATCGACAACCACATGCGAAAACGACAGAGAGTAATGCAGCCTACAATTGAGGCTCGAGTACAAGAAAAACTTTTCGTTACCTTTGGTTTTTTACTGAATTCAAGAAAAGAGTTGATAGTCTCAAGGATCCCATTCAAAACCAAACTATTTTAATTATAACTTATGTTTATCGAGTTATGTTTAAGTGATTGCTAGCCATTTGTAGTTGTTTATCAAGATGTAACAATGTATCATCATACAAATGAAAGTAAAATGCCAATGTGTGCCAAGGTCTTTTTTGAATTCTTATTGTATCTTGTATTAAAAAACTTCAGATCCCTTGTTCATTCCCCTATTCCTAAATTCAATTGAAAATAGATTTAAAAACACAAAAATTAGCCATATCACAAAAACTATAATGTTCTTTGGCAACTTGTGGACAACCAATGATGTAGGTTTCTCAAGTTATATATTTCTTCGGGATAATCTTATATAAGTCAAATGTTTCTTCTATTATGTACTTGATATTCTACCTCACAAATATATAATCATATGTCTCTGCTGTTTTTAGTGTTTCAAAGTCAATTACTTAGTTATTCTAAATTACTGGAGTATGTGCACATGATGTGCACTCGATGTTGTAATTACTTAGATTTAGGTATATGCACATGTTATTAATATTTCTTTTATTATCTAAGTAAAAAATATTATTTATTTAATTTTGCACCGTAATTATGTACGTAGATGTTAAAGTTTAACAAGAGAACACCATTCATATATGTTTGGAGATTGAGATGTGTCGGTTGAATATCGAGATAATGGATAGCGGGTCGCTAGGCGTAGGAAAAGTTTGACAAGAGTAAACAAGCTTCAATTAATTACTCACTCTTTGAAATTAAGCGATGAAAAAGTATGAAGTATTATTTCTTTTCACCATAAAGTATTGACCATTTATTCGTTGTTAACACATTATTTTCTCTTCTAATCATAGGTTATGTTTCTCAAGGTTTAAGTGATTTATGGCTTATCTTTTTCCCATGACACAACAATTTGTTGCCATGCACTATGAAATAGAGATAATTGTTTCCTATCAAGATAACATATATTTCTTAGGGATAATTACAATAAAACCCTTGAGGTTCGAGCTAATTACAAAAAAAAAAATTCAAAATTTTTGCAAATTGCAAAAAGACCTTGAAGTAATTTGATTTCATTTACATCTCCCCCCTTTATATTCAAAAAATATTTCAAAAATACCCATGATATTTCTAGAAATATTACAATTCACCCCCTTAAATTTAAGATATAATCAAACCTAAAGGGACTTTTTGTAATTTTGAAACATCTCTAGGTTTTTATTTAATTAGTCCAAACCTCGGGTGGTATTTTGTAATTACCCCTATTTTTTAATATGCTATACTCCAGATTCATAAATTTCTTTTTGTTTCTTTAGTTAAAATGTTGACAATTTCTTCAATTTCAAACTTAACTAAAAATCTGAAATTACATTTACGAATAAACTAACAATAGTTTATGGTACCATATACATTCTAGCTAGATACCACAAATATATAATGCACATATATTATTGCTCAACTTGAAACAAAATCATATTTTTTTTTTAGTTTACATCCTTAAGGTGCACAACATTATTCACCACATCATGCAACAAAAACATTGTGACTATAACAAGGAGGAAGCTCATTTATGGTAAAGCCGATTGATATAATTTTGTTGCACATTTAGTAAATTTTGGTTTGACAACCTTGCTTATCATTTCGGCTCACTCCAACGGCCGCAAGTTTATCATCAAAAAACATCAAGAAGCCATGCACATACTTCACGACGACTGTACTAGGCCTTGAAATTGCGATTCTCAACCTCACCACAGATCGATCGACAAACAACCATAGCAGATTATGGAGAATAGAGAGAAAAAAGATTATTGCCGAAAGAAACAATTGAAAGATGTTCCCTGAGTATTCCAAAGAAGAAGCTACACATGTATGTTCAAAGATTAGGATTACAAAGACCATGTCAAAAGGTTGGACCTTCAACCACAAGCGCCAACCAGAAACCGAAAATGCAACCTCAAATTGAGATTCGAGAATAACAATACTCTAAAGACAACAATTTGGTCCGAAAAATGGGTGACTTTTCATTATTGAGAGATAAACCGCTTATGATGTACTATTTTTTAAAAGATTAATAATGTCTTCATTCCATGATAAATTTAGTTAAATTTTATCTAAATCATGCACATGCATATGCACTTGATATTTTATCCCCACAAACATATAAATCGCGTCTCTTCTATATATTTTTTATGTTTTAAAGTTTATTCCTTAGTTATGTATTCTAAATTAGAAGAGAATGCGCACATGATGTGCACTTAATGTTGTAATATCCAATGGATCTTGAGCAATACATTCATGCTTATCCAATGTCATGATGCACTAAATATTTATTTTATTTATCCGAGTAAAAAAAAAAAATATTCATTTTCTATAATGTAATTATGTACGTCGACTTATATGCAAAGCTCTTAAAACTTTAACAAGAGAACAACATGCGTATATGTTCAGAGATTAAGATGTGCCGGTTGAAGAGAACATAATGGAGAGCGAGGCCGCTAGGCGTAGGAAAAGTTTAACAAAGAGAACAAAGATGACATAATAAGAGTTATTATGGAAAGCAATAAGAAAAGACGTTTCGTGAGATTCAAGAGAAGAGGTTGTGCGTATATGTTCAAAGATCATGATAACAAAGACATGTTTAAAAACTGGATCAACAACCACATGCGAAAATGAGCAGAGAGTAATGCGACCTCCCATTAAGGCTCGAGTACAAGAAAAACTTTTCGTTACCTTTGGTTTTTTATTGAATTCTAGAAAAGAGTTGACGGTCTTAAGGATCCCGATCAAAACTAGACTCTTTTTATTGTAACTTATGTTTATCGAGTTATGTTTAAGTGATTGCTCGCCTCTTCCAGTTGTTTATCAAGATGTAACAATGTAGCATCATGCAAATGAAAGTAAGATGCCAATATGTACCAAGATCTTTTTTATTCTTTCTTGTATTAAAAACTTCAATCCCATGTTCATTCTCCTATTCCAAGATTCAATTGAAAATAGATTTAGAAATATAAAACTCAACTATATAAAAAAAAACTACTATGTTTTTTGGCAACCTGTGGACAACCAATGTTGTAGGTTACTCCGCTTATAACTTTCTTCGAGATAATCTTATATAAATCAAATGTTTCTTCTATTCTCGCACTTGATATTCGCATCACAAACATATAAATCACATGTCTCTTCTATTTTTAGTGTTTTAAAGTTAATTACTTAGTTCTTCTAAATTAGAAGAGTATGCGCACATGATGTAATGTTGTAATTTCTTATCCAGTGGATCTCGAGCAATACATTCATGCTTATCCAATATCATGATTCACTAAATATAGAGTAGGACCAGGTATGCACATATTTTTAATATTTATTTTTATTTATCCGAGTTATAAAAATATTTATTTAATTTATATCGTAATTATGTACGTGAGACTTATATGCAAAGTCGTTAAAACTTTAACAAGAGAACAACATGCATGTATGTTCGAGATTGGTATGTCGGTTGAAGATAACATAATGGAGAGCGGGGCCACTAGGGGTAGGAGAAGTTTAACAACGAACAACATGACATAATAAGAGTTATTACGAGAAAGCAATAACATTTGCCGCCTACGTGATTGAAATCGATAAAATTAAAACTAAAATTGAGATTTTCATATATTTACATGACTATTTGACAAATCGTGCATTTGACAGACCAAAATTGAGAGTATTCAATAGTCACTGGTCTTTTTTTGCAAAACGTGATTCTTATAAAATATTTTCTCTTTGTCTATAATTATAGGACCAATTTTACATTTTTGCCAACCTTGTAAGTGAATGATGTTCAATTTTAATAGTTTATCTAATTCGAAAAAAAGAAAATAAAAACTTAAGTATGATTGGTTGACCTTCCGACTCTTTTCTATATTTTGAGAGAATAGTGGGAAAAATTGAACGAGTTGGGAGTAACATAAACATTGCACATGGCACATAGTAGAATGCTAACAAAATGATAACATAAGAGTGATAGAAAACAGAGAGCTCTTGCACAGAGCAATTACTATATGAAATATTCAAGGGAAAAAAATAAAAGTTGTGACTATTCTAAATAGGAGTTACTCAAATAGTTTTGAGATAGGATTAACTATGTTAAAAATTGGATCCTCAATTGAGCTGCACCAATTAAGATCGAGTAGGTCATACTCCAGCATTGTGTAGATATTGCAAGGTATATCTTTATGTAAGCATGTTTTGTTTATCATATTTATTTACCTTTGAAAGTATAGATGAGACACGTTAATTAGTATCATGTTGTTACAATTGAGATAATCTATAAACTGAAAATTTCTCTAACTTACTATGTTCGATCCCAAATTCACAAATTGCTTCTATTTATTTTATTAGAACCTTATATCAGTTTCTTCATTCTCCCATTCTCCAGTTCAACAAAACTTAGATTCACATAAGCATTGGACAATCACCTATATATATATATATATATATATATAAAGAATAAGATAGGCATTGCACTATATATAATTGCACTTTAACTAGAAATAAAGTCATTGTTTCCTTATCTTAAGATGCATTCAAATCGTCTTTACAATCATGCAACAAAAATAAGGACAACATAAAAGGCACATTGGAGGGCAAATTGTGTTGCCCCCTAATATTGACACAAATCCATACATACAAAAAATGAATACCACAATAACACAATAACAGCTAGAGTCTGGAGAGTTCTTGCGGAGAACAACAATGAGTTATACGAATTTTCCACAAAAAACGTTAATCGAGTTTCTTTTGGAGATTGAAAAAAAAACGTGTTAAAATTTTTGGATCTTCAACAAGAGAGTAAACACGCTTCAATTAATTACTCCAACATTGAAATTAAGTAATGAAAAAGTATAAAGTATTGTTTATTTTCATTGAAATCTCATAAAGTATTGACCATTTATTCCTTGTTAAGCAATAAGGTTATGTTTCTTAAGGTTTAAGTGATTTATGGCTTATCCTTTTCCCATGACACAACAAATTGTTGTTAAAATAGAGATAATTGTTTCCTATCAAGATAACATATATTTCTTAGGGATAATTATAATAAAACCCCTATGGTTCGGGCTAATTACAAAAACAAAATCTAGAGATTTTTGAAAATTGCAAAAAAATCTTTAGGTTAATTTAGCTTACATTTCCCCTTTATAATCAACAATATTTCAAAAATACCGGTGATATTTTTAGAAATATTACAATTTACCTCTTAAATATAAATTTAAGACATAATCAAATTTAAGGAGGCCTTTTGTAATTTTGAAACATCTCCGGATTTTTGTGTAATTAGTCCAAACCTCGGGGTCTTTTGTAATTACCCATATTTCTTAATATGCTACACCTCGATTCATAAATTTCTTTTTGTTTCTTTAGTTGAAATGTTGATCATCTCTTCAATTTGAAAATTAACGAAAATTTGAAAATTACATCTACGAATAAACTCAACAATAGTTTATCTGTTTATGGTACCATATACATTCTAGATACCACAAATAATGCACACCGCACACATATATTGCAGATCGCTTAACTTGAAACAAAATCATTTTTTTAGTTTACATCCTTAAGTTGCACAACATTATACACAACCAAGCAACAAAAAAATGGGACTATAACAAGGAAGAACCTCATTTATGGCAAAACCGAAGCATTGATATAATTTTGTTGCACACTAAAATTAAAATTGCGAGTTATAAAGTTTTGGCTTGTCAACCTTGCATATCATTTTCGGCTCCACTCCAACAACCGCAAGTTTATCATCAAAAACATCAAGGAGCCTTGCACATACTTCCATACCAGGCCCCCGAAATTAATGATTCGCACCCTCGCCCACGGTACATCGACAAACACCCACCAGCCGCACTCCTTCTCCTCGCACCAAACCCTGCAATAAGAAGGCAAAAAATGAATCAACCACAAAGCGGATTTTACGTTATTCTTCATTCGATTGTCGGATGTGCCGACTCAAGAGCGATTATGGAGAGTGGAGGGAACAAAGGTTATTGCGGGAAGAAACAATTGGAAGATGTTGAGAGTATTCCAAAGAAGAAGTTATGCATGTATACTCGAGAGATTGTGATTACAAAGACCGTGTCAAAATGTTGAAGAAATGAAACCATCAATGCAACCTCTAATTGAGACAAGAGAATAACCATACTCTAGATCTACAAGTTTGGTCTTAAAAAGGGTGATTTTTCATTCGAGAGATAAATTGCATATGATGTACTATTTTTTTTAAAGATTAGTAATGTCTTCATACCACAATAAATTTAGTTAAATCTTATCTAAATCGTGCACGTGCATACCACTTGGTATTTTATCCATGAAAAATGTAAATCATTTCTCTTATATTTTTAGTGTTTTAAAGTCGATTCCTTAGTTGTGTATTCTAAATTACCGGAGTATGTGCACTCGATGTTGTAATTTCTTATCCAATAGATCTCAAACAATACATTCATGCTTTTCCATGCACTAAATACCAATTATGTTTATGTATGCACATATTTTTAATATATTTTTATTTATCTAAGTAAAAAAATATTATTAATTTAATTTTTGTACCGTAATTATGTACGTAGACATATATGCAAAGTCATTAAAAGTTTAATAAGAGAACCACATGCAAATATGTTTAGAGATTGAGATGTGTCGGTTGAAAGAGCGAGATAATGGAGACAGGGGTCGCTAGGCATAGGAAAATTTTTACAAGAGAACAACATGATGAGAATAAGAGTTCTTTGCGGAAAGCAATAACTAGAAGACATTCCGTGAGTATTCGAAAAAAAGAGGTTATGCGTATATGTTTAGAGATTGAGATTAGAAAGCCATGTTTAAAAAACTGGATCAACAACCACATGCGAAAACGAGTAAAGAGTAATGGAGTCTCCAATTGAGGCTCAAGTACAAGAAAAACTTTTCGTTACATTTGCTTTTTTATTGCATATTCTAGAAAAGAGTTGATAGTCTTAAGGATCCCATTAAAAACAGACTCTTTTTATTGTAACTTATGTCTATCGAGCTATGTTTAAGTGATTGCTCAAGATGTAACAATGTATCATCATTCAAATGAATGTAAGGTGTCAGTCTGAACCAATGTCTTTTTTGAATTGTTATTGTTTCTCGTATTAAAAAACTCCAGATCCCTTGTTCATACTCATATTCCAAAATTCAATTGAAAATAGATATAGCAACACAATAATCAGCTATATCACAAAAACTACTATGTTCTTTGGCAACTTTGTGGACAACCAATGATGTAGGTTTCTCCAATTACATATTTCTTCGCGATAATCTTATATAAATCAAATGTTTCTTCTATTCTACACTTGATATTCTACATCAAAAGCATATAAATCACAAGTCTCTTCTATTTTTAGTGTTTTGAAGTCAATTGCTTAGTTATTCTAAATTACTAGAGTATGTGCACATGATGTGCACTCAATGTTGTAATTTCTTATCCAATGGATCTCGAGCAATACATTCATGCTTTTCTAGTATCATGATGCACTAAATGTAGATTTAGGTTAAATTATATGCACATATAATTAATAGAGAAAATTACACTAAACCCCGTACTATTCGTGTTTTACACCTTACTATATAAACTATATTTAGATTTACACTTTACCATATGAACTATGCAATGTTTTTTGCAATTCGCCTATATGGACATTTTTACCCTTAAATTTTTATTTTTATTAAAATAATAAAAAATATTTCATTACGATCATATCCAACCCATCACGTATAAAAAATTAATAATCTCTTAAATTCATACAATGTTTGACTAGAATGTAGTTGAATATTCCCGACCAGCGACGAATATTTACATCGTTAATTGACTAAAATTATATTATTTATTTTTTATTTTTTAATTGTTAGTGAAGAATACTTAAGATTAATAATGTCTAAAGTTAGCGGCGATTTTTTTCTTTGCAATTTTTTTGCTTTTTTTTTTTTACGTGTGACGAGCAACCCAAAATCGACTAAGAATACCTAGCTACATTTCATTGAAGCAATGTATGAATTTAAGGAAATATTAATTTTATATACGATAAAATAATAAGGCTTAATGACCATAATGAACTACTGACATTATTCTAAGAAAATAAAAGTTTAGGGGCAAAATTGTCCATATATGACAAAGTGCAAAAAATTACACAGTTCATATGGTAAACTATAACAAAAATAATTTATATGGTAAAGTGTAAAAACACGAATAGTACAAGGGTTTAGTGTAATTTTCTCTAATTAATATTTCTTTTATTTATCCGAGTAAAAAATTATTATTTATTTAATTTTGCACCGTAATTATGTACGTAGATGTTAAAAAGTTTAACAAAGAGAACAACATGCATATATGTTGTGAGATTGAGATGTGTCGGTTGAAGAGCGGATAATAGAGAAAAGGGCCTCTAGGCGTAGGAAAAGTTTAACAGAGAAAAACATGATCGAATAAGAGTTATTGCGGAAAGCAATAACTCAAAGACGTTCCGTGAGTACTCAAGAGAAGAGGTTATGGGTAGATGTTCATAGATTGAGATTAGAAAGACATGTTTAAAGAATTGGATCAACAACCACATGCGAAAACGAGGAGAGAGTAATACAACTTCCAATTGAGGCTCGAGTACAAGAAATTTTTTTGTTACCTTTGTATTTTTTTTTTTAAATTTTAGAAAAGAGTTGATAGTCTTAAGGATCTTGTTCAAAACCAGACTCTTTTTATTGTAACTTATGTTTATCGAATTATGTTTATCAAGATGTAACAATGTATTATCATGCAAATGAAAGTAAGATGCCAGTTTATAACAAGGTCATTTTTGAATTGTTATTGTTTAAGTATTAAAAACTTCGAGATCCCTTGTTTATTCTCCTATTCCTAAATTCAAGTGAAGATAGATCTAGAAACACAAAAAATAGCTATATCACAAAAACTATTATGTTTTTTGGCTACCTGTGGACAACTAGTGATGTAGGTTTCTCCAATTACAAATTTCTTCGGGTAATCTTATATAAATCAAATGTTTCTTCTATTCTTCACTTGATATTCTACCTCACAAACATATAATCACACATCTCTTCTATTTTTAGATTTTTAAATTCAATAACTTAGTTATTCTAATTTACTAGAGTATGTGCGAGAAGATGTGCACTCGATGTTGTAATTTCTTATCCAATGGATCTCGAGCAATACATTCATGCTTTTCTAGTATCATGATGCACTACATAATATTAGGTTTATGTGTGCACATATTATTAATAAATTTTGGTTTATCTGAGTAAAAAAATTTATTATTAAATTGATTTTGTACTGTAATTATGTACATTGACATATATTCAAAGTTGTTAAAAGATTAACAAGAGAACAACATGCATATATGTTCATAGATTGAGATGTGTTGGTTTAAAAGCAGATAATGGAGATCAAGGTCGTTATGCGTAAGTAAAGTTTAACAAGAGAACAACATGAAAGAATAAGATTTATTGTGAAAAGCAATAATCGGAAGACATTCTGTGAGTATTCGAGAGAAGAGGTTATGCATACATGTTTAAAAATCGGATCAACAACCACATGCATAAAATGAGCAGAGAGTAATGCAACCTCCAATTGAGGCCCGAGTACAAGAAAAACATTTCATTACCTTTGGTTTTATTTTTGAATTCTAGAAAAGAGTTGGTAGTCTTCTGGATCCCGTTCAAAACCGGACTCTTTTTATTGTAACTTATGTTTATCGAGTTATGTTTAAGTGATTGTTGGCCTTTTCGAGTTGTTTATCAAAATGTAACAATGTATCATCATGCAAATGAAAGTAAGATGTCGGTGTGCACAGGGGTTTTTGAATTGTTATTGTATCTTGTATTAAAAAACCTCATATGGCTTGTTCATTCTCCTATTCCTAAATTCAATTGAAAATAGATTTAGAAAAGCAAAAATTAGTTATATTACAAAAACTATTATGTTCTTTGGCAACTTGTGGACAACCAATGATGTAGGTTTCTCCAGTTATATATTTCTTCGGGATATTCTTATATAAATCAAATGTTTTCTCTATTATGCACTTGATATTCTACCCCAAAAACATATAAATCACATTTCTCTTCAATTTTAGTGTTTTAAAGCCAATTACTTAGATATTCTAAATTACTAGAGTATGTGCGCAGGATGTGCACTCGATGTTGTAATTTCTTATCCAATGGATCTCGAGCAATACATTCATGTTTTTCCAGTATCATGATGCACTAAATACAAATTAGGTTTAGGTATGCACATATTATTAATATATTTTTTATTTATCTGAGTAAAAAAATATTATTAATTTAATTTTGTATCGTAATTATGCACGTACAAATATATGCAAAGATGTTAAAAGTTTAAGAAGAGAACAAAACACATATCTATTCAGGGATTGAGATGTGTAGGTTGAAGAGAAAATAATGGAGAGCAACATCGCTAGGTGTAGGAAAAGTTTAACAGAGAGCAACATGACACAATAAGAGTTATTGCGGAAAGCAATAACTGGTAGATGTTCCGTGAGTATTCGAGAGAAGAGGTTATGCGTATATATTTAGAGATTGGGATTAGAAAGACATGTTTAAAAAACTAGATCAACAACCCCATGTGAAAACGAGGAGAGAGTAATGCATCCTGCAATTGAGGCTCGAGTACAAGAATTTTTTTTCGTTAGCTTTGGTTTTTTATTGAATTCTAGAAAAGAGTTGATAGTCTTAAGGATCCCGTTCAAAATCAGACTCTTTTTATTGTAACTTTTGTTGATCGAGTTATGTTTAAGTGATTGCTAGCCTTTTCCAGTGGTTTATCAAAGATGTAACAATGTATCATCATGCAAATGAAAGTAAGATGCCTGTGTGTACTAAGGTCCTTTTTGAATTGTTATTGTATCTCGTATTAAAAAACTTCATATGGTTTGTTCATTCTCCTATTCCTAATTTGAATTGAAAATATATTTAGAAACACAAAAATTAGCTATATCATAAAAACTATTATGTTCTTTGGCAAGTTGTGGACAACCAATGATGTAGGTTTCTCTAGTTATATATTTCTTTGGGATAATCGTATATAAATCAAATATTTCTTATATTATGCACTTGATATTCTACCTCAAAAACGTATAAATCACACGTCTCTTCTAGTTTTAGTGTTTTAAAGTCAATTACTTAGTTATTTTAAATTACAAGACTACGTGCGCATGATGTGCACTCGATGTTGTAATTTCTTATCCAATGGATCTCGAGCAATAAATTCATGTTTATCCAAGATCATGTCATATATGATGCACTAAATACGATTGGGTTTAGGTATGCACATATTATTAATATATTTTTATTTATCTCGAGTAAAAAGATTTTATTAATTTAGTTTGGCAATGTAATTATACACGTACATATATATATATATATATATATGCGAAGATGTTAAAAGTTTAAGAAGATAAAAAAACACATATATGTTCAGAGATTGAGATGTGTAGGTTGAAGAGAAAATAATGGAGAGCAGGGTCGCTAGGCGTAGGAAAAATTTAACAGAGAACAACATGGAAAAATAAGATTTATTGCGGAATGCAATAACTGGAAGATGTTCCGTGAGTATTCGAGAGAAGAGGTTATGCGTATATGTTCAAAGATTGGGATTAGAAAGACATGTTTAAAAAACTGGATCAACAACCATATGCGAAAACGAGTAGAGGATAATGCAGCCTCCAATTGAGGCTCGAGTACAAGAAAAACTTTTCGTTACCTTTGGTTTTTTATTGAATTCTAGAAAAGAGTTGATAGTCTTAAGGATCCCGTTCAAAATCAGACTCTTTTTATTGTAACTTATGCTTATCGAGTTATGTTTAAGTGATTGCTAGCCTTTTCCAGTTGTTTATCAAGATGTAACAATGTATCATCATGCAAATGAAAATAAGATGCGGTGTGTACAAGCTTTTTTTTGAATTGTTATTGTATCTTGTATTGAAAAACTTCAGATGGCTTGTTCATTCTCCTATTCCTAAAATCAATTGAAAATAGATTTAGAAACACTGAAATTAATTTCATTGGCAACCTGTGGACAACCAAATGTTGTAGGTTTCTCCAGTTACATATTTCTTGGGATAATCTTATATAAATCAAATGTTTGTTCTATTTTGCATTTGATATTTTAACTCACAAACATATTAATCACACGTCTCTTATATAAATCTAATGTCAATTGAATTTAGGAAATATGGGAATGAACAGAGATCTGAAGTTCTTTAAACAAAAATAATTAAACATTTCATAAATTTGGGACTGAACACATTATAAGATATAGGAAAGATCTTGATACATACAATATCTTAATTTCGATTTACATGATGGTACATTATTGCATCATGATAAACAATTTGGACAAGGCCTTTGATCACATACATAGAAATAAAAAGAAACATACAAGAGTCGGGTTGCTTAAACAGGATCCTTAAGACTAACCAAATTTTAACGCTCCACTATGGTTATACTCCAGTCTCAATTGGCAGCTGCTTGGTTGGCTGCTCGTTTACGCCTGTGGTTGAAGATCCAAGCTTTTAAGTATGTCTTTGTAATCCCGATCTTGGTACATATACATAAAACCTCTTCTTTAGAATACTCTTAATATTTTCCAATTGTTGCTTTCTCGCAATAACTCGTATTCTCACTCCTTGTTCTCTCGTTAATCTTTTTCTCGCCCTTGTGGACCGGGTCTCCATTCTCTCGTGGGTCCAGAATATTCTTGAAAAGGCATAATCGAGAGTTGTGGCATATTCATTTCTTGCCTTCATTGTAGGGCTCGGTCAGGCCGATGCACGACTAGTAAACGTTTGTCGATGAACTTGTGGCCGAGGGAGTGAATCAAGATGCTCATTGTTTGAGTTTCATTAGATAATAATGGGAGAGCCATCTTGACTCTCCGATGGAAATTTCGTGGCAATGGCATGCAACACACATAACAATTACACCCATTGCACACACACACTTCACACATTTACACACACCGCACACATTCACACACACTCGTACACACACATTTACACACACACATCACACTTACTCTCACATATACACCCGCACTATCCTCGCACACACATATTCACACATAATAAAAGTTATATATTTCTTATTTTTATTAGTGTATAAAATTATATTTATTTATAAAATAATAAGATTATATTTTTTTATTTTTATTTATTAAATATCAATTAAGAAAAGGAATAAAGCTTTAATTAAAATATTTTTATCAAAATTTACGATGGATTTGAAATCCCTACACAAATCAACATCATCCAAACAAGATATGAATTTCAATTCCAAGGAATTTGAATCCATTCATTTGAAATACCTTGGAATTTCAAATCCCTCCATCCAAATGGACCCTTAGGAAAAAAGTTTTACCTCCCACAATTTTGTGGATGCTCGTGTCACATGGACATAATTTATACTTACTTCGCATCATGATACTAGAAATGCGTGAACGTATTGTCGAGATGCTACAACTTTAAGGTTGCAAACCCAAGCCAGCAGTTGTCTCAAGTAATAAATTTCTCGGGAGTCCGAGGTCGATCCACAGGGAAGTTGATGAAAGTTTACAGGATATTTCTTATTTAAAGGATGAGTAAATGGATTTTTTTACTAGTAAGAATATTTTTTTTAGTTACAAGAAATTTAATTAATAGAAATGTTGAGGATTAGGGATTTACTCTTGATTTCGATAAAGGAATGATTATATTTTCTTACCTCTTAGATTGCCACTATTGGAATCCATACACAAAGAAGGTTCCAATGGGAAGATATTATACATATAAATCATGCAATAAGGTAATCATGTTGTATCATCAATTAGAATTTATCTTATAACATCAATACTTGTTTATGGGATCAAGTATTTATGTATTCTTTTGTCTACAACAAATCAAGGTATCGACATTAGTAGTCGGTTGAAATAAAACCAGACATTTAACTAAATGGAACCAAGTATTTGTTGTGCCAATAGATATACATAAATCAAGAAACACCACCAAACAAAAATGTATAAGCTAAAAACAATTGATGATACAAACAATGAAATTTAATATGAATCTACAATCATTCCTTATCCTTCATCAAGAGTTTCACCCTATTTCCTCAACAAAATAAACTTAGAATAACATGAAGAAAGTAGAGAAAACAAAAGATTGAAGAAAAACTAAAGCAAACATTTTGTAAAATACTAGAAATCTTACTATAATTTAAGAAAAACAAGAAAGAAATATTCTTTTGAAGTTTCTAACTCTAAATTTCTCTAAATAAAACTTGCTCTTGGCTAATGCTAATGACCTCTATTTATAGCCAACTAAAAATCAATTTACAATTATTTTATTCTTTATTTTTATTACAAGTAAGAAAATAAGGAAATCAACACCAACTTTGCCACCTTCTTTGACTGGTCATTTTGTCCATGATATCAGCCATCTTTGCTCAATTTTCATCCACAAATCAATTATCGCATGAGTTGGCTTGAATTTCCAACTGATTTCATTGAATTTGAACAACCATGGGCCAAGATATGGTTGAATAATTGAGATGTGGTTGGCATACGGGATTGACTAGTTCAAGACCTCTTGGATTTGTTATAAATTCATCCAATACAAATCTGACTTTGGGGTCTTCATCAATATTGTAGCTCTATGATTTATACATACTCAAGTAAAAATTTCAGATACAAATACCTTGTATTTTTCGAATTATGTCCAAAATACCAAACTTGGTCAAGTCTGGAAATTAAATGAGCACCCTTCAATCTTCATTCTATGATGAATTTTTTTATCCAAGAAAATATCATTCCAAACTTTGATTTTTGGTTTCAATATCTCTGAAAACTTGTAAATAAATGGATTGTGAATCCATATCTTCAAGAATCATCCCAAAATCATGTCGGAAATGAAAGCTATGCTCGTTGATCCAAACCCGCACTAAAAAAATGTTTCCAAATACAATTCTATGTTGATTTCCTATTTTATTCCTAACATATTAATAATACTATAAATTCATTTTATTAATAATATTACTAAGGTAAAATAATAATATAAGCCTAAAATAATTATACATTTTTAACGTTCATCACACCCCAACAACTTATTACTAGTCCCTAGTAATTAAAGCATAAAATAATAGAAAAGAAATTTGATGAATATGGCACGTTGATCATTTTTTTAAAAAAACTTTATGAAATAGTCTAACAATCAAAAAATTTATGGTCATCATCACAGATGCTATCAAGAATAAATATTATAATTTTTTTATATTATTTTTTAGAGAAGAAATATTGTGTATATATGCACAAAACCACCTTTTCATTTCACAAACCAAAATACATTAACTTCAAAATTGATCATGAAAAAGCCTCAACTCCATCTCCTCACATGTTAGTGTTTGTTGTGTAAATTGGCGAGATGTTCACTCTTGAGTTGGAAAACAATCAAAACTCTCAAGGAAATGACCAATATGATTTAGGACAAGCATTCAAACTAAAATTGAGTATAAGATAGGTAGTTATAAAATTTGAAACACCTAATTTTTTCATACCAAATTATGTCCGGAAATTTCATTGGTTTAGAACTCGCAAACAAAATGATAATATTTTTTTATATATTTTTTCTTTTTTTTTTTTTTTTTTTCCTTTTTTTTCTTTTTTTTTTTTTTTTTTTACAACATGACTAACTATGAACAATACTCATCACAAATTATGTAATAGAGTATTTTTACAACATGACTAACAATGATAACATAACAATGAAAAATACTCATCACAAATTATGTAATAGAGTATTTTTAACAGAAATTGACAATATGGGTGTTAACCAAATCATTTCTCCACATGTAAGGTAGAATATTTAAGTATTTCAAATCACAACATAACCATTTCAAACGACCAATTAAAGTTCGGAATGCTTGTTTTCTCAAACTCACCACTCATTCACAAAAGATGTGTGAATATTAAAAATAAAATACTTTATCATGATCAAACTTTCGGTTATATGTATCACAACCAATCTTTCCACAAAACTTAGAATGTGCACAAAACACTTTCTTTTCTTCCTTTTTTTTCTGTAGTTTTTTTTTTTTTTTTTCAATTTAATCAAGATAGCATCATTGAATTCAACAATAAGACTATTTTCATGTTTTGACAATTCACAATTTTTTTTAAAAAAAATCACAACATGCCATGTTTTGAAAAGGGAATTACTAGAAAGATAATAGGGATGCGTCTCAAGAATATCAAACGACATTCTTTACTCTGCCATCAGTGTTTTTTTTTTTTTTTCAAAATCACACATTGCAAACTGAAAAAAAAAAAACACGTTTACCACAAATAATATCAATTATCCCTTCCCCCCCAACTTATCAAAAACATTGTCCTCAATGTCAAAAATAAATAGGAAAGTAAGGTTTAGAAGATATTACCTGGTGTATGACTTTTTGAAATGAAACTTGAAGAACACAGTAGTAGTTATACCCGTGAAAGATAAATCTCACAACGTCAGAGACAAATCCAATTTGCGATTTTTACTTCTATCCTCCGACCAAACAACATGAGCCACTTTTGGATCAGGTTCAAGAACAAATGTTTGGATTTGATCGATTAGTTCACTTGGTGTTGTTGCACAAATTATGATTCGCCGGGGGCGGTGAAATAAAACCTTTCTCGACAGCATAATCTATGAAAGACAACAAACCATCAAAGAAACCATTAACATTAAGAATACCTATAGGCTTTTGGTGAATGTTGAGTTGTGCCCAGGAGATCACTTGGAATAACTCCTCCAGTGTACCAAAACCACCAGGTAAGGTGATAAAGGCATCTGCATTATGCATCATATTCACCATTCTGTCTTGCATGTTTGATACTCTTAACTCATCTCCAATGGTTTGACCGGTGATTTGTCGGACAACTAAAGGTTTCGGGATAACTCCTAAGACTCTGACTCCTCCCAAATAGGCAGAACCAGCAACACGCCCCATTAACCCAAAACTACCTCCCCCGTATACTAAGTTAATGTGCTTTTCTGCTAGAAATTTACCGAGATTATCAGCTGCCTCAAGAAAACAACTGTCTTTCCCAGGATTTGCACACGAATACAAGAACAACCTTTGTTAATTCTACGGGAAGAAGAACTCTCCATTTTTTTTTCTCTTTTTTTTTTTTTTTCTGATATAATCTGAATGGTGTAAAAGAAAGGGTGAATGCAACGCTATTTATTGAGGTATGAACAGGGAATGCAACAGTAAATGTAATTATTGGAACTTTTATTTTGTCAAAAAGTTTGAAAATAAAGACAATAAAGTCAAAAAATAATGCTAACATGTGAAGGAATAGAAAAGTAGTTGTGATTGTGGCTCACATCTTCCTCCTCGGTTTTACGTTCGTAAACGGCTTAAACGCCCTCTATGGGTCGGGATATGCTTCCCATCCAATTTTCTTATAAATTGGCAAACAGGTCTTTAACGTCAAATTCCCAAGACGATGTTCACATTCATTTGAAATTGGTTCCATAAACGAAGAATTTCACGGTGCACGAATCCACAAGGATGCGTATCAAGAGTCGAGAATGTTATCCAAAGACTCCTTACTCAGCCCATCCTTTATGAATTGAATTTTATCTTCTCGATTTTGAAACCATACCTAAAGAACGCCATCTTGTGTCACAAGTCCATCGAGCACATTTGTGACACACTTGTAGTCTTTTGGCCCTTCGTTTTTTGAATATGAACTTTTCCCTACACCAGGCATGCATTTGGTAGGAAAAATGAAAATTCACCTCCTAATCTTACCTTCGCTTCAATTATCCAACGTATATCTTCCGGAATGCTTTTTGTGCATAAGCATCCTTAACCTTTCAAGCCTGGCTTTGTATATTTTCAAAATTTTATTTGTAGAAAGAAAATCAAATCGTTTTTTGAGAGCAGGGGAATGCTTTTATCCATTTTGAGAAAAATCTACTGAGAAAATAAAATAAAATATTTTATGTACAAATATCAGTGTTTGTGGGAAACTGATGAGTCCGACTTCAATAGTCACGGAGTACCGTTATCCGCCATTTAACCGGGAAAAGAAATAAAGAAATCCTACAAAACAAACAAATTTACAGAAAACAAATATGTACACTAACTATAACAAGGATTAGAAAGAAAAAGAACTTCCTCTGGAAGAAATTGATTCTCTAGAAATAGTTTAAGTCTTTGTCCATTAACTTTGAATACATTACCATTTCTAGGATTCTCAATGTCAACAGCCCCATAAGGATATACATTTTTCACAATGAAAGGACCACTCCACCTTGATCTCAACTTTCCGGGAAATAAATGCAACCGAGAATTATAAAGCAAAACCTTTTGACCAATTTCAAATGTTTTTCTTGCAATTTTTCCATCATGAAATTCTTTGATTCTTGCTTTATGAATTTTTGAATTCTCGTATGCATCATTTCTCAATTCTTCAAGCTCATTGATTTGCAATTTTCGCAATTTCGAAGCATCATCAAGGTTAAAGTTAAACATTTTGATTGCCCAATAAGCTTTATGTTCCAGTTCCACAGGTAAATGGCAAGGTTTTCCATAAACTATTCTATAAGGAGACATTCCCAATGATGTTTTAAAAGCAGTTCTGTATGCCCAAAGTGTATCGATAAGTCTAACAGACCAATCTTTACGATTTGGGTTAACTGTTTTCTCCAAAATTTGTTTTATCTCCCTATTTGCAAGTTCAACCTGTCCATTTGTCTCTGTGGGTGATAAGGGGTTGCAACTTTATGTGTGATTCCATATTTGTTCATTAAAGTTGCAAAAACTTTGTTACAAAAATGTGTTCCCCATCACTAATAATGACTCGAGGAATTCCAAATTTACTAAAAATATTTTCTTTCAAAATTTTTATCACAATTTTATGATCATTATCTCGATAAGGAATTGCCTCGATCCATCTTGAAACATAATCTATTGCAACTAAAATGTAAACAAAACCAAATGATATCGAAATGGCCCCATAAAATCAACACCCCAACAATCAAAGATTTCAATCACCAAAATAGGATTCAAAGGCATCATGTTTCGTTTTGAAATTGATCCTAACTTTTGACAATTTTCACAACTTTTGCAAAAATGTAAGTATCTTTGAAAAGATTTGGCCAATAAAATCCACACTCGCAAGATCTTTGCACTTTGGTTTTCTTTACGGAAAAGTGACCACCACATGCTTGAGAATGACTAAATTTGATAATGCTACTTACCTCATTGTCAGGTACACATCTACGAAAGATTTGATCTGGTCAATATTTGAAAAGGTAGGGATCATCCCGATAAAACCTTTTACCTCAGTCAAAATTTTTTTTTGTCTTGTGAATTCCAATTTGATGGCATCATTCCTGTCACAAGAAAATTAACAATATCCGCAAACCAAGGCACCACAGTAATATTAAACAATTGTTCATCGGGAAAAGTATCATTGATAGGTGGAGTTTGAAACGAATCATCACAAATAAGTCTTGATAAATGATCAGCTACAACATTCTCTACTCCTTTCTTATCACGAATGGTAATATTGAACTCTTGGAGTAAGAGAATACACCTAATCAATCTTGGTTTGGAATCCTTTTTGACAAAAGATATTTCAAAGCCGCATGATCACTGAAAACGACAATTGGTGAACCAACAAGATAGGATCGAAATTTTTCCAATGCAAATACCACAGCAAGTAATTCTTTTTCAGTGGTTGAATAATTGATTTGAGCACTATTCAAAGTTTTACTTGCGTAGTAAATGACATATGGTTTCTTTTCTTTTCTTTGCCCTAACACGGCTCCAACGGCATAGTCACTAGCATCACACATTATTTCAAACGGCAATGTCCAATCAGGGGGTTGGATTATTGGGGCAGATGTAAGCATGCTTTTAAGTTTGACAAAAGCATTTTCACAATTTTCGGTCCATTCAAAACCAATATCTTTTGTTAGAAGATTACACAAAGGTTTAGATATTATACTAAAATCTTTGATAAATCTTCTATAAAAGCCAGCATGCCCTAAAAATGATCTTACCTCCTTCACAGATTTTGGTACAGGTAGATTGGCAATTAATTCCACTTTGGATTTATCTACCTCAATACCTCTTACTGAAATAATGTGTCCAAGAACAATACCAGTTGTTACCATAAAATGACATTTTTCCCAATTAAGCACAAGGTTCTTTTCTTCACACCTGATCAAAACTTTTTCTAAGTTTAACAAGCAATCTTCAAATGATTCACCAAAAACTGAAAAATCGTCCATAAAGACTTCAAGAAAACGTTCTACCATGTCACTGAAAATGCTAAGCATGCATCTTTGAAATGTAGCTGGTGCATTACATAATCCAAAAGGCATCCTTCTATATGCAAATGTACCAAAAGGACATGTAAAAGTTGTTTTCTCTTGATCTTCAAGTGCAATTTCAATTTGATTATACCCAGAATATCCATCTAAGAAATAATAGAATTTATGACCTGCAACTCTTTCTAAGATTTGATCCATAAAAGGTAATGGAAAATGATCTTTTCGGGTAACTGAGTTAAGTTTCCTGTAGTCAATGCACACACGCCAACCAGTAACAGTTCTAGTTGGAATTAACTCATTATTTTCATTTTTGACTACAGTAACACCAGACTTCTTTGGCACAACATGAATAGGACTTACCCATTTACTATCAGAAATAGGATAAATGATCTCATTATCTAAGAGTTTAATGATTTCATTTCTCACTACAACTTTCATATTAGGATTTAGTCTCCTTTGCATTTTCTAGAGGGTTTCGCATTTTCCTCTAAATAAATATTATGCGTGCAAATCGAGGACTAATACCTTTTATGTCAAAGAATGGTCCATCCTAAAGCATTTTTATGCATTTTCAAAGTCTCAATCAGCTTACCTTCCTAAGATGCACCAAGCTTGGAAGAAATTATTACAGAAAAGTCTCATTCTCCCCAAAAAAAAGTATTTCAAATCGGATGGTAAGGGTTTCAAATCGATTTTTGAGCTTTCATGCTTGAAGGAACAGTTGCACTTTTGATGATGACAACTCTTCAAATTTTGGTTTCCAAAAATGATTTTCCGATCTTGTAAAAATTCGGTTGAAACATCAGAACATTTATTTTCACACATACCGTCACTTTCGAAACACGTTTCATCAAATTCAAAAGAATCAGTGAAATTTTCATGAACAAGTTCTTCAATTGAATCCACTTCATGTAATTCAACATCATCGAGGTTGTTTGCAAACATTAAACACATTTAATTCCAAAGTAATATTTCAAAAGATAACTTTAAAATACCATTCCTACAATTTATCAAAGCATTTGAAGTTGCAAGAAATGGACGACCTAAAATGATGTGAATTTGTGTCTTTGTATTTACAACCGGATGGGTATCCAAAACAATGAAATCAACAGAAAGTAAAATTTGTCAATTTGCACCAACACATCTTCTACTATTCCTTTGGAACTTTAATCGACCGATCGACTAGTTGGAGTACAATTGGAGTTTCTTTAAGTTCACCCAAACCTAACTGTTCATAAACGAAAAAGGTAGAAGATTTACACTAGCACCTAGATCAAGCAAAGCACGTTCTATTCTAGTGTCCCCTATGATGCATGAAATTGTTGGACAACCAGGATCTTTATACTTACGTGGAGCAAATTGTTGGATAATTGAACTCACACTCTCGATTAAAAATGCCCTTTTCTTCACATGATGCTTTCTTTTGATTGTGCACAAATCTTTCAAAAACTTTGCATAAGGTGGGACTTGTTTGATTGCATCCAACAAAGGAATATTAATTTTGACTTGTTTAAACAATTCAAAAATCTCTTAATTTGAGTTTGATTTCCCGAGTTGGTTGCAATCTTTGAGGAAAAGGAGCAGGAGGTGTATATGTTTCATCATTTTCAAACTTACCTCCACTCAACTTACCTTCTTCATCATTGTTATTTTCATTCTTCATTTTCAAGATGAACTAATAACTTTCTTGGGATGAATTGTTTTATCAACAACTTTCCCACTTCAAGTGTTGTGACCGAATTAGCCTCATTGATGGACTCTCACCGAGTAGAAACAGAACACTGCGTGGAAGGATTAGGTTGAGGTTGAACAGAAACTTACCCTTTTCTTGAGTTCGCAAAGAAGTCGTGAGTGTTGAAAGTGAATTCCTAATCTCATTGATGGCTTGAGAAGTTTTATTATTGATGCTTGTTTGCTCATGCATAAATGCTTGCAAAGTCTCCCAAGTGATTTTACATGTGGGGATATGAAGGAAAATTCGGTGGCTTTTGTGAATTCATTTGTTGAGCTTGATTATTATCACGCCAACCAAAATTGAGATGATTTCTCCATTGTGGATTGTAAGTTTGAATATGGAGATTGAAAAGGTTTTTCAATCCATTCATGACATTAGCATCAACAGAATATGAGGACAATCATTGGCGGAGTGTTCATTAATTCCACAAATGTCACAAACTTTTTTATCTTGCACAGATTTTACTTCCTTTACTTTCTTAACTTCCATGTCATCGATTCTTTTAGCCAAAAGTGAAAGCCTGGCACTTAAACTGTCCTCTTGATTAAGGTGAAATTTTCCTTTATTTTCATCAACACTCGCCAAGATTGAGAATTTTCTCGCCAAATAATCAAGATATTCAAGCGCTTCATCGGGTTCTTTAATCAAGAAACTGACCATTACACATTGACTCAATGAATTGTTTTGTTTCAAGAGTTAAACCTTCATAAAAGAAACTGATGATACGCCAATTTTCAAAACCATGATGTGGGCAGGAATTCAACAATTCTTTAAACTTTTCCCAACATTCAAAGAAAACTTCTTTAGGATTTTGAGAAAAATTCTGAATTTGTCTTTTCAAAGCATTAGTTTTGTGAGTTGGAAAGAACTTTTTCAAAAATTCAGTTTGCATTTCTTGCCAAGTGCCAATTGATCTAGGTTTCAAAGAGCTAAGCCAAGTTTTTGCCTTATCTTTTAAAGAAAAAGGAAATAATTTGAGCTTAACAATTTAATTTGTACAATTTTGATCATCAAATGT
Organism: Rehmannia glutinosa; assembly: GCA_016081115.2. Classification (NCBI taxonomy): domain Eukaryota; kingdom Viridiplantae; phylum Streptophyta; class Magnoliopsida; order Lamiales; family Orobanchaceae; genus Rehmannia; species Rehmannia glutinosa. The sequence continues at coordinate 48,591,451 of CM071929.1, forward strand.
GGCACATGCTTCTTCAAACTCCTTTAAATATAAATATGGGCTTTAATCCATACCATGGAAATTAGGAAGAGAGGAATCATCCTGGCTTGAATCGAAAGTTGTTTGCATTTAGTGGAAAAATAAAACACGAAGGAGTAGAATTTCGAGGGGTTGCAAGTAGTCACGCATATTACGTACTTCTTGATTTTCCGCTCGTTGAATCTCATCATGAACAACTTCATTTTCAGCCATAATTGGTGCGTGTGGAGGTGAATCGAATTTTCAATCAAATTTTCTGAATTATTTCTAACTAAACGACGAGAATTGGGACTACGACACCATGTAACCATGCAAATACACAATATTTACGATTAAAAAAATATTCACAAACCTGGAAACTTACCGTGCCTTCCCCGCAACGGCGCCAAAAACTTGCTACAACTTTAAGGTTGCAAACCCAAGTGCAGTTGTCTCAAGTAATAAATTTCTCGGGAGTCCGAGGACGATCCAGGGAAGTTGATGGAAGTTTACAGGATATTTCTTATTTAAAGGATGAGTAAATGGATTTTTTTACTAGTAAGAATATTTTTTTTTAGTTACAAGAAATTTAATTAATAGAAATGTTGAGGATTAGGATTTACTCTTGATTTCGGATAAAAGGAATGATTATATTTTCTTACCTCTTAGATTGCCACTATTGGAATCCATACACAAAGAAGGTTCCAATGGGAAGATATTATACATATAAATCATGCAATAAGGTAATCATGTTGTATCATCAATTAGAATTTATCTTATAACATCAATACTTGTTTATGGGATCAAGTATTTATGTATTCTTTTGTCTACAACAAATCAAGGTATCCACATTAGTAGTCGGTTGAAATAAAACCAGACATTTAACTAAATGGAACCAAGTATTTGTTGTGCCAATAGATATACATAAATCAAGAAACACCACCAAACAAAAATGTATAAGCTAAAAACAATTGATGATACAAACAATGAAATTTAATATGAATCTACAATCATTCCTTATCCTTCATCAAGAGTTTCACCCTATTTCCTCAACAAAATAAACTTAGAATAACATGAAGAAAGTAGAGAAAACAAAAGATTGAAGAAAAACTAAAGCAAACATTTTGTAAAATACTAGAAATCTTACTATAATTTAAGAAAAGCAAGAAAGAAATATTCTTTTGAAGTTTCTAACTCTAAATTTCTCTAAATAAAACTTGCTCTTGGCTAATGCTAATGACCTCTATTTATAGCCAACTAAAAATCAATTTACAATTATTTTATTCTTTATTTTTATTAAAAGTAAGAAAATAAGGAAATCAACACCAACTTTGCCACCTTCTTTGATTGGTCATTTTGTCCATGATATCAACCATCTTTGCTCAATTTTCATCCACAAATCAATTATCGCATGAGTTGGCTTGAATTTCCAACTGATTTCATTGAATTTGAACAACCATGGGCCAAGATATGGTTGAATAATTGAGATGTGGTTGGCATACGGGATTGACTAGTTCAAAGACCTCTTGGATTTTTATAAATTCATCCAATACAAATCTGACTTTGGGGTCTTCATCAATATTGTAGCTCTATGATTTATACATACTCAGTAAAAATTTCAGATACAAATACCTTGTATTTTTCGAATTATGTCCAAAATACCAAACTTGGTCAAGTCTGGAAATTAAATGAGCACCCTTCAATCTTCATTCTATGATGAATTTTTTTATCCAAGAAAATATCATTCCAAACTTTGATTTTTGGTTTCAATATCTCTGAAAACTTGTAAATAAATGGATTGTGAATCCATATCTTCAAGAATCATCCCAAAATCATGTCGGAAATGAAAGCTATGCTCGTTGGTCCAAACCGCACTAAAAAATGCTTCCAAATACAATTCTATGTTGATTTCCTATTTTATTCCTAACATATTAATAATACTATAAATTCATTTTATTAATAATATTAATAAGGTAAAATAATAATATAAGCCTAAAATAATTATACATTTTTATTGTTCATGGTGAGATCAACTATAAAAGAAATTAAAACAAAGGAGTGCACATCCTCTGCACATACTCCTGGATGTTTGGTGGTGATGGACTTGCGGTTGTGGGAGTGGGACCTGAATGGCCTGTTGGCTAGAGGCATCATTATTTTCCATTAGAGTTTCAGAATCAAACAGAGGGAGATCTATCATGACTCTCTGGTGGAAATTCCGATTGCTGCGGCATGCAACACATACCATGGAGGCTAGGGTTCCATTAGGGCCACTGGCCTCAATGAGACCACACCCGTCAAGAGACTACGCCCCTGCACCTATTGTATGGTTGTGCAGACATTCCTTGTACTTAACAAGGACTTCAACCTTTGAAAGGCCATGGCTGTTGGTGTTGGCAATTTCAAAAAGAGAGAAAGGTGGTGATTGAAAAAAGGGTTTTAGGGTTTTTTGCTTTTTAGCAAAATTTGCAGCTTTCAGTGTTGGTGGTGGTGGAAAAACCATTAATCGGTTTGGTCCTTATATGGACAAATCCAGTTTGCATGTAGCCAAAATGGTGTAAATGCAGATTACATATTTTGTGAATGTTGCGTTGGTGCCATAAATGAGATTCCTCAATGTAATCTTTTGTATTATTTATTCATTTTTATGTAAGCTTAGAATTGTAAAACTTAATAATTAGCAATTTAGACTAAAGTCTTGGTGGTGGTGGAAGGAAACCATAGACTGGTTTATATTGGCAGCCACTGTGCAAGGTTGTTAAAGCTAAAATGTCAAAAGTGCAATTTTAGCGTGTAGCAAATTTTATGCCAATGCTTTGTTTTTTGCCATAAATGAGATCCCTCCATGTTATAATTTTTTGATTATTTAAAAGTGTATTTATTTAATGTATCACATGCATATGATTAGCGATCTAAACTAAGGGCCTAATGTTAAGGGGTTGAAAAGTTATTTATTGTTGTGTACTTATTCAATTAATTAACACATTCTTTGCAGATATTCTGCACATTTAGGATAACTGTGTGATTGATGTTGGTGTTGGACGGTGTGTGTGCTTTGCATGCCATTGCCATCGAATTTCCATTGAAGAGTCGAGATGGCTCTCCCATTATTATCTAATGAAACTCAAACGACGAGTATTGATTCACTCCTCAACCACAAGTTCATCGACAAACGTTTACTAGCCGTGCATCGCCTTTTGCACCGAGCCTTGCAGCAGTAAGAAGGCAAGAAATGAATATGCCACAACTCTCGAATATGCCTTTGCGGGAATATTCTGGACCGCAGAGAATGGAGACCGGGTCCGTTGGGCAGAGAAAAAGATTAACGAGAGAACAAAGAGAGAGAATACAAGTTATTGCAGAAAGCAACAATTGGAAAATGTTCCGAGAGTATTCTAAAGAAGAGGTTTTGCGTATATGTACCGAGATCGGGATTACAAAGACATGCTTAAAAGCTTGGATCTTCAACCACAGGCGTAAACGAGCAGCCAACCAAGCAGCTACCAATTGAGACTGGAGTACAACCATAGTGAAGTGTTAAAATTTGGTTAGTCTTAGGGATCATGTTTAAGCAACCTCACTCTTTTTATGTTTCTTTTTAGTTCTGTTTATGTGACTGAAGGCCTTGTCCAGCTATTTATCATGACGCAACAATGTACCATCATGTAACTGAAATTAAGATATTGTCTGTATCAATATCTTTCCTATATCTTATAATGTGTTCAGTCCCAAATTTATGAAATGTTTATTGTTTTTGTTTAAAGAACTTCATATATCTGTTCATTCCCCTATTTCCTAAATTCAATTGACATTAGATTTATATAAGAGACGTGTGATTAATATGTTTGTGAGGTAAAATATCAAATGCAAAATAGAAGAAACATTTGATTTACATAAGATTATCCCATGAAATATGTAATGGAGAAACATACAACATTGGTTGTCCATAGGTTGCCAATAAAATTAATTTCAGTGTTTCTAAATCTATTTTCAATTGAATTTAGGAATAGGAGAATGAACAAGGGAACTGAAGTTTTTTAATACAAGAAACAATAACAATTCAAAAAATACTTTGGTAGAGATTGGCATCTTACTTTCATTTGCATGATGATACATTGTTACAACTTGATAAACATCTGGAAAGGGCCAACAATCATTTAAACATAACTCGATAAACATAAGTTACAATAAAGAGTCTGGCTTTGAACTGGATCCTTAATATTATCAACTCTTTTCTGAATTCAATAAAAAGCCAAAGGTAACGAAAAGTTTTTCTTGTAATCGACCCTCAATTGGAGAAAACCTTACTCTCTTCTCATTTTTGCCTATGGTTGTAGATCCAGTTTTTCAAACATGTCTTTGTTAACCCAATTACGAACACATACGCACAACCTTTTCTCTCGAATACTCACGAACGCGTCTTCCGAGTTCTTGCCTTCCACAATAACTCTTATTTTGTCATGTTCTCTTGTTAAACTTTTTCCTATGCCTAGCGGCCCAGCTCTATATTATATTCTCTTCAATAGGGTTGATCTCAATATCTCGAACATATATGTATGTTGGTCTCTTTTAAACTTTTAATGACTTTGCATATAAGTCTACATACATAATTACGGTACAAAATTAAATAAATAGTGTTATTTTTACTCAAATAAATAAAAAATAATAATATGTGCATACTTGAACCTAATATGTATTTAGTGCATCATGATACTGGAAAAGCATGAATGTATTCCTCGAGATCCATTGGATTAGAAATTACAACATTGAGTGCACATCCTATGCACATTGGGAGGGGATTTGGGATGAGAGATTTGAAATCCTTAGTTAAATCCACACCCTTGTATGGCATATAAATCCAAATCAATGGATTTCAAATCCATCTTTAAGTTTTACTTCATTTTCAAAGGATTTTAAATCCTTCCTTAACCTAGTCATTTGAAATCTATTTTTTTCCTTTATGCTCACTTGCATATTCACACACACTTACTTATATACATTGCACACACACTTATACACACATGGCACACATTTACACCCATCGCATACACACACCCGCATACATAACACTTACACCCACTGCACATACTTCACACATTTAAACACACTACACATATTTTACATACACTGCACACATTCATACACACATTTATACACACACACTACACACACTCACACACACTACACACACTCACACATACTTTCTTATATAAAATATACATTTGTAAAATTATAATTTTTTTATTTTTTTTTTATTTATTAAATTATTTTTTTTATCAAAATTTATGATGGATTTGAAATCCCTACACAAATCCACATCATCCAAATAAGATGTGGCTTGGAATTTCAAATCCCTCCATCCAAATGGACCCTTAGGCAAAAAAATTTATTTCCCACAATTTTACGAAGAAATAATTTGCTAACTATCTACATATATTTTGCTTATCTATTGAATATATATTGCATATTCACTGTCAATTAAATTCATTTCATGAATTTCACATTTTTAAGAGCAATCATTTGCTTAGGTATCTATAAAGTGTTGCTTACCTGTTATTATAAAGTTGCTTATGAACATGAACATTGTGTTAGAAAAATGTTTTTAACGTAATTTTGATGATTTCATATTATTGAGTTTTACACCAAAACAATGTCTCCAAATATTGTCCAAATACTCCAAATCGATTTAAATGATTTTTAGTAATTTGAGTATTTTTGAAGTTTATTTTCGACAAAAAATGGGCAACACTTCGCATTTTGAGGCTAACTGGGTCGCTATAGAGGGCAACCCGTGCTCAAGTTTGATTTATGAAACAGAAACGAGATGGAAGAAAAATTCAAGGAGGCCGACCGAGTGGTCGACCGGTGCCTGGGTGAGTTAATACTTGCAAAATCTTTTATGTCTCCCAAATAGGCTTGGCCAACCGGTCCACATGGAGGTCGACCGGTCGAAGGCCCTGTCGACCAGTCCAACCCCTATTGGACCGATCCAAGCCCTATTTTACTAATTAAAATTTGATTTTGCATATTAGAGGTCAACTGGTCGATCGACCTAAGGTTTTATCAGCAAACTATCTGTTGCACATCAGACAACTTTTCATGAAATTAAGGGATTGATTTTTAACAACTATATTATCCATTTGATTTGCAATTTTTTTTATAGATTTCAATCTCCAAGGAGGAGCGCCTATGGCTGGGATTCAAATTCAAGACCTCTCATGTAAATATATGAAGGCTTGAAGCAACAAAACACAACAACACAAGCAATACAAACTCATGCAAACTTCTTGTTCTTAACTTTCATATTCTGTTGTATTTAGCCTAAGTCTTTCACTTGCACATCTTGAGTACTAGGGTTTATTCTTTATTACACATGCACTTTAAAGTTGTATACTTCATTTGAGTTATAATCTTGAATTGTTTTTAGTCATCCAAAATAAGACATCCTTGTTAGTGTTCTTGGGTGATTCTAGGTGTTGAAGAGTGTGGTACTATTTATTGGTGTAAGAAGATTGTGGTAGTCTTCATAGGTGGTGTTGTAAGAAGAGTGAGGTGCTCTTCAAGGTAAATGTTGTAATAGTTTGGTATCTATTAATAAACTTGTCCTTTTTCGAAATCCATTCCGGACATACCGGAGTGATAGAAGATTAGGCCCTTGGTGGGTTGAACTTCTATAAACCATCGTGTGTTGTTTATATTTACGCACTTTTATTTTGGTCATCATTCTCATATTCGAAAAAGAGGGTAAAAATCGAAAAATCGGGATAATCTATTCACCCCTCTAGATTATCACAACCACTGGACTAACACATTGTTGCTTATTTATTGGCTCTATGTTCCATGCTTGACTACACAACAGATGTTTAAAATATACCCTGATATATTTTCGTAATAATACATTGGAAATGGAGGATTAATAATATGCCTGAGCAACAGATGGAGTGTACAAAAAACATTCTGAAGCCCAACAAGAATTTAAATTCTACACCAAAATTCATTATAAACTGTGTCAAAGCAAACATTGGGCCATCAAAAATTTATCGCTTGTATAATAACGTTGCATATGTTATACCATAATATTGCTTATATAACATTTACATCTCGCTTAACAACTCTAAAAATCAAACCAAACCCAACACAAATTATAAATCTAAAACAACATATACTGTTCAACCATTTGTTCAAAATAAAAAAAAACATCAACATCGTTTTGCTATAATCCTACGTTGTTCCAGCAAACTTCTTCGCCTCTCCCATATTCAATTCCATCTGCTTATTCATATCATCCAAACACATCGCAACGACATATTTCCTGCGCTATAAGACATACATTGCACTATAATTGCACTTTAAGACATGCATTGTACTATAATTGCACTTTATGAGAAATAAAGTCATTGTTTCTTTTTAATTTACATTCTTAAGATGCATTCAGATCATTTTCAATCATGCAACAAAAATAAGGAAAACATAAAAACACAGTGGAGGGTAGATTGTGTTGCCCCCTAATATTGACACAGATCCATACATACAGAAAATGAATACCACAACACAATGACAACGGGAGTCTGGAGAGCTCTTGTAGAGAACAACAATGGGTTATACAAATTTTCCACAAAAGACATTAATCGATTTTCTTTTGGAGATTGAAAAATAAACAAAAAAAAAGTGTGTTAAAAAATTTGGTTCTTCAACAAGAAAGTAAACACGCTTCAATTAATTACTCCAACATTGAAATTAAGTGATGAAAAAGTATGAAGTATTATTTCTTTTCATTGAAATATCAAAAAGTATTGACCATTTATTACTTGCTAAGCAACACCTTTTTTTTTATCTTCTAATCATAGGTTATGTTTCTTAAAGTTTAAGTGATTTATGGCTTATCCTTTTCCCCATGACACTGCAAATTATTGTCATGCACTATGAAATAGAAATAATTGTTTCCTATCAAGATAACATATATTTATTAGGTATAATTTTAATTAAAACTCATGCGGTTCGGGATAATTACAAAAAAATCTAGAAGTTATTGAAAATTGCAAAAAGGATCTTGAGGTTTAACTCCACTTACATTTCCCCCTTTATATTCAAAAATATTTTAAAAATAACCGTGATATTTCTACAAATATTATAATTAGCCTCTTAAATTAAATACATAAACAAACTTAAGGGGATTTTTTGTAATTTTGAAACATCCCTGCATTTTTGTGTAATTAGTCTAAACCTCAGGGATATTTTGTAATTACCCATATTTCTTAGTATGCTATACTCCGGATTCATAAATTTCTTTTTGTTTCTTTAGTTAAAATGTTGATAATTTCTTCAATTTGTAACTATATTGAAAATCAATTACATTTACGAATAAACTCGATAATAGTTTATCTTTTATGGTACCATATACATTCTAGATACCACAAACAATGCACACATGTATTGACCGCTTAACTTGAATAAAAGAACATTTTTTGTTTTAGTTTACATCCTTAAGGTGCACAACATTATTCACAACCATGCAACGAAAAACGTTGGGACTATAACAAGAAGGAACCACATTAATGACAAAATCAAGCATTGATATAATTTTGTTGCACACTAAAATTGCATTTATAAAGTTTTCGCTTGACAGACTTGCATATCATTCCGACTCATTCAACAATGATTCATCATAAAAAACATCAAGGAGCCAAGCACTCAAGAAAGATTCACACCCTTATAGACAAACAGTGGACCCACACACAAAGCAAGAAATGAATCAGCCACAAAACAAGCTTTTGAAAGATTGTCCATGTGCCAACTCAAGAGTATTAACAATTGAAAGATGTCCAAAGAGTATTTAAAAGAAGAAGTTATGCATGTATATTCAGAGATTGTGATAAAGGTTGAAGAGAAGAAACCATCAATGCAACCTCAAATTGAGACTAGAGAATAACCATGCTCTAGACTAAAATGATGGATTTTAGAATTGCCCTATTAAATTTGGGTTGAACCGCACCGAACTCGAAATGGCTCTATTAAATTTGGTTTGGACCACACAAAAATTCGGTCTAGAGAAAAAATTAAGTTAAAATTCAAAAGGCCAAAAAAATTAAGAATCACCTGGTCTAATTAAGGGATTAAATGCTCCAAACTTGATAATATACAACTTTTTGGGAACACTTTTCATATAAATTTTTGGATCTAAAAGTCAATTTTTCATAATAATAAGGCTTAATTGCAGAAAATATCCCGTAACTTGGGGTAAATTGCATTTTAGGACTTTTATTATGGGTTTGCAAAGTATGCCCTATATGTTTATCAAGTTTTGCAAAATATGCCCCGTAAGTTTATACATTCGCAAAATTGGTCCTATAAATTTTATACCAAAGCAATTAGTGTCCTATAAACCGAGTTGAGGCAAAATTGGTCTAGCGGAATAATTGCATATTTTCATAATAACAATTATACCCTTAGTCATACATACGGGCCTGATTTGATTTAAGTGTTTTGCTTTAAAATGGTATCGAGCCCAGGTTTATTAAGAACTTTTGGTTATATTTATTATATTTATGTAATTAACAATTGGTGAGGAGAATTTCTCCGAGAATATGGATTCGACCGATGTCCGAGATGTACCCTTACAGACATATCACAAATATCGACGATGTATGCACAAGAACACTGACCAGGTTTCATATCGGGAATACCAACATGAAGAAAAGGAACAGGCAGAGCCGACAGGAAACCTTAAGGCAATGCAAAATGCTGAGAATATTATAGCGATTACGGATGCTTAACTGCACTCTATATGTTCACTAGATGAACCTTCAAGAAAACGGTTCATGAAAATTCCCATTGAAAATTCCCATTAGAACAATGATTCCCGATGGAGTACGAGTGGAACGAGATACTTCCTGACAAATATAAGTTCTCTAAAGATCTTAGAGAAGTCCGTAAGACGGTGCGTAATTATGGCAACCGCCATATTCATCTACCAAAGACAAGTTCATCGATACATAACCAGATGGAGACGATGGTGAAATATCGAATGAAACTCTTGAACTCCTTCATGATATTCAGAAACAAGTCAAGAACCTGGAGGACATGCCAAGTTCATCTGGAGGAAGAAAATGTATTGATTTTGGGATGGTACCCTATTTACACCAAAATGGGAAACCAACCGCAGTCATACGAAAAATGACGGATGATGAGAAGCTCATTGCTTTAATCAAAGGAAAATCCATCAAAAATTAAAAGAGATGGATATGGAAAAGATGAATCTTAAAGATCTACATGACCTGGCAGAATCCTTCGCGGGATTAGGTATTGTAGATTTAAAGATGAACACAGGTGATGGATCAACTTTGGTTACCTGGTGACCACAAGGTAGAGCAATTCCACCACCACCGCCACCATTTAATCCTAACGTCGAAGAAAGTATGGGTTCGAATCATGGAGCTCGGGATGAGAGAATGCCACACACGGGATTTCACGACCGGGAGTGATCCACTTTCGGACAAGAGGTCGAAACCCACTTGCGGCGGAACCAGACAACCCACTGGAAGGCCGATTGTTTATCGACGCCATGGAAGATCGCACCTCGACCCTATACATCCATATGGTTTGATGTTAAACCGGATATCCCGCATTTTAAAAATAGAGAAGTTCTCATTGATGAATGGGCTTCACTATGAGAATTTCAAAGCAGAACCTCGATCTTACAAAAGATTCATTCATTTTACTCCTTGAAATGAGTCTTGAAGGATCGTGAAGATTGCCTGGGGATATGACCGATGCTAGTATTTAAAAGTTCGGTCACGTCGGGGAATCACTTAAAGGAATTGTCGATGGTATGGCAAAACTATTCAAAATCCAAGTTCATCGACACATGATATTTCGAGGATTAGAGGATGAAAAAAAAAAGAGATATAAACAAGCCCTCTATAGCCTTTGCCATCGGATATTTGTCATATTGACGAATATATCAAGTTGTTCACCGAATACCGATGGAAATCCAAGATTGATGAAAAGAAGTTGCAAACCTATTCTTTGCCAAGATTCCGAGTCCCTGGAGAGAAATGCTTATCGGGAATACAAGGGTGGAGTCAAGTAAAAATCGTGGGCTTAAAAATGTCTTTCCTAAAGGCCAAGTTATCCGAATGGTGTTACCAAGCACTCTATACAAGAATTACAAAAGATTAAGAGGAATTAACAAAACAGCTTCCTCTATGTTGCGTGGATAATGATATCCCAACAGTTATGGGAGGTCAACCAAGGCGACACACAAAAGGAAGAAGGAGCGAAGCCATCCATACCGCCGAGGAAGCAAAGACAAAAGAAACAGTCTTCATGGAGACCTAGAAGGTTCTCGTCAAAACAAAAAGCCCGGTTATAAATCGGGCAAAGACCAAAGACTCAAGCAGAGTAGAGTCTCATCATCGTGTTCTAATCAAGCAAGTACCAACAGTAAATCCAGGGAGAAGAACTTTCAGCGTGCTCACACCGAGCAAATGAAAACTTCAAAGATCAGAATTGGCTGGACATGCGAGCAAGAGGGCATATCTCAACGGATTGCCGAGACAATCAAAAATGAGAATCGCATTCGAGGCCACACCGTAAATCGAGAAAGTCGTTTATTATCGTGGATCTTATACATGTGTATCAATTTGAGGATATACCTCGATGAGAGCATCTATGAAGAAGAGATCTATTCTCGACGATGGAAGTGACTCACTTAATCGAGTGAAGAATAAATTCTTCAAGTTGGCGTCGGGGAGGATATGTCGTGATTCCTCTCTCACACGATGGTTTCTCATAAAACTCTTATGAGAATCATGAAGGAAGATCCAAAGCTTCAAGCCTATGATGGATTTACGATCGGAGCTATGGAAAAACATTGGATAAGATTGGGTTTCGAAAGAAAAACACCAAATTATTCACAGGGTAACAACCGGAGAATTTGCCATTCGATGGAGTTTACCAGAACTCGATCGAGATGCGCTTGGTCCCTATTAGAGAAATACAGAGATCAAAAGCAGAGTTAAAAGAGAAGTTGCAAATACACTCTCATGGATTCACATTGGAGCCATAAGAGTCATTATTAAGGCAACATTTAAGGAAGGAATAGATTCGCCACTCAATCTTGCTATTTTTGACAAAGCGAATCTCACATCTCAAAGATTCATGCCTTGAGTCATTATAGAAATTTGTATGCAGGAAAATAGCATTTAATGTCTATCCGAGAATTGCATACAATTTGGGAGATCGAGATTTTAATAGAGTCCTAACCCTTCATCAAGATTTCAAAAGAGACGATTTGATGAAAAAGGGAACAAACCTTACTCGATCACATACAAGATTTCCTATGCTCTCTCGAATACACATCATTCAAGTATTCTTGAGAAAGAATTTATTGAAGTCCCAAGAATCTTTGAGGACTTTGCAGTGGTGGTTCTAGATTGGAAATCATTGAATCTCCAACTATAAAAGAGATTGATATGATAATTCAAGATCAACTGATCTTCAACAAAAGTCGAAGTCTCGAGTTGAGCCCGTATGATGTCTTTCCGGCAGACAAAATGGTGAGTAGCGGCCGTTGGGAAGAACGAGACTAGAGTACGCTGATTCAACGCATCCCCGATGTTTTTAAAACAACATGAGAGCCGAAATGTCCGTAAGGATGGCGAGAAGTTGAAGTAATATTCGACATCACTCAAAAGGATAATATTTTTCCTTGTGATGTTCTCAGTATTATCTCCAACAACCTATAGTTGGAAGGTATCAATGAAGCCTCGAAGATATGTGAAATTGAACTAACTATCTCAGAGTAGCATGGAAAATCCCAGAGCAATTAATACCGGGAATTGAATTTCTTGAGGATCATAAACCTTGGGAAAGACTACAAGAAGGAATGGAATTCACAGTGGGCGATAAAAGATACGTAATCGATGACCACTAGTCCATTCTCCATATACATTTCCATTGAAATGTTATATGCTAAATACAAGGCCGAGTATTTCGCCGCCTATATTGATTTAGGTGCCGGAATATATATCTTTCGCAAAGCCGATGTTTTTCCTAAAGAAATTGGAGAAGATTTACCAGCTATTGTAGGAAGAGATTTCTCTAAAAGAATTCTTATTCTTAATAGAGGAATTAAACAAGCGTAAATCATGATCGGAGGCGCGGCAAGACTTACCCATGGTACAAAGTGAAAAAGCCACCAATCTATTTCCATGATACAGTGCAAATGTTTTGCTAGGAAATAATTTCCCGCAAACATTCAAGCGATTTACACAGAAAATGAGACAAGAAGACTTATTTTCACAACATTATGTGATCATAAGATTATTGTCCAAATGATCGCGGAAGCATTTTACGTAAAAATGCCTATTAATTTTCGCAAGCGTGGTGGTGAAGCCAAACTCCAAAATCCAAAGATGAAGCCAAACTCCGAAATCCAAAAATGACGGATCGAAGGAAATTTGAGTGTAAGGAGAAGAACGAGTTACTCCGAGGTTATTGTCGAATTGATGGTGAGCCTAATGGAGAATCCACAGAGTGACGTAACCATTGAAGAACAAATATCACCGAGGATATCAAGAAGAAAATCCAAAGGAATTATAAAAAGATCCTTTGGCATGGTGGGACAAGAATGAGCTCAAAGCATCCTTAAAGGTTAAACCTGGAAAGGAGTACGAGTTCGTAGAAGATTCAAACCAATCCTTATGAACCAAGAGGATCGTGAGGATATGCATAAATATACTTGGAACATCTTGACCTTAAGTTAATATCAACAGGAGTTTCTCCTTACAAGAAATCCAGGATTCTTAGTCAGAAACCATGGAGAAATAAAAAGAGGAAAGCCAAGACTTGTTATTAATTACAAAGGGATTAATAACATTCTCGAGTTCGACGGATACTATATCCCAAGTAGAGAACATCCGGTTAATCGCATCAAAGGTGCCAAGATATTCTCAAAGTTCGATTGCAAGTCCGATTCTACTGACATTAAGATGGAGAAAGAAAGTAAGAAGTTTACACTTTCTACACCACAGGGGACACTATATTTGGAACGTGATGCCTATGGGATTGGCTAACGCACCCCAAATATATCAAAGAAAGATGGATAATCTCTTCAAAGATTATTTCGATTATTTCATGTTCGTATATATTGATGACATTCTTATCGCATCAAAGAACATGAAGGAGCATCTCAAACATTTGGAGATATTTTCAGATGTTTGTCACAAAGAAGGATTAGTGCTTTCTTTAAAAGGCGGTGATCGCAACAAGACAGATTGAATTCCTAATTGAAATCGATGAATCTGAATTATTCTACGTAATCATATGTGGAAAAATACAGGGATTTCGGATACATCGAAAGACAAGAAGCAGCTTTGAGTTTTCTTGGAGTTGTTAATTTTCTTCGGGATGTTCATTAACAATCGGCATATTATAGGAAGGTGTTTAGCCCATTGCTTAAAAAAGATGCAAGATTCAAATGGGAAGATGAACATCAAGCATGAATTAAGCAACTTAAAGAAGTTTGTAAAAAGCTTCCAAAGCTTGCGATTCCCCAAGACGAGGATGAACTGTTCTTTACACGGATGCCGGTGATGATTGGTGGGCAACAGGTTCTTACTAAGGTCACACCAAACGAGGAAGTGCCACGCAGATATTCGGTTTTATTCACACCTGAAGCAAAAGATGGCATATCAACGAAAGAATTCTTTGCAAAGAAGAAAGGCTTTTAAAAAATGGCCTCTATTTTTACTTGGCTAAAAGTTTACTTAAAATTGATAATTCAAGTGTCAAGGCTTTTCGAAAAACAAAATTGAATCAAAACCAAAAGGCTCGACATTTAGATGGCAAGTCAATGTCAATATTATGATTATGATATTGTCATTATAAAATCTCATGAAAATATTCTTGTAGATTTCTTGACACGAGATGGAAGGACGCGTCGCATTTCGACGTGTCCTTAAACGAGTAAGACATCTCGTGGAAAACCGGGAGAGTCAGAACGAGATTTTGGGACGTTATGTCTCAATGCGTGTTTGCCGGATGACAACAGCGACTAGAAACCGCTTCTAGTCAAATACGAGCATGCCGGTTCCGCTCAAGGATAATTGTTCTTAGCCGCAAGTGGCCTCTCTTCCAGCCGCATCTCCTACGGGCCGAGAGAGTACGGGGCTCTAACCCTGAGGTTATGGATTCAAGTACCATAATCACAAGTTGTTGCGGTGATGCATCCCTAAAGGTGTACAAATCGAATTTAATGTTGAAGCTCCTGTCACAACCCGAGTCTTCAAGTCAACCCAAAGACCTCTAGGGTAAAAGAGGGAGAGTTGAATCTTAGGCCACAGAGCATGTGCAAATCTAAGGTTCAAATCGACGAGATTAAGATTTCTCCTATGCGGTATATCACGGCAATGGGAGAAACTAGTTACAAGACAAGGTATTAACCCGTGAGAAAACAATGGTTGATATCTCGGCAAGTATCCAAGAGTTTGGATGAAACCAGAAGTCATCCAAATGAAGTACATGAATGGTATACTTTTGGAGCTTTAGCTTCCATTTATACCGTGTCACCAGGATTCCCGTAAATTTCAAAATTACCGAAATGGATTGGGGAAGCAGTTTACGAGACTTGGGCCAATAATCCACACTTGGCCGAGGATATATTTTGAATCGTATTTTATCGGTGCGCCTCGAACCAAAGAAAGAAAGTCTTTAATGAAGCTTTTTATTTCATCAAGCTAAGAAGACCGGATGGAAATGCTTTAAAATACATTAAGGCAAAGCTTCAGGAAGAAGTACGGTGTTAGCAGAAGCAATTTCTCAAGATGAAGCTTCTACACAACGAGTATGGGGTCTTTGGGTTTGTCGAGAAATGGACAAAGTCAAATATCCGATTAAGTTTTTCGATCCAAGAAACGGATCTTTCTTACGAATTCAATGACCTGGATCAACAACAGATTTGCGGAGAGCTTTTCGAGACGAAGAGAAGAATTCTCTCGGGAGAACAAGATTCCTAGGCAAGCAAAGAAACTTATCGAAATTCTCAGTAACATGGCGCATGTTGGCCGTTGGATCGACCGGATCAGCATCAAGCATGCCCCGAACAAAAGGAACCCGAGTTTGGGAAAGGATTCCACCCAAACCCGACCGACAAGATCATGCGGTTCGGAAAGGATAAGGGCCCGACTCACAAGACGCGTTATCCCGGGGACCACGTAAACCAAATTTTTAAAAGATTTCCGACAAACATCACATGGGCCGAGTCACGCAGAAGAAAAAGAAACCACCGGTGGCGAGGCAATAATGTGGGATATGACGTAAGCGTTGTGACGTCATATATATCAAGATTTGAAGTCCGCCTTTGAAGTCCGGACTTACCTCTATAAAATGCGGATTTTGAAGGCGAGGACATCGAACATTTTCCTTAGTTTTCTTATAATAAAGTCTCGAGAGAAAAATTTGTAATATTTTGTGTGTTTTAGTTTTAAGTTTTATGTATTTACTGAGTGAAAGCCTCATCTATGAGAGGCTAAACCAAGATTCTCCTCCCAAAAGGAGATTACTAATGTAATAAATATTTCAATAAGTTCTTAATAAAAAGGGGCTTTTGCTTCAACATGTCTTCATAATGTTCCATTAATTCATCCCGTTTAAGAATTACTTATACGCCTGAGTAGGAAACGAACCAAGGCATCCGAACGATTCTTTCAAGGAGTCGGATAACTTGCGATCATCTTCCCTAAGGGTGAGGTTGAAGAGTGAGGAGTCATTTGTCAAAATATCCGGGGCGAATTTTTCGATCTGGTGGTGTTGCGAGCCACTTAACCCTGGTCTTTTTTCGGTCAAAGAAGGTATGAATTTTAAAGGATTTATTAATTTTACGGAAGCATGTTGGCCCGATATGGTCGTGATGGACTATATCTATTTTATCAAAACCTTTAGTCCTAAATCGAATTTATTTAGAATCATGAAGTATTTATAAGTATGTCCTATGAGTTTATAGCCGGAAACCCGACATGATCCACTTAAAACCTCGAATAGATCGGATCTAAGTAGGTGTAACAATGCCACGAACAAAATAGGTATTAAAAATGTAAATTTTCATAATCTATAAAATTTGAGTTTATTGAAAATTGCTATGGTATGAAAGGATTGATATTGCTAATTTCGAAAGTTATAGGCTATAATTGCTACCTTTGGAAAGATAATGGACCAAAAGCGCTATTTGGCTATAAGGGCAAAATTGTCCAGGGCATAAATTGCAACTTTAATAGATGTTTGGTTGTTAATTTAGCATTGACATTTGGATAAGTCACTTCTCCAAAAAGTTCATTCAAGATAAGCCCAAATCGGAGAGTATCAAAATCAGCAAAGAATTGTTAAAGGTATGACCTTTAGATTTATTTTTTATTGAAATATTTTTTATTTTCTGTTTTTCAAAATATTGGCTCGATAATCGCCCAGTCGAAACAATTTTTTTTTTGACCGCACTGGTCAAAAGTCCTGGCTACGCCCATGTCTAGCACTACAGTTTGGTCTTAAAAAAGGGTGGTTTTTCATTGAGTGATAAATTGCTTATGATGTACTATTTTATTTTTAAGATTAGTAATGTCTTCATACCACGATAAATTTAGTTAAACCTTATCTAAATCATGCACGTGCATATCCACTTGATATTTTATCCTAACAAACATGTAAATCACTTATCTTCTATTTTTTGGGTTTTAAAGCCGATTCCTTAGTTATGCATTCTAAATTACTAGAGTATGTGCAGAGGATGTGCACTCGATGTTGTAATTTCTAATCCAATGGATCTCGAGCAATACATTCATGCTTTTCCATGCACTAAATACAAATTAGGTTTATGTATGCACATATTATTAATATATTTTTTATTTATCTAAGTAAAAAATATTATTAATTTAATTTTGTACCGTAATTATGTACGTAGACATATATGCAAAGTTGTTAAAAGTGTAACAAGAGAACAACATGCAAATGTGTTCAGAGATTGAGATGTGTTAGTTCAAGAGCAAATAATGGAGAGCAGGGTCGCTAGGCGTATGAAAAGTTTAACAAGAGAACAACATGACATAATAAGAGTTATTGCGGAAAGCAATAACTGGAAGGCGTTCCATGAGTATCGAGAGAAAAGGTTATGCGTAGATGTTTAGAGATTGAGATTCAAAAGACATGTTTAAAAATTAAATCAAAACCACATGCAAAAATTTGAGAGTAATAAAACCTCCAATTGAGACTCGAGTACAAGAAATACTTTTCATTACCTTTTTGTTTTTGAATTCTAGAAAAGAGTTGATAGTCTTAAGGATCTCGTTTAAAACCAGACTCTTTTTATAGTAACATAGTTTTATCAATGTATGTTTAAGTGATTGCTCCTTTTTCAATTGTTTATCAAGATGTAACAATGTATCATCATGCAAATGAAAGTAAGATGATAGTGTGTACCAAGGTCATTTTTAAATTATTATTCTATCTTATATCTAAAAAACTTCAGATCCCTTGTTCATTCTCCTATTCCTAAATTCAATTGAAAATAGATATAGAAACACAAACATTAGCTATATCACAAAAACTATTATGTTCTTTGGCAATTTGTGGACAAACCAATGATGTAGGTTTCTCTGTTAAATATTTCTTGGGATAATCTTATATAATAAAATATTTCTTCTATTATGCACTTGATATTCTACCTCAAAACATATACACATGTCTCTTCTATTTTTAGTGTTTTAAAGTCAATTACTTAGTTATTCTAAATTACTAGAGTATGTGCACATGATGTGCACTAGATGTTGTAATTTCTTATTCAATGGATCTCGAGCAATACATTCATGCTTTTCCAGTATCATGATGCACTAAATACATATTATGTTTAGGTATGCACATATTTTTTATTTATCTGAGTAAAAAACATACTATTAATTTAATTTTGTACCCTAATTATGCACGTAGACATATATGCAAAGCTGTTAAAAGTTTAAGAAAAGAACAAAACACATGTATATTCAGAGATTGAGAAGTGTCGGTTGAAAAATAGATAATGGAGAGCGAGGTTGCTAGGCGTAGGAAAAGTTTAACAAGAGAACAACATGACAGAATAAGAGTTATTGTGGAAAGCAATAACTGGAAGCATTAAAGTGAGTATTCGATAAAAGAGGTTATGTGTATATGTTAGAGATTGGGATTAGAAAGACATGTTTAAAAATTGGATCAACAACCACATGCGAAAAACGAGCAGAGAGTTTAAAACCTCCAATTGAGGCTCAAGTACAAGAAACACTTTTCATTACCTTTTTTTTTTACAATTGATAAGGATCCCATTCAAAAATAGATTCTTTTTATGGTAAATTATGTTTATCGATGTTATGATTAAGTGATTGCTGGCCTTTTCAATTGTTTCAAGATGTAACAATGTATCATAATGCAAATGAAAGTAAGAATATGCCAAGTCTCGTATTGTTTCTTGTATTAAAAAACTTCAGATCCTTTGTTCATACTCCTATTTCAAGATTCAATTGAAAATAGATCTAGCAACACAAAAATCAGCTATATCACAAAAGCTATTATGTTCTTTGGCAATTTGTGGACAAACAATGATGTAGGTTTCTCCGATTAAATATTTCTTGCCGATAATCTTATATAAATCAAATGTTTCTTCTATTATGCACTTGATATTCTACATCACAAACATATAAATCACAAGTCTCTTCTATTTTAAGTGTTTTAAAGTCAATTACTTAGTTATTCTAAATTACTAGAGTATGTGCAAAGGATGTGCACTAAGTCCTAATTTCTTATCCAATGGATCTCGAACAAATACATTCATGCTTTTCTAGTATCATGATGCACTAAATACAAATTAGGTTTAGATCTATGCACATATTATTAATATTTTTTTATTTATCTCGAGTAAAAAATTATTATATATTTAATTTTGTACCCTAATTATGTACAATTGTACATAGACTTATATGCAAAGCCACTAAAAATTTAAGAAAGAGAACAAAACATATATGTTCGAGAGATTGAGATGTGTCGATTGAAAAATAGATAATGGAGAGTGGGGCCGCTAGGCGTAGGAAAAGTTTAACAAGAGAAAACATGAAAATAAGAGTTATTGTGGAAAGCAATAACTCGAAGACGCCCGTGAGTATTCGAGAGAAGAGGTTATGCATAGATGTACGATATTGGGATTAGAAAGACATGTTTAAAAATTTAAATCAACAACCACGTGCGAAAAGGGGGAGAGTTATAAATTTCCAATTGAGGCTCGAGTACAAGAAAAACATTACTTATGTTTTTTTTTGAATTTAAAAAGATTAGATAGTCTTAAGGATCCGTTCAAAAAATAGACTCTTTTGATTGTAACTTATGTTTATCGAGTTATGTTTTAGTGATTGCTCGCCTTTTCCATATGTTTATCAAAATGTAACAATGTATCATCATGCAAATGAAAGTAAGATCCATTTTGTAACAAGGTCATTTTAGAATTTTTATTGTTTAAAGATCCCTTGTTCCTTATCCTATTCCTAAATTCAATTGAAAATAGATTTTGAAACACAATATTAGATATATCACAAAAACTATTATGTTTTTTGGCTACATGTGGATAAACCAATGATGTAGGTTTCTCCAATTATAGATTGCTTTGGGTAATCTTATATAAATCAAATGTTTCTTCTCTTATTCACTTGATATTCTACCTCACAAACATATAAATCACACGTCTCTTCTATTTTTAGTGTTTTATAGTCAATAACTTAGTTATTCTAAATTACTAGAGTATGTGCACTAGATGTTGTAATTTCTTATGTAATGGATCTCGAGCAAATACATTCATGCTTTTCTAGTATCATGATGCACTAAATACAAATGAGGTTTAGCTATGCACATATTATTAATAAATTTTTAGTTTATTTCGAGTAAAAAAAAATTATTAATTTAATTTTACCATAATTATGTACAATTGTACATAGACATATATTCAAAGTTGTTAAAGGTGTAACAACAAAACAACATGCATATATATTCGAGAGATTGAGAAGTGTCGATTGAAAAATAGATAATGGAGAGCGAGGTTGCTAGGCGTAGGAAAAGTTTAACAAGAGAACAACATGACATAATAAGAGTTATTGCGAAAAGCAATAACTGGGAAGACGTTAAAAGTGAGTATTCAAGAGAAGAGGTTATGCGTATATGTTGAGAGATTGGGATTAGAAAGACATGTTTAAAAAATTGGACCAAAAACCACATAAAACGAAAAGGAGGGAGAGTAATATAGCCTCCATTGAGGCTTGAGTACAAGAAAAACTTTTCGTCACCTTTGTTTTTTTGAATTTAGAAAAGAGTTGATAGTCTTAAGGATCCCGATCAAAACTAGATTTTTTTTATTGTAACTTATGTTTATCAAGTTATGTTTAAGTGGATTGCTAGCCTTTTTCATTGTTTAACAAGATGTAACAATGTATCATCATGCAAATGAAAGCAAGATGCTAGTTGTAACAAGGTGTATTTTGAATTTTTATTGTTCTTGTATTGAAAAACTTGATCCCTTGTTCATTCTCCTATTCCTAAATTCAATTGAAAATAGATTTATAAACACAAAAATTATTTTCGGTGGCAACTTGTGGACAACCAATGTTGTGTAGGTTTCTCCAATTACAAATTTCTTGGGATAATCTTATATAAATCAAATGTTTCTTCTATTATGCACTTGATATTCTACCTCACAAACATATGAATCACATGTCTCTTATATAAATCTAATGTCAATTGAATTTAGGAAATAGGGGAATGAACATAGATTTGAAGTTTAAACAAAAACAAAAAAAATATTTCATAAGTTTGGGACTGAACACTTTATAAGATATAGGAAAGATCTTGGTACAGACAATATCTTAATTTCTGCTACATGATGGTACATTGTCGCGTCATGATAAACAACTGGATAAGGCCTTCAGTCACATAAACAAAACTAAAAAGAGTCAGGTTGCTTAAACAGGATCCTTAAGACTATCAACTCTTTTCTAAAGTAAAATAAAATGAAACCCTAGTGAAACTTTCCACCAAATTTTAAAGCTCGACTTGGATATACTCGGTCTCAAGTGGGATAATGGCCGAGCGAGCTCGTTTATGCCTGCGGTTGAAGATCCAAACTTTTAAGCATGTCTTCGTAACCGATCTCATTTTTCAATTGTTGTTTCTCGCAATAACTCGTATTCTCTCTCCTTGTTCTCTCGTTAATTTTTTTCTCTCGCGTATATGTTGGTCTCCATTTAGCCAAAGAATATGTTTAAAAATGGCATATTCGAGAGTTGTGGAATATACATTTCTTGCCTTTTTATTGTAGGGCTCGGTACAAGAAAAACTTTCGATCACCTTTAGTGTTTTTCGATGAACTTATGGGAAAGGGGAGTGAATCTTAAGGATCCCGATCAAAACTAGATTTGAGTTTCATTAGATAATAATGTTTAGCCATCTATGTTACAATGGAAATTGGCAATGGCATGCAACACACGGTTGCCAACACCAACAACAATGACACAATTATTCTAAATGAAATATCGCAAAGAATGTGTTAATTAATTGAATAAGTACACAACAATAAGTAACTTTTCAACCCCTTAACATTAGCCCCTTAGTTTTGATCGCTAATCATATGTATGTGATACATGTAAATAAATATACTTTTTAATTAATCAAAAATTATAACATGGAGAGATATCATTTATGGCAAAAAAACAAAGCATTGGCATAAAATTTCTACGCACTAAAATTGCACTTTTGACATTTTAGCTTTGACAACCTTCTATTATGCACGCCAATTTAAACCAATGTATGGATTCCTTCCACCACCACCATCAAGACTTTAGTCTAAATTGCTAATTATTAAGTATTACAATTCTAAACTTACATAAAAATAAATAATACAAAAGATTACATTGATGAATCTCATTTATGGCACCAACGCAACACTCACAAAATATATAATCTGCATTTACACCATTTTGGCTACATATCTTGGATTTGTCCATATAAGGACCAAACATTGTCGCAGTTTTCCACCACCACCAACACTGAAAGCTGCAAATTTTGCTAAAAAGCAATAAACCCTAAAACCCTTTTTTCAATCACCACATTTCTCTCTTTTCGAAATGGCCAATACCAACAACGATGGCCTTTCAAAGGTTGAAGTCCTTGTAAAATACAAGGAATGTCTGCACAACCATGCAACAGCTGCAGGGGCGCAGTCTCTTGATGGGTGTGGTCTCTTTGAGACCAGTGGCCCTAATGGAACCTAGCCTCCATGGTGTGCGTTTACATGCGATTGAAGATCCAAATTTCCAAGAGAGTTGAGATAGATCTCCTCTATTTGATTGTAAAACTCTAATGGAAAATAATGACGTCTCTTGTTCTCCGTTAATAGGCCATTTGGGTCCCACTCCCACAGCCAAAAGTCCATCACCACCAAACATCCATGAGTATGTGCATAGGATGTGCACTCCTTGTTTTAATTTCTCTTACAGTTGATCTCGAGCAATACATTCACGCATTTCCAGTATCATGATGCAATATATATAAATTATGTCCATGTGACACAGAGCACACACAAAATTGTGGGAAGTAAAACTTTTTTGCTTAAGGGTCCATTTGGATGGAGGGATTTGAAATTCCAAGGGATTTCAAATAAATGGATTTCAAACCACTTGGCTTTGAAATTCATATCTTGTTTGGATGATGTGGATTTGTGTAGGGATTTCAAATCCATCGTAAATTTTGATAAAAAAATTTAAAAGTTATATTCATTTTCTTAATTGATATTTAATAAAAAAAATATAATCTTATTATTTTATAAATAATTATAATTTTATACACTAATAACAATAGGAAATATATAACTTTTATTATGTGTGGATATGTGTGTGCGAGGATAGTGCGTGTGTATATGTGAGAGAGTATGTGTGAGTGTGTGTATAAATGTGTGTGTGCAATGTGTGAATGTGTGCAGTTTGTGTAAGTGTGTGTATATGTGTAGTGTGTTTAAATGTGTGATGTGTGTGGGTGTAAGTGTTATGTGTGCAGTGTGTGTAAATGTGCGGAATGTGTGTGCAGTGTATGTAAGTAAGTGTGTGTGAATATGCAAGTGAGCATAAAGGGAAAAAAGAATGGATTTCAAATGACTAGGTTTTGGGAGGGATTTAAAATCTTTTTAAAAATGAACTAAAACTTAAAGATGGATTTGAAATCCATGATTTGGATTTATATGTCAAACAAGGGTGTGGATTTAGCTAAGGATTTCAAATCCCTCCTCCCAAATCCCAAATTATCCAAATGCACCCTAAGAGTTTTTGAGTTGCAAACTCAAATTTTCTTGTTGCATCAACAAGCGATGGGCTTGGCCACCATTTCTTGTCATCTCATAAACACTATAGCTAGCAATTAATGTACTCATGATTCTTGATTGATCTTCCATTTCTTTCACGAATACTTCTATTGAAATCTAAACTTCAGGCCTGGGGTATCTGATGTTCAACTTCTCTATATTGGTTACAATGGAAATATCAAGTGCCCATCTCAATTTCCTCATACAAAAGTGTTAGATAAATGTTTTTATCATGATTTTGATGATTATGTTCGATTTTGTTCAAATGAGTTTTTAAACCAAAACAATGTCCCTAAATGTTGTCTAAATACACCGATCAACTTAAAATATTTTTACTATTTTTAGGAGTATTTTTTGGAGTTTATTTTCGATAAAAATTGGACAACACATTTGTTTCATGATGCTATATATAAATTATGTCCATGGGCAACCGAGCACACACAAAGTTGGTGAGAAATAGAAAATGGGGCGTAAGAAAAATTTGGATGGCGGGATTTGAGGTGGTTCGTGTGTGGCGATTTGCAATGGGAGTTGGATTTTGTTCGGACTTCTCCTGTTTCGTAAATTCTTCAAGTCCAACGATGATGTGACTAATTTGTGCGGCCGCATTTCAAATCCACCGTAAATTTTGTAAAAAATTTAAAATTCAATTTCAATCTTATCTTAATTGATCGAATTGTTTATAAAAAAACTATCTTATTATTTTATAAATTTCCTATTTTGTGGGATTGATTTCTAATACTATATTGATCTTTTTAAATGGTTTCTTTTTGTGTGAGATCACTCCCCGAGGAGGAGCAATGTGAAAATGAAAGCCAAGTCCTCTCCTATAAATGAGGCTTCATTCAATAAAGATACAACACTCTATACAAGCAAAGAGCAATTGAGCAAACACTTTCATATATCTTGTTGTATATGCTAAGCACTTTCACTTGCACAAATTTGATGGTCTAGGCTTTCAATTCTTGATTACACTTGTACTCATATTGTATCAAGTGTATTGAGTTGTAATCTTGATTTTTGGTCATCATTCAACACAAGACATCCTTGTGAGTATTCTTGTGGTAAGAATACACTTGGGTGATCTAGGTGATAGGTGTTTGAAGGTTGTGGTAATCTTCAAAGGTGTTGTAAAGATGGGTTTGGTAATCCTGAGGTGGTGAAAGAGGGTTGTGGTAATTTCAAGGTGTTGTAAAGAGGGTTGTGGTAATCCTCAAGGTGGTGAAAGAGGGTTGTGGTAATCCTCAAGGTGGTGAAAGAGGATTGTTTCCTGAGGTGTTGTATTAATTTTTGGTAAATTAATAAAATCTTTTTCTTTTTGAAATCCATCCCGGATATCTTGGGGTGGTAGTAGATTCATAAAGGTGGGTTGAACTACTATAAATCAAACGTGTACTATTTATTCTTGATTTAGCATTTTATCTTTGCTTGAGTTTTTCGAAAAAGAGGGCAAAATCGAAAAATGGGGATAATCTATTCATATTGGTTACTCTAGATTATTGTAGCCACTTGGACTAACAAAAATCTCATCATCGTAGAAAATAAGGTTTTGAAGCTATAAAATCGAGCAATGGGGACAAAACCCCAAGCACAAACAGATTTGCGGTAAATTTGCATAAAAAGAATTGTTTGTTTATCCGGGAGAGATGTGATAATTATAGTGCAACAATTCCAGGATGAAAGAAAAAGCCCGAGAAAAGATTTAATACGGATTTTGGCAACCGTTTCCTAAGGAAAAAGTAAGCGGCAATACTATGAACTACTTGCAACCATAGGCCAATTGATTTTTTGGGACTGTTGACAAAATTCTGTCAAAAAAGTTCCGTCCTTAAAAAGAAAAGTTGTGGATCAACTCTTTGTTCTACAACATTTGTGGGAGGGAAAGCGTTTTTTGGATGTGAAATTGTAAGCCAATGGTTGTGGATTCAAGTAAGAAAAACCAGAGTCTATATAAATTGGATTATGAGAAAGCTTATGATAATGTGAAATGGAAGCTTTTTTTATACAAGAATGCGATTTGGAAATACATGGAAAAAATGAATAAGTTTTAAGATTATGAGGAATCCTTTATTTGAATATTATGGAAAGAAACAGAGTACTAGTTTCTGGGTATTTGTACTTAAAGACTTGTTTTTGCATTCTTTCTATCAAAAAAATAGCACTATTGGGCTACTGTTTTGAAAAATATATTTTAGCAATTTACAATGCACTATAGAATTTGAGACTACCAAGCAACTTACATAACATTTGTGAGGATATAATGAGAAAATCATGTGATTACAACGAGTGTTCTAAAAATCGCTAGGCGCTAGTCGGGCGGCAGATTGGGGCCTAGCGCCTAGGCGGAGCCTGGGCGGGGTTAGATGGGATCTGAGCGGTGTTAGGCGGGATCTAATTGGAAAAATAATGTAGGGGGGACAAGGGGGCCTAGCGCCTTGGCGGGGACTAATCGGAGCTAGGCGGGGTCTTTTAGAACAGTGATTACAACGACTATTTGTCGCGAAGGGTAGAAGTATACATGATCCAAGTTTGACTTAGTGTCTCAGCTGGACTTGAACTCAACTCATTTTTTGAAGAAAACTTGTTTTTGGAGATTGAGATACCATTTGGTATTTTACTAAAATCTACAAGTCGAGGTTCAAAATTTTCAAGCTCCAAAGGTCATTTAATTTTAGGTCCTTTTGGCTCAAGCTGATCCTGAACATGCTTATTCAAGTTCATTTAGAACCACTAAATGAATTCAATACTTGGCTCCATCACTATCCAACAAATGAATAAGGAGTTATATTTAACATGTATTTGTTAAGCAAACAAAATGCATAGTCATGTCAGGCACCTATCAAAATTAACATATTACTAGAGTATGTGCATAGGATGTGCACTCGATGTTGTAATTTCTAATCCAATGGATCTCGAGGAATACATGTTGAAAATATTTATTGGTTACAACGGGAAAAGCCTACAAGATGGCTTACAAAACAGAAACATAAAATTACAAGAAAAGTAAAATCTAACTATTACAAATCTTTTAAGGACTCAACTCAGGAAGCATGAATCGTGAGAACTTTACAAACAAAAGCCGAGTCGAGTAGAACTCTATCCGCAAGACAAATACGTCTCGGCTAGTGCTCACGGTTTGACGTAATGTCCCCAAAGATAAAACGGCTTACGTCTTTTGTGTAGTAGCACCACTAACACAAAAGCCCCATCGAACTAGAATGGTGCGAGAACTGGTTTGCTTGACACAGAAAATGCAGAAAGGAAATGCTGACACGAGATGTTGTAACACTGGGTAGTAACACCTACTGGACAAATTATGAACTGCGAAAATCTGACTTCTTTTCTAACTTCTCACCCTCTCTCTCACTCTACTCATCCTCCTCAAAAACACATTCCCATGCAATAATGCACCCTAGGCTTATAAAAGTCATCATTTCCAACACTTGAGGGAATTAAAGATAAGAGAGTGGGCATTTAACCATATGTAACTCCCATAAGTTATAAGCCTCTACTTATGACCATTACTTGAGGAGTTACCAACTCCAAAAGTCACATGAACTTGGACATCTCTAATGTCAGATTCATTGACACACAAACCCAAACACCTCCAATGTCAGATTCATCAAAGGCCCAGATTACTTGAATTTGGGCCAAGCCCATTTTCAAGTTACAAAACTAACTAACTGAACCCGAGCAAAGGGTCGGTCCGGTCAAGGCCCATTTGTGATCATACACTTGTGTTATAGTATATCCACCAATAACACCTTCTAGTATTTATACTAGGATAAACTATGCCCATTCGCGTGGCCAACTTCTTATATTAATTTCTCACTCATCACCGAAATTCGGTTTTAAGAAATATAAAATACTATGAACATCTACTCGAAACGTAGATTAACAATTTACAATTCAATTTCTCCAGAATTAAATTCGTAGCCACCGAAAATTTGGTCAAAGTCGGGTTGACGCCCACTTTATCAAAACCAAATTTCCAACAATCCCCCACATGAGTGGAAATTAATGCATGCATGAATGCAAACACGCAAACCAGTCATCAAGAGACAATACTGCATCCGAAAAGGTAGCTTGTGGCATTGAACCTTCCATAGTTAATACCATCGGGTACACTGGCGGCCTAGTGGACGCAATGCCTTGAACTATTCCTCCACGGTGTATACCGAGACAAAAATATTAACACAGTAAGGTCTCAACACCTTCTGTTCTCACGTTTTGTGTCGTTTCAGCCATGGACACCACTTTGGATTCATAAGTGTTACTTTGAAGTGGCTCTCACTTCTCACTTACATAGGTGATCTCTATCGAGTATCTTGCCATACTCAACCTCAACGAGTGTAGGAATCATTAAAAAGTCAAATGACTTAGCCTCACCACAACTTGCAGGTGTTTCAACACTTGGCATTGCTCTCTATGGATGGGTTGAAATATTGTTTCCAAGTGTTACAACATAACCTTCATAGCTTAGTTTTCCCATTGAACCAAGTTCTTGGGATCTCCAGTCATCATGGTTGGGTTACCACTATGATGGTTATTTTATTTTGTGGACTTTAAGCCCATTCCCTCTAGCAATTTACTCAATTGATCTCGATTCAGTCCTTTCGTCAAAGGATCTGCCAAATTGTCTTTTGACTTTACATAGTCAATTGACATCACACCATTTGAGATCAATTGTCTAACGGTATTGTGTCTCCGACGTATATGTCTAGACTAACCGTTATACATATTGCTCTATGCCCTTCCTATATCGGCTTGGCTATCACAGTGAATCATCACAGAAGGCACAAACTTCCTCCAACATGGAATATCTTTCAAAACGTTTCGAAGCCACTATGCTTCTTCACCAGCTTTATCCAAAGCTATAAACTCTGATTCCATGGTGGACCGAGCTATACACATTTGCTTCGTGGACTTCCACAATACCGCACCACCTCTAATGGTGAATATGTATCCACTAGTGGAATAAGAATCTTTCGAATCTGAAATCCAACTAACATCGTTATACTCTTCAAGTACAGCTGGATATCTCGAGTAGTATCGCCCATACTCCAAGGTATACTTCAAGTATTTTAACACCTTGGTTAACGTTTTCCAATGCTCGTGGCTAGGATTGCTCGTGAACCTACTCAACATATTTAGAGGGTAGGCTAAGTCTGGACGTGTACAATTTGTAATGTACATCAGATTGCCTATAATACGTGAGTATTCCATCTGAGCCACTGGTTCTGCTTCATTAGCAACCAGATTTACACATAAATCAATGGGCGTCTTTGACGGTGAACTGTCAAAAGCATTAAATTTCTTGAGCACTTTCTCCACATAGTGGGATTGTGACAAGATAATTCCATTATGACTTCTGCTGATTTTTATCCCTAGGATCACATCAACAATCCCCATATCCTTCATGTCAAAGTTTCTCTTTAACATTCTTTTCGTGTCCATGATAGAATCATGACTACTTCCCATGATTAACAAATTCGTCTACGTATAGACAAACTATGACAAATGCTTCCGATGTCCTTTTGACATATACGCATTTATCACACTCGTTGATTTTAAACCCATTTGACAACATCGTGTTATCAAACTTAAGATGCCATTGTTTTGGATCTTGTTTCAGTCCATATAAGGATCTTATCAACTTGCACACCTTCTTTTCTTGACTGGGTGCAACAAACCCTTCAGGTTGTTCCATATAGATTTCAACATCTATCTATCCATTCAGAAACGCCATCTTGACATCCATCTGATGAATCTCTAGATTGTGCAAAGCAACAATCGCGAGAAGCACCCGAATAGATGCAATCCTCATTACCGGAGAATAAGTGTCAAAGAAGTCATACCATTCTTTCTGTTTAAAGCCTTTGGCTACAAGCCGTGCTTTATACTTATCAATAGTTCCATCTGCTTTATACTTCTTCTTTAGGATCCACTTACATCTTAAAGATTTATGACTAGCAAGGAGATCAACCAACTCCCACGTATGGTTTTGCAGAATGGACTCGATTTCATTATTGATAGCTTCTTGCCAGAGCGAAGCATCTGGTCTACTTAGAGCCTCTTTAATCGAGTTTGGCCCATCATCTAACATAAATGTTAGGAAGTCAGGTCCAAAGGACTTATCCACCTTAGACCTCTTACTTCATCTCAGTTCTTCACCACTAGGTGTTGAACTAACTATTCTGTCAAGTGTGACAGCAAGTGTCGTACCAAGTGTTATCTAGATGTTATAACACCCGAAGCAGCACCTTCAACAACATCTGCAGTTGTTCCAGATGTTATAACACCAGAACTAACACCTCCAGCAACACCTCCAGAAACATCTGAATACAGTCGTTTCTTTAAACTTCCATTTATCCTTTCTTTACAAGGATAAATATTCTCAAAGAATATAGTATTCCTTGACTCAATTATGGTACCAACTGTCATTTTCGGATTTTCTGACTTATGTACCATAAAATGATATGCACTAATGTTAAGTACATAACCAATAAATACGCAATCGACCATTTTAGGACCAATTTTAACTTGCTTTGGTTCAAGTGTTGCAACCTTAGCCAAACGCCCCCACAATTTAAGGTATTTATAAGAAAGCTTACAATATTTCCACAACTGGTAAGGAGTCTTATCTTTCCCTTTCAGTGGGATTTTATTCAATATGTGGTACGCCGTTAAAACAACTTCCCCCCACATATTCTGAGTTTCTTTGTTTAAATACGGATTAGCACTAGAATGCTTTCCGTTGTTCTATTACTATTAGAACCTCGTTCCAACAATATTGTTAGAACCTCATCCAAACAAATTTCAGAACCTTGTTCCAACAATTTTGTTCGAACCAACTTACAGCGAGTGTGACCATAGATGTTGTCACACCTTCAGCAACACTTTAGACCTCACACTTGGTTCTGAAACTGCCTTAGGTGTTCCAACACTTTTGGCAACATCTCCTGCAAGTGTCGTTCACTGTCTGTTTCTGGTGTTACAACACCTCAGACAACATTTTCTGCAATTGTGGTACAATGTCACCACTATGTTACAACACCTCAGACAACACTTTCTGCAACACTTAAATCTGCAACTGAAGCTCGAAAGCCAAAAGTGAGACAGAAAGTGTGGTCATACCCCCACAGTCGTTGGATCCGTTAGAATTCTTAAAAAGTATTCCAACACAGTTTTCTCAAGTCTCTACCAAGACTTTCATGGATTTAGCTTCAGACCTTCGATTGCTTTCTTTGATTTTCAATCGAACAATCAGGTCACTAATCTGATTTCCTTCCAGTTATGCATTTAGGAATTCATGAAAATTTCCCAACCTGGTAACAACATCTTAACGATGTAAACCATTTGGAATTTTTCATTTAAACGTCATCCCTTCGGCACGAACATCATGCGGGATCAGTTAAAACTTTTAGACTAGTTTCAACACATTTTGGATTCTTGGAATCATCCATTTCTCAATCCAAAAATTAGAAATAACGAACCTTTTGGAAAACACATCCTCATTTCGTATTTCTTTTCAAACATGAACATTTTGGAAAAACATCCTCGATTCATATCAAACCACAAAATACATACAAGAAAGTGTACAACTAAGTCTTTTAAAGACAAAGTTACGGCATAGGAAATTATCATCCTAGCCCCATGCTTCAAACGCAACGCGTTTTTAGAAACAACAACAATTCCAGCAACCAATGGAAGGTCTTCTGTCAGATTCATCTCCAAACTAAATCTCTGTTTCTCCTCGCCATCGTGAAGGTACAATATTTGTCTTGCACTTGTTTGAAAATGTTTATTGGTTACAACGGGAAAAGACTTCAAGATGGCTTACAAAACATAAACATAAAATTACAAGAAAAGTAAAATCTAACTATTACAAATCTTGTAAGGACTCCAACTCCAGAAACATGAATCTGACAGAACTTTACAAACAAAGCCGAGTCGAGTAGAACTCTATTCGCAAGACAAATACGCCCGGCTAGTGCTCACGGTTTGACGTAATGTCCCCAAAGATAAAATGGCTTACGTCTTTTGTGTAGTAGCACCACTAAAACAAAAGCCCTATCGAACTAGAATGGTGCGAGAACTGGTTTGTTTAACACAGAAAATGCAGAAAGGAAGTGCTGACACGAGATGTTGTAACACTAGGTAGTAACACCTACTGGACAAATTATGAACTGCGAAAATCTGACTTCCTTTCTAAATTCTCACTCTCTCTCACTCTACTCATCCTCCTCAAAAACACATTTCCATGCAATAATGAACCCTAGGCTTATAAAAGTCATCATTTCCAACACTTGAGAGAATTAAAGATAAAAGAGAGTGGGCATTTAACCATATGTAACTCCCATGATTTACAAGCCTCTACTTATGACCACTACTTGAGGAGTTACCAACTCCAAAAGTCACATGAACTTGGACATCTCTAATGTCTAGATTCATTGACACACAAACCTGCAAACAACTCCAATGTCTAGATTCATCGAGCCCAACAGATTACTTGAATTTGGGCAAGCCCATTTTCAAGTTACAAAACTAACTAACCGAACCCGAGCAAAGGGTCGGTCCGGTCAAGGCCCATTTGTGATCATACACTTGTGTTATAGTATATCCACCAATAACACTTTCTTTAGTATTTATACTAGGATAAACTATGCCCATTCGCGTGGCCAACTTCGTATATTAATTTCTCACTCATCACCAAAATTTGGTTTTGAGAAATATAAAATACTACGAAAATTTACTCGAAACGTAGATTAACAATTTACAATTCAATTCCTCCAGAATTAAATTCGTAGCCACCAAAAATTTGGTCAAAGTCGGGTCGACGCCCACTTTATCAAAACCAAATTTCCAACAATACATTCATGCTTTTCCAGTATCATGATTCACTAAACACAGATTAGGTTCAGGTATTCACATATTATTAATATTTTTTTATTTATCTAAGTTAAAAAATTATTATTTATTTAATTTTGTACCGTAATTTTGTACGTAGACTTATATGCAAAGCTGTTAAAAGTTTAAAAAGAGAACAACATACATATATATTTAGGGATTGAGATGTATTGGTTGAAGAGAAAATAATAGAGAACGGGGCCGCTAGGCGTAAGAAAAGATTTACAAGAGAACATGACAGAATAAGAGTTATTGTGGAGAGCAATAACTCGAGGACGTTCCGTGAGTATTCGAGAGAAGAGATTGTGCATATGTGTTCGGAGATCGGGATAACAAAGACATGTTTGAAAAACTCGATCAACAACCACAGGCAAAAACGAGAAGAGAGTAATGTAGCCTCCAATTGAGGTTCGAGTACAAGAAAAACTTTTTGTTACCTTTGGCTTTTTATTGAATTCTAGAAAAGAGTTGATAGTCTTAAGGATCCCGTCAGAGCCGGTCCTAGGTTTCTAGGGGCCTGGAGCAAAGAAAACAGAGGGCTCTCGTATTTAGATAAAAAAAAATAACAAAACACACGTGATAAATGTAATTTAATTAATTTTAACATATAAAATGAGACATTTAATAACAAAAATATCATACTCCAACTTTAACATTTGCTCATTGAAATAAAGTTACAAAAAAAATCGTCCAATATAATTTACCATAGAAAAAAGACAAAAAAATAGAAAGAACTACTTGAGAATTAGTTATGAAAAATTGATATTCTAGCATTTTTTTTTCCAAATTTCTATATAACCTAATGACTCCATTTTTTTTCTTGTTTTGGAAAAAGGTAAGAAGGTGAAGCTGTATTAAATTATTGAGGACCTTTATTTTATTTTACAAAAGGTGAAAAAGGCAAGGTGGGAGGCCTTCATATATGTTTCAATGTTTTGTGGACAAAAAGAAAATCAACCCATTGGAATAGAGCAGAATCGAAAACAGGAACTCTATATATTAAACCGTGAAACCGCAGCCGCTGGACCATCTTGATCAATTGTCATTTTAACATCATTTATATTTATTAACGTAAACATATATATATATATATATATATTATAAAAATATACACACACATTAAAAAAAAATTCGGGGCCCAATGCGACACCACCTCGACCGCCCTCGGGCTGCCCCTAGATCCCGTTCAAAACCAGACTCTTGATTGTAACTTATGTTTATCGAGTTATGTTTAAGTGATTGTTAGCCTTTTCCAGTTGTTTATCAAGTTGTAACAATGTATCATTAGGGGTGTCAATTTCAGACCCGACACGCAAACCCGATACGAACCTAACACGAAATTAATGGGTATGGGTCCAGGCTTCATGGGTCCGGGTCGAAAATGGGTCGAACCCGAATAACCTGCCAATTAAACAGGTCGGGTTCGGGTCAACCTACTACGACCCATTTAACCCGTTTAACCCGTTTGTGAATTTAAAAAAAAATAAGTAAATAATTAATTGTAAGAAAAAACAACAAACAAGACATATCCTTAAAACTTAAATGATAAAACCTCCTTAATTATGTATTTGTTATTATTATGCATGTTTTTTAATATTATCCCTAAAATATGATCAGTGTGTTATGTTATTTATGCAATTATGTTATTTTTTTTTTGTATGTTGTGAATTGTGATATTTTTTAATTGATTGAATAGTGTATGATAGTTATTGATTTTAGAAAAAAACAAATTTATTCAGTTAAAACTTTTAAATATATATGAAAATAATTTTATTAGACGGGTTACGTGGTCGGGTCCGGGTTACTGTGAAATAAGTAGGTCGGGTCCGGTTCAAGATTCGACACGAATATTTAAACAGTCGGGTCCGGTCGGTTGTTTCGACACGCGAACCTCGCGAACCCGGACCACGAACCCGAACCCAACCCAAATTGACACCCTATGTATCATCATGCAAATGAAAGTAAGATGCCAATCTATACCAAGGTCTTTTTGAATTGTTATTGTTTCTTGTATTAAAAAACTTCAGCTCCCTTGTTCATTCTCCTATTCCTAAATTCAATTCAAAATAGATATAGCAACACAAAAATTAGCTATATCACAAAAACTATTATGTTCTTTGGCAACTTGTGGACAACCAAATGATATAGGTTTCTCCATTTATATATTTTTGGGATAATCTTATATAATGAAACGCTTCTTCTATTATGCACTTGATATTCTACCTCAAAACATATAAATCACATGTCTCTTCTATTTTTAGTGTTTTAAAGTCAATTACTCAGTCATTCCAAATTACTAGAGTATGTGCCCAAGATGTGCCCTAAATGTTGTAATTTCTTATTCAATGGATCTCGAGCAATACATTCATGCTTTTAGAGTATCATGATGCACTAAATACAGATTAGGTTTAGGTATGCACATATTATTAATATATTTTTATTTATCGATTAAAAAATATTATTAATTTAATTTTGTACACTAATTATGCACGTAGACATATATGCAAAGCTGTTAAAAGTTTAAGAAAAGAACAAAACACATGTATTTTTAGAGATTGAGATGTGTCGGTTGAAGAGCATATAATGGTGAGCGAGGTCGCTAGGCGTAGGAAAAGTTTAACAAGAGAACAACATGCATGAAAGAATAAGAGTTATTGCGGAAAGCAATAACATGAAATTGTTCCTTGAGTATTCGAGAGAAGAGTATGCGTATATGTTTAGAAATTGGGATTAGAAAGACATGTTTAAAAAACTGGATCAACAACCACATGCGAAAATGAGCAGAGAGTAATGCAGCCTCCCATTAAGGCTCGAGTACAAGAAAAACTTTTCGTTACCTTTGGTTTTTTATTGAATTCTAGAAAAGAGTTGATCTTAAGGATCCCGATCAAAACTAGACTCTTTTTATTGTAACTTATGTTTATCGAGTTATGTTTAAGTGATTGCTCGCCTCTTCCGAGTTGTTTATCAAGATGTAACAATGTATCATCATGCAAATGAAAGTAAGATGCTAGTGTGTACCAAGGTCTTTTTTGAATTGTTATTGTATCTTGTATTAAAAAACTTCAGATCCCTTGTTCATTCTCTATTCCTAAATTCAATTGAAAATAGATATAGAAACACAAAAAATAGCTATATCACAAAAACTATTATGTTCTTTGGCAACTCGTGGACAACCAATGATGATGTAGGTTTCTCCAGTTGTATATTTCTTGGGGATAATCTTATATAATAAAATGTTTCTTCTATTATGCACTTGATATTATACCTCAAAACATATAAATCACATGTCTCTTTTATTTTTAGTGTTTTAAAGTCAATTACTTAGTTATTCTAAATTACTAGAGTATGTGCACATGATGTGCACTAGATGTTGTAATTTCTTATTCAATGGATCTCGAGCAATACATTCATGCTTTTCCAGTATCATGATGCACTAAATATAGATTATGTTTAGGTATGCACATATTATTAATATATTTTTTATTTATCTGAGTAAAAAAATATTATTAATTTAATTTTGTACCCTAATTATGCACGTAGACATATATGCAAAGCTGTTAAAAGTTTAAGAAAAGAACAAAACACATGTATGTTCATAGATTGAGATGTGTCGGTTGAAGAGTAGATAATGGAGAGCGGGGTCGCTAGGCGTAGGAAAAGTTTAACAAGAGAACAACAATGCAAAATAAGAGTTATTGCGGAAAGCAATAACTGGAAGACGTTCTGTGAGTATTCGAGAGAAGAGGTTATGCGTATATATTCAGAGATTGGGATTAGAAAGATATGTTTAAAAAACTGGACCAACAACCACATGCAAAAACGAGCAGAGAGTAATAAAGCCTCCAATTGAGGCTCAAGTAAAAGAAAAATTTTTCTTTGCCTTTGCATTTTTGTTGAATTCTAGAAAAGAGTTGATAATCTTAAGGATCCCATTAAAAACTAGACTCTTTTTATTGTAACTTATGTTTATCGAGTTATGATTAAGTGATTGCTTGCCTTTTCCAATTGTTTATCAAGATGTAACAATGTATCATCATGCAAATGAAAGTAAAATGCGTCTTTATCGTTTCTTGTATTAAAAACTTGAGATCCCTTGTTTATACTCCTATTCTAAAATTCAATTGAAAATAGATCTAAACACAAAAATCCGCTATATCACATAAACTATTATGTTCTTTGGCAACCCGTGGACAAACAATGATGTAGTTTCTCCGAGTTACATATTTCTTTGCGATAATCTTATATAAATAAAATATTTCTTCTATTATGCACTTGATATTCTACATCACAAACATATAAATCACAAGTCCATTTCTGTTTTTAGTGTTTTAAAGTCAATTATTTAGTTATTCTAAATTACTAGAGTATGTGCAATGGATGTGCGCTCGATGTTGTAATTTCTTATTCAATGGATCTCGAACAATACATTCATGCTTTCTAGTATCATGATGCACTAAATTCAAATTAGGTTCAGATATATGCACATATTATTAATATTCTTTTATTTATCTGAGTAAAAAAATATTATTAATTTAATTTTTGTACCGTAATTATTGTATGTTGACATATATTCAAACTTGTTAAAAGTTTAACAAGAGAACAACATGCATATATGTTCAGAGATTGAGATGTGTCGGTTGAAGAGCAGATAATGGAGAGCGAGGTCGTTAGGCGTAGGAAAATTTTAACTAGAGAACAACATGACAGAGTAAGAGTTATTGCGGAAAGCAATAACTGGAAAACGTTCCGTGAGTATTAGAGAGAAGAGGTTATGCGTATATGTTCATAGACTGGGATTAGAAAGACATGTTTAAAAATCTAGATCGACAACCACATGCGAAAAACGACAGAGAGTAATGCAACCTACAATTGAGGCTCGAGTACAAGAAAAACTTTTCGTTACCTTTGGTTTTTTACTGAATTCAAGAAAAGAGTTGATAGTCTCAAGGATCCCATTCAAAACCAAACTCTTTTAATTGTAACTTATGTTTATCGAGTTATGTTTAAGTGATTGCTAGCCATTTGTAGTTGTTTATCAAGATGTAACAATGTATCATCATACAAATGAAAGTAAAATGCCAATGTGTACCAAGGTCTTTTTGAATTCTTATTGTATCTTGTATTAAAAACTTGAGATCCCTTGTTCATTCCCTATTCCTAAATTTAATTGAAAATAGATTTAAAAACACAATAATTAGCTATATCACAAAAACTATAATGTTCTTTGGCAACTTGTGGACAACCAATGATGTAGGTTTCTCAAGTTATATATTTCTTCGGGATAATCTTATATAAGTCAAATGTTTCTTCTATTATGTACTTGATATTCTACCTCACAAATATATAATCATATGTCTCTGCTTTGTTTTTAGTGTTTCAAAGTCAATTACTTAGTTATTCTAAATTCTTGGAGTATGTGCACATGATGTGCACTCGATGTTGTAATTACTTAGATTTAGGTATATGCACATGTTAATATTTCTTTTATTATCTAAGTAAAAAAATATTATTTATTTAATTTTGCACCGTAATTATGTACGTAGATGTTAAAGTTTAACAAGAGAACACAATTCATATATGTTTGGAGACCGAGATGTGTAGGTTGAATAGCGAGATAATGGATAGCGGGTCGCTAGGCGTAGGAAAAGTTTAACAAGAGAACCAAATTACAGAATAAGAGTTATTGCGGAAAGCAATAACTGGAAGACATTCCATGAGTATTCGAGTGAAGAGGTTATGCGTAGATGTTGAGAGATTGGGATTAGAAAGACATGTTTAAAAAACTAGATCAACAACCATATGCGAAAACGAGGAGAGAGTAATACAACTTCCAATTGAGGCTCAAGTAGAAGAAAAACTTTTTGTTACCTTTTTTTGTTTTAATTTTTGAAAAGAGTTGATAGTCTTAAGAATTTCGTTCAAAACCAGACTCTTTTTATTGTAGCTTATGTTTATCGAGTTATGTTTAAGTGATTGTTCGCCTTTTCCAATTGTTTATCAAGATGTAACAATGTATCATCATGCATATGAAAGTAAGATGCCAGTTTGTAACAAGGTAATATTTGAATTGTTATTGTTTCTAGTATTAAAAAACTTGGACCCCTTTGTTCATTCTCCTATTCCTAAATTCAAGTGAAAATAGATTTAGAAACACAAAAATTTGCTATATCACAAAAACTATTATGTTTTTTGGCTACCCGTGGACAACCAATGATGTAGGTTTCTCCTATTCTGATTTCTTTAGGTAATCTTATATAAATCAAATGTTTAGTCTATTCTCGCACTTGACATTCTACCTCACAAATATAAAAATCACACGTCTCTTCTATTTTTAGTGTTTTAAAGTCAATAACTTAGTTATTCTAAATTACTAGAGTATGTGGAGAAGATGTGCACTCGATATTGTAATTTCTTATCCAATAGATCTCGAGCAATACATTCATGTTTTTTCGATATCATGATGCACTAAATATAGATGAGGTTTAGATATGCATTATTATTAATAAATTTTTGGTTTATCCGAGTAAAAAGAATATTATTAATTTAATTTTGTACCATAATTATGTACGTAGACATATATTCAAAGTTGCTAAAAGTTTAACAAGAGAACATCATGCATATATGTTCAAAGATTGAGATGTGTCGGTTTAAGAGCAACTAATGGAGAGCGAGGTCGTTAGGCGTAGGAAAAGTTTAACAAGAGAACAACATGATAGAATAAGAGTTATTGCGAAAAGCAATAAGCGGAAGATGTTTCGTGAGTATTCAAGAGAAGGCGTTATGCGTATATGTTCGAGAGATTGGGATTAGAAAGCCATGTTAAAAACGGATAGACAACCACATGCGAAAATGAGCACATAGTAATGCAACCTCCAATTGAGGCTCGAGTACAAGATAAACTCTTCGTTACCTTTTTTTAATTCTAGAAAAGAGTTGATAGTCTTACGGATCCCGTTCAAAATCAGATTATTTTTATTGTAACTTATGTTTATCAAGTATCGTTTAAGTGCATGTTGGCCTTTTCGAGTTGTTTATCAAGATGTAACAATGTATCATCGTGCAATTGAAAGTAAGATGTCAAGTGTGTACCAATGTATTTTTTGAATTGTTATTATTTCTTGTATAAAAAACATCAGATCCCTTGTTCATTCTCCTATCCTAAATTCAATTGAAAATATATTTAGAAACCCAAAAATCAGTTATATCACAAAAACTATTATGTTCTTTGGCAACATGTGGACAACCAATGATGTAGGTTTCTCTAGTTACATATTTCTTCAGTATAATCTTATATAAATCAAATGTTTAGTCTATTCTGCACTTGATATTCTTCCTCACAAACATATAAATCACACGTCTATTCTATTTTTAGTGTTTTAAAGTCAGTAACTTAGTTATTCTAAATTATTAGAGTATGTGTAGAAGATGTGCACTTGATGTTGTAATTTCTTATCCAATGGATCTCGAGCAATACGTTCATGATTTTTCAGTATCATGATGCACTAAATACATATTATGTTTGGGTATGAAAATATTATTAATAAATTTTTGGTTTATCTGAGTAAAAAAAAATTATTAATTTAATTTTGTACCATAATTATGTACGTAGACATATATTCAAAGTTGCTAAAAGTTTAAGAAGGGAACAACATGCATATATGTTCAGAGATTGAGATGTGTCGATTGAAGAGCAGATAATGGAGAGCGAGGTCGCTAGGGAAAGGAAACGTTTAACAAGAGAACAACATGACAGAATAAGAGTTATTGCGGAAAGCAATAAGCGGAATACGCCCGTGAGTATTTGAGAGAAGAGGTTATGCGTATATGTTCAGCGATTGGGATCAGAAAGTCATGTTTAAAAAACTGGGCCAACAACCACATGCGAAAATGAGCAGAGAGTAATGCAGCCTCCCATTGAGGCTCGAGTACAAGAAAAACTTTTTGTTACCTTTGATTTTTTATTGAATTCTAGAAAAGAGTTGACAGTCTTAAGGATCCCGTTCAAAAATAGACTCTTTTTATTGTAACTTATGTTTATCTAGTTATGTTTAAGTGATTGCTAGCCTTTTCCAGTTGTTTATCAAGATGTAACAATGTATCATCATGCAAAAGAAAGTAAGATGCCAGTGTGCATCAAGGTCTTTTTGAAATTGTTATTGTATCTTGTATTAAAAAACTTCATATCCCTTGTTCATTCTCCTATTCCTAAATTCAATTGAAATAGATATAGAAACACGAAAATTAGCTATATCACGAAAACTATTATGTTCTTTGGCAACTTGTGGACAACCAATGATGTAGGTTTCTCCAGTTATATATTTTTTCGGGATAATCTTATATAAATCAAATGTTTCTTCTATTATGCACTTGAATTCTACCTCACAAACATATAAATCACATGTCTCTTCTATTTTTAGTGTTTAAAGTCACAATTACTTAGTTATTCTAAATTACTAGAGTATGTGTGTAGGATGTGCACTCGATGTTGTAATTTCTTATTCAATGGATTGCGAGCAATACATTCATGCTTTCCAGTATCATGATGCACTAAATACATATTAAGTTTAGGTATGCACATATTATTAATATATTTTTTTATTTATTTTCGTAAAAAAATATTATTAATTTAATTTTGTACCATAAGTATGCACGTAGACATATATGCAAAGCTGTTAAAAGTTTAAGAAAAGAACAAAACGCATATCTGGAATGAAATATTTTTTCCGCGTCATATGAATGGGATTTGGAAATAAATGTATAAAATGAAAAAGATAATGTAGCTCCTATATCAAAGTCTAGGACATTGTTAATAGTACTATAATGAGCTCTTGTCCTCCTGATTATGAAACGGATGAACAAAATGGTCAGCAGAGATGACACTATGGTGTT
This sequence comes from Rehmannia glutinosa, assembly GCA_016081115.2. Classification (NCBI taxonomy): domain Eukaryota; kingdom Viridiplantae; phylum Streptophyta; class Magnoliopsida; order Lamiales; family Orobanchaceae; genus Rehmannia; species Rehmannia glutinosa. The sequence goes on from CM071929.1 coordinate 48,633,653, forward strand.
CTCAAGACATTTTTTGTTGTGTGACATAAATGTCTAAACTGATTAGGTTGACTTTAAGTGTCTAAACTGGACTTATGTTAAAATTCAGTAATACAAAATAGAATCTCAAATCTCCAAAATCAAATTTGCGTCAACTGAAATCCAGCTGAGGTTCAAAATTGTCAAGTCTAATAACTAAGAGAATATGATTTCTAGTGATTGAGGGTTAAAAATAAAAACAACTGGGTAAGGAAAGTCTTCAAAAGAAAAGGACAAATCAAAAAAAGTTAATGTTGTGCCACATCTAATTTAACAGGCACTTGCCAGCTTATTCTATATTAGAATCTTTTTTTTATTCTATATTAGAATCTCGAACATAGGAAATTACCAAGTTCAAGCTCTAAGACATCAGATGCTACGGTTTTCAATTACACAATTCAATTTAAGCATCAAATAAACATAAATATTTACATTTTCGTTTGAAATGAAGAATGATTGAGATTATGAAAAGATAGATTCAAAGGCTAAAACTTGAGTTTGTGATACGCCCAGTTAATAGGTACGAGGATTAATCCATGAAATACATCTCCCACCAACGTAGTTCAGTTCATTAAAGGAATTTCACACACATACGATAGTGCAAGTCATTTCCTACCGTTTCTTCTACTATAAATACCCAATTCCACTCCATGATTGAGATATATTCATCATTATTACTTTCAGCACTTCTCTCAATAGTTTATCAACCTTCTACATATCATGCCGATAAGAGCATTAGAAGGTTTTAGCTGCAAGATCAACCAGCTCCTATAACATGTGTGCGTGTTACAAGCTGTTAATAATGATGACAAATAGAATTCATATCGAATATAACAAGCATGTTGCAGTCTAGCCTTGGACACATCCAGGAATTTTCGAGTAATTCGATTCCCACTTTCTTTTACATCCTTTACTCTTCTGTTTCAGTTTTATGCAATTTAATAATGCCTAAACCAATTCTTTGACCCATATCAGCTAATAACGGACATTCTCATATAAAGAAATCTTAATAGACCATGTACAGCATAGATATACCAAATGAATGAAAAACTTCATTAAGTACAATTTACTAAATTGGGAGAGAGGGCCAAGAACTCACAAACATATTCCATGTAAAACAGCTTCAGCATGCCACATGATTTTCTTAATTGGCACTACATTCTGCAGAAAACAGAGACAACTAAAAACTAAAGGCAAAAACTTGTATAGGACCGTCTTACGGATCCTATTCCGTAAGACGGATCCTACCGCCACCCGCCCCAACCCGCGTTGATAGCTGTCAATTTTAAAAAAAAAATGGCATCTAAGACGCTGGGCCCAACAGCCCCAGCCCAACCCGCGCCCGCCCGCCCAAGAGACCCAGCCCCAGTCGCACACTTAATCAAAAAATTAACAAATTTGCACCAGCTGAGAATTGAACCCAGGTCTATAACTGGGCAATGTATTATTCTACCGCTAGACCACTAGTACTTGTTGTGCATATTTAGTATAACCATGGATATAAACCTTCATTATCATCCCTTCATTTTAGAAATTTAAATTCTCTGAATACCAAGTGATACTTTATCCGAAAATAGTGATACTTTTGAGTAATAAATATGATACTTTTTTTTTTTGAGAGAAATAAATATGATACTTTTAAGGTGAACATTAATACTTTAATTTTTACATATTCAAAAATAAGATTTTTGATGTATTCATTCTAGTCTCATAGCTAATGTTTTTTACATTGAAAAAGCGATACTTGTGTTGGAAATATGATACATTTGATATTAAATATGATACTTTTATGATGATGACAATGACATTTTAAAATTTTAAATTCTCTTAAAAAAAAGGTAATACTTTATTCGAAAATAGTGATCTTTTGAGTAAGAAATATGATCTTTTAAGATGAACATTGACACTTAATTCGCCCAAGACAAAAACAGTCGACCAAATTTTGGACCATATTTCACCCGTATCACAACCAAAAGTCGGGAAGTAAAAAATCTTTCTCATACGGGAACAAATAGCGAGGATCTTTCACATATGTGGCAATTCGGGTCATATGTCGTCTTCGTATTTAGTTTTGGTTCAATTTCGGGTACATTCAAAATACATCAAACCTTAATGAAAATATAAAACAACTATGTTTTAAGAGAAACGGTAACATTGTGTTAGTCGTGTTCGAGTTTTTCATGTTCGGGTTTCTCTCAGTAATTTCAGGTCAGGTTCGTGTCGTGTTATAGCAGTGTCAGATATTGCCTCCTATAGTTCTTAGTGGTATTATTCATGCTACGTCTGGTCTACACTTGGTGGATGGATGAATGACACTGTCCCATTATTTATATGGATTAATGACAAGTATTTAATCTTTTAAATAGTGGAACACATGTTATACATCCACCGAAGTGTATGTACACCTGGAATAGCATCTACAAGACCGTTTTTAGTTGCATAGTTATAATATTGAGTATATATCTCTTAAAAAACTACCTAATTATAATTTGTATATATTTTTGCATTCATAATTATTTAATTTTCAGTGTGAAAGTTTATAAAATTGGTATAGTGTTGTGCTAATGCCATTTTCCTTTTAACAACTAAAAAGGTACAAAACAAAACGAAAGCCATGTTAGGATATATAGTTACAAGTTACTATTTTAAAAATTCTCGCCTAACTCTGATTAGTCCCGTCTATACGTTAGGTTCCTTTTATCGCCTACTTTTGGCCCTATCTAACCCCGTCCAAGCTCTCTCTAGATGTTAGGTCTTAATCTGTCACCTGCCTAGCAAGGTTTTAGAACACTAGTTAAAACAAAAACACCATTGTAGAAAATAATTTATGAATTTCTCGTGTTGTTTATATTTCTATAAACGTGTTCAAGTCGGCCAATTCGATTCAATTTATAAAATAATGGTCATAGATAATATCTAGAGTAAAAGATAAATGAGTTTACTATATATTCTCAAAATTTTGGATCATCACACATAAAAATAACTATGTTACGTTATTATACCATCACAAATCACAATAACAAAATGTGGTCAGCAAAAATATTACTTTAACCAACATATTGCCATTTATACACCATCAAAAAACTTCTTTGACAGCATAATGACAGATGGTCAAAAAAATAATAAGATGGTCAACACCTGAACGCCATACCTTATTCTAGTGAAATAGCTTTCAAATTTCATGCATGTGAATCTGTAAAAGAATCACTTATTTGCATCTATAATATGATTTGAAATTCAAATAAACTTTGTTTGGATTTTTGTTTGAACCGATATAGAAGATAAATAAAGTGAATACATTATGGATTTAACGACATATAATTACAAACATTTAATTACATTGTCATTCAAAATCTATGAAATATTGGTTATAGATAAGAATATTTTGCATTTTAGAATTCTGATGTTGTTAAATATTTTTAAAATAAATTAAACTTTTATAAACCAAGTTGATAACAAAAGGACTTTCCTGGTGTTCAAATTCTACATCTTAATTGACCATCATAACTTTGAATAAACCTTTAATTTGAAGTTCCAAGTACAGATGTATATAATATTTAATTTGTCACAATCCTTTTGTAATATACCAAAATTGGAAATAACATTATTTTAAAAGTGTTATTTATCTACTTATGATATAAAATATACTCATTAATCGTCGTGATTATAATTGCAACACGATAAACTCAGACTTGTGAGCGAAATATGTGAAAAGAACGACGTAAATTAATTTTTTATTTCCTTTATTAAAAATACAATTAGCCTTAAAAGGGAAAAAAGTACATCATAAATAGTATTCAATGACTATTCAACAATCACCTCTTTAGTCTAAATTGCTAATACACATTTACATAATTAACACATTTACATAATCAAATTATTACAACATTGAGGAACCCCATTTATGGAAAAAACTAAGCATTGACATAATCATGTTATGTACACACTAAAATTGCAATAATAATATTTTGGCTTGACACAATATAAATTCTCCATATATTTCCACCACCACCAAAACCTACCTCTGCACATTCTCCTCAGACAAACCCTAAACACCATAGCCTTTTTCTGTCACCATCTTTCCCTGGTTTTGAGATGGCAAACAATAACAACAATGGCTCAAGGCTTGAATTGTTGTTAAGTACAAGGAATGTCTGCATAATCATGCAGCACACGCTAGGGGCTACGTTCTTGATGGGTGTGGTCTCTTTGAGGCCAGTGGCCCAAAGGGAACCCCAACGGCCAAGGTGTGTGCTGCATGCCATTGCCACCGGAATTTCCATCGGAGAGTCAAGATGGCACTCCCTCGGCCACAAGTTCGTCGACAAACGTTCACTAGCCATGCACCGGCTTCTGCACCGAGCCCTGCAGTAAGAAGGCAAGAAATGGATATGCCACAACTCTCGAATATGCCATTTCAAGAATATTCTGGACCGCAGAGAATGGAGACCGGGCCTGCTGCGCAGAGGACAAGATTAACAAGAGAACAAGGGGAGAGAATACGAGTCATTGCAGAAAGTAACAATTGGAAAATGTTCCGAGAGTATTCTAAAGAAGAGGTTTTGCGTATATGTACCGAGATCGGGATAAAGAAGACATGTTTGAAAGCATGGATCTTCAACCACAGGCGTAAACGAGCAGCCAACCAAGCAACTGCCAATTGAGACTGGAGTATAACCGTAGTCGAGCATTAAAATTTGGTCTGAAAGTTTTTATTAGAGTTTTATTTTATTTTACTTCAGAAAAGAGTTGATAGGATCATGCTTAAGCAACCAGACTCTTTTATGTTTCTCTTAGTTATGTTTAAGTGACTGATGTAACTGAAATTAAGATATTGTCTGTACCAAGATCTTTAATATAGCTTATTATGTATTCAGTCCCAAACTTATGAACTGTTTTTGTTTCTTGTCTAAAAAACATGAGATCTATAAAGCCAAAATCAGCTATATCACCAAAATTATAATGTTCTTTGGCTCTCTGTGGACAACCAATGATGTAATATTTCTCCAGTAGCATATTTCTTCTGGATTATCTAATAAAAAAATCTGATGAAAATAGATTTTTATTTTGGTTTCTGAAAAATAGATCATTTACTACCCACACCCATATTTAGACATTTGTTTCTCCTGCATGAGATTAGATGATGTTCAAAAAAGAACTAAAGATAGTACTCAGGCAGCAACTTCTTATCGACCTAAACATCACGATATTCCCAGTCTTTTCCTTGTGACCATCTGTCTCTTTTTCTTTTTTCTTCTTTCTTTTTTACTGAAATATCTAGCCTATCATATCATTCCATATTCCGTCCATATAAACATGGCCAGCTTTTGTCAGAAGTGGTTTCTTTGGCAATGCCCGAATTTTACTAATTTATAACTATTAACCTCTTTTAACACAAGACTTGGGGGAAACCAAGAAAATATCACCTCAGAAACACAATAAAGAAATGAATAAAATAAAAGGAAGCAAAACATGTACTCACAGGTGGAGGACCAAATAAGAACTTCACAGCTAACGACAGTCATAGTATCTGGGTCAAGAACCAGCAGAAAATTTGCACGTCAGAAGCAATGGCAGAAGAATAGACAACATCAGTAAGACAAATAAGTAGCATTTGCTAGTTGAAGCATGGCAGCTTCAATATAGCAGCATGTAATAGCATAGATCACAAAATTGATGGTAAAATATAATCCCGGATTGCGTACATGCACTCACGTTATTCAGTTGTCTAATAAGCATATATTCTTCTTAGAATATGGAATCATATTCTAAAGCAATCCAGCTTCCAGAAACAAAAAGTTATGCTCAAAATTCGTCTTGTCCCAACACCACACTTGACAAGACCAATAACACGATCATACGTAAATGGTAATAATGTACACATAGCAACAAGTCCATATGTAATGTTTACAAATAACTATTTATATTGTATGGGATTATGAAGGCAAATCGATCTACAAAAAATAAGAAACACACCTTCTAACTAATTGAAATAACTATTTATTGATGACGGTTGGATGTTGAAAGAGAAACAATTTATAATTGGTTCAAATAAGAAGGGTCAATTATATAACTACATGAAATGATCATGTTGAGGTTCTTCCAGGGAAAAAAAGGTTACCAACATACTTTTCTTAAACAGCAATGCATGCATTTTTCTACAGTGCGCACTTTTTCTCACAGAATCACATTTATTTACACATGAAGTAAAAAGAGGAAGCAACTATAGTAAAGAAACATCAACCACGAGATTCTAATGACTAAAGATGACTGTTAAATAATGACAACTCGCTAATGAAAGCAACAAAAGAGGATATCTCCCATTAAATAATTCTTACCAGAAAAAGATCGATTTTGGGCTCAATTGTAACCAAAAAATAAAATATCAGTTGCCTTACAAGTTTGTTATAAAGAAAATGGCAACTGCACAATCAATCAACAATAATGGAGCTAACAAAACTCGAAAAGCTTAATATGAGACAGTTGACCATATACAATTTTAAGCCAAAATGTTTTGCGACACAAGACACACACACACACATATATATATATATTGTATTGCAATTCCGTTCACATAAGTCATTAGTGGATTTCCATTTAAATTTTCCATCTATAAACGTTGTTCACCCTATCATGATCGCCAACATACAAAATTCTAACGTAGGAACTCTACCAACATAAGTCCCAAATTTTAAACTCTTAATCTTATACAAATGGCACATGCAAAATATAAAAAAAAAAAATTCAATTTTGTATATAAAAGAGAAACTATTGAAATTCAAAAAAGCAACATTCTAAATTGCAAGTCTTTTCTAAAATTCAAGTTTTTACTTGGAATTCTTCGGAAGACGCATTTACTTGAAAGCTTAAATAAGTATCCAGCATGTTTTGATCGTTAGTTTAGGTTTTTGTTATTTCATTAGGCCACCATACATAATTTCTAGCAATTACTTAACAAGGTCCTTAATGATTCCATGCCCACGCGTATATGTGAGTGTTTGACTTAAGTTAAACAATGTTACTTGTTCCTTTTTCAGTTCAAGTCACATTAGGAATTACGTAAGATTACCTATTTATTTGATTCTAATTCGTAAGTGGAGTAGGAACTGTCAAAGAGCCCATGATGATCAACAATTACATAATCCAATGAAATCAAATTGGTGTACAATAGCATGACAGAGTGGATCAAACAGTTTTTGATACATGGCATAAAGATTTCCTTTTGGATTCAGGGAAGCAGAACGCAGGAATAAAAAGTATATTCCATGTCCTCCCTACTAGCTGCCATGTAAGCGAATGATAGTGACAGCTCATTAAATCTTATTGTCTACGTCCAACATGTCATTTTAGTCCCTTCTATTTAACAACTTAAACTACTATGTGTGGTGATTACCAAACAAGGCAAAGAGCTCACGTCTCACCACCATTACGAGAAGAATACCACATATTAAGCGTGTATAGTATTCAACATCTCTAACACTCGGACTTCGTTAATAGTACTATATAGGGCTCTTTTAGAAACTCAAGAGCATTGAGGCAATGAGCTACTTGTGCTCCTGGTTATGAAATGGTTGAACAGAATAGTCAGCAAAGCTGAACCTATGGTGTTCTCAACTCTCAAGGCATTAGATAAGGATGAATTGAGTAATCGGTATCACGTTCGTTCTTATTCACCAAGGCATTTTTTTACATGTCACATAAATGACATAAAACCATAGATGATTCTGTTTAAAATCTTAATAAATAGACAAAAAGTTCAATAACTGTGAACTCAAAATTGTCGAGAAGTTTCTGTTGGGATTATGGGGTCCCAGCAATCACCCTTAGGATTCGATTTACGCTGCTATATCGAGGCTGTGGCGGCCCAACTTGCAGAGGATCCATGTGAATTCTTGCCAAGCCCTGCATGTCCGTCCACCGCTTAGTGTGGGGCTATGCGCTGCCATTGTGAACTATAGGGGGTGCCCTACGAGAATCAACTTTGGGTTGCATAGTTAAAGTAGAGTTTAAAAGATTATATATGTACTACCCATACCAACAAAATGTATCTTTTTTTTGTTGGTGCTCATCATATAAAAAATCTACCGTTAAGCGTGCTTGACTTGGGGTAATTATATGATGGGTGACCTCCGAGAAGTAATTTTCGGGAGCGCGTGAGTGAGACAAAACGCTCTAGAAAAGACTCGTGTTGGTTTGTGGGGATAGTCATAAAATTTGGTAAACATTTTCACCCAATCCAGCAGTTTCTAAATCATCCGTGTTGGCAACCACTTTTGGATGTGGCATTTCTTTGAGATAATACAATCTAAGGAGCAACACGAAAGATACAATAAATTTCTGAAGTTGACAGATGATGCTAATCGTATCACGCCACTAGTGTTGCAAAATAGCTTTCATACATGTGAATATATAATCTATTTATATAGTTTGGAATTTAAAATAAAACTTTGTATGGATTTAGTGCATCATGATGATAAAGCATAAATGTATTCCTCGAGATCCATTGGATAAAAAATTACCACATCGAGTGCACATACTCTGCACATACTATAGTAATTTAGAATAACTAAATAATTGACTTTAAACACTAAAAATAGAAGAGACGTGTGATTAATATGTTTGTGAGGTAGAATATCAAGTGCAAAATAGAAGAAACATTTGATTTATATAAGATTATCCCGAAGAAATATGTAATTGGTTGTCCACAGATGAACATAATTTTTGTGTTACTAAATCTATTTTCAATTGGATTTAGGAATAGGAGAATGAACAAGGGATCTAAAGTTTTTTAATACAAGAAACAATAACAATTCAGAAAAGACCATGGTACAGATTGGCATCTTACTTTCATTTGCATGATGACACATTGTTACAACTTGATAAACAACTGGAAAAGGCCGACAATCACTTAAACGTAACTCAATAAACATAAGTTACAATAAAGAGTCCGGTTTTGAGCAAGGATCTTAAGACTATCAACTCTTTTCTAGAATTGAATAAAAAGCCAAAAGTAACGAAAAGTTTTTCTTGTACTCGAGCCTCAATTGGAGGCTACATTACTCTCTTCTCGTTTTTGCATGTGGTTGTTGATCCAGTTTTTCAAACATGTCTTTGATATCCCAATCTCTGAACACATACGCACAACCTCTTCTCTCGAATACTCACAGAATGTCTTCCGCTTATTGCTTTCCACAATAACTCTTATTCGTCATGTTCTCTTGTTAAACTTTTCCTACGCCTGGCGGCCCCGCTCTCTATTATATTATCTTCAACCGATACATCTCAATCTCTGAACATATACGCATGTTGTTCTCTTTTTAAACTTTTCACAGCTTTGCATAAAAGTCTACGTACATAATTACGGTACAAAATTAAATAAATAATAATTTTTTTACTCAGATAAATAAAAAAATATTAATAATATGTGCATACACGAACCTAATATGTATTTAGTGAATCATGATCTTTGGAAAAGCATGAATGTAATCCTCGAGATCCGTTGGATTAGAAATTACAACATCGAGTGCACATCCTATGCACCTACTCTAGTAATAGATTATTTAATAGGCTCGACATGACTATGCATTTTGTTTGCTTAACAAACACATGTTAAATATAACTCCTTATTCATTTGTTGGATAGTGATGGAAAGTACCAAATTCATTTAGTGGTTCTAAAAGAACTTGAATAAGAATGTTCAGGATCAACTTGAGCAAAAAGAACCAAAATTAAATGACCTTTGGAGCTTGAAAATTTTGAACCTCGGCTTGATTTGACTTGTAGATTTTAGTAAAATGACCTTAGGAAACGATTGCCAAAATCCGCATTAAATCTTTTATTGGGAGTTTTCTTTTATCCTGGAATTGTTCCACTACAATTATCACATCTCTCTTGGATAACCAAACAAGTCTTTTTATGCAAATTTACAGTAAATTTGTTTGCGCTAGGGGTTTTGTTCCCATTGCTCGATTTTATAGCTTCAAAACCTCATTTTCTCGATGAGCTTTTGTATGAGGAAATTGAGATGAGCACTTGATATTTCTATTGTAACCAATATAGAGAAGTTGAACATCGATACCCCAGGGCACGAAGTTTAGATTTCAATATAAGTATTCGTGAAAGAAATGGAAGATAAATTCAAGAATCCCAGTACATTAGTTTGCTTGCTTTAGTGTTTATGAGATAACAAGAAATGGTGGCCAAGCCAGCGGTTGTTGATGCAACATGAAAACTCCTGAGTTGGCAACTCACAAAACTCTAGCAAAAAGTTTTACTTCCCACAATTTTGTGCGTGTTCTCGTGTCACATGGACCTAATTTATACTTTTGCATCATGATACTAGAAATGCGTGAATGTATTGCTTGAGATCAATGTAAAAAGAAATTAAAAAAAAGGAGTGCACATCCTGCACATACTCCTACATGTTTGGTGGTAACGGACTTGCGGCGTGGGAGTGGGACCCGAACGGGCTTTTGGGGGAGACGTCATTATGTTCCATTAGGGTTTGAGAATCAAATAGAGGAGATCTATCTCGACTCTTTGGTGGGAATTCGATGGCAACGACATACGCAGACAAACCATGGCGGTAGGGTTCGTTAGGGCCACCGGCCTCAAAAAGACCACACTGTCAAGAGTGCGACCGCAGCGATTCTTTGCATGGTTGTGCAGACATTCCTTGTACATTACAAGGACTTCAACCTTTGAAAGGCCACGGCTGTTGGTGTTGGCCATTTCGAAAAGAGAGAGTGCGGATTGAAAAAAGGGTTTTCGGGTTTTTTGCTTTTTTAGCAAAATTTGCAGCTTTCATTGTTGGTGGTGGTTAAAACCCAGAGACTAGTTTGGTCCTTATATGGACATATCCAGTTTGCATATAGCCAAAATGGTGTGATTGCTGTGTTGGTACCATAAATGAGATTCTTCAATGTAATCTTTTGTATTAGTTTTTCATTTTTATGTAAGTTTAGAATTGTAATACTTAATAATTAGCAATTTAGACTAAGGTCTTGGTGATGGTGGAAGGAAAGCATAGATTGGTTTATATTGACAGCACTGTGCAAGGTTGTCAGGCTAAAATGTCAAAAGTGCAATTTTAGCGTGTAGCAAATTATATGTCAATGCTTTGTTTTTTGCCATAAATGAGATCTCTCCATGTTATAATTTTTGATTATGTAAAAGTGTATTTATTTACATGTATCACATACATATGATTAGCGATCTAATCTAAGGGGCTAATGTTAAGGGGTTGAAATGTTACTTATTATTGTGTACTTGTTTAATTAATTTACAAATTCTTTGAACATATTCTGCACATTTAGAATAATTGTGTCATTGAATGTTTATTGTCCGTCATTAAACATGTGTATCCATATTTTTTATTTTTGGAATAATGTTCTAAGAGAACTTGTTATATCTTCGGTTAATTGGTTACATATATATACACGAGGTGTTGGCCATTTTGAAAAGAGAGAAAGGTGGTGATTGAAAAAAGGGTTTTACGGTTTTTTTCTTTTTAGCAAAATTTGCAACTTTTAGTGGTGGTGGTGGTGGAAAAACCAGATACTGGTATCCAGTTTGCATGTAGCCAAAATGGTGTAAATGCAGATTAGCGAATCTTTGCGTTGGTGCCATAAATGAGATTCCTCAATGTAATCTTTTGTATTATTTATTCATTTTTATGTATGTTTAGAACTATTATACTTAATAATTAGCAATTTAGACTAAATTCTTGGTGATGGTGGAAGGAAACCATAGATTGGTTTATATTAGCAATTTGTGCAAGGGTTGTCAAAGTTTTGAAATGTCTAAAGTGCAATTTTAGCGTGTAGCAAATTTTATGTCAATGCTTTGTTTTTTGCCATAAATGAGATCCTCCACGTTATAATTTTTGATTATTTAAAAGTGTATTTATTTACATGTATCACATACATATGATTAGCGATCTAAACTAAGGGCCTAATGTTAAGGGTTGAAACGTTACCTATTGTTGTGTACTTATTCAATTAATTAACACATTCTTTGCAGATATTCTCGCATATTTAGAATAAGCGTGTCATTGTTGTTGGTGTTGGCAGGTGTGTGTTGCATGCCATTCACATGGAATTTCCATCGGAGAGTCGAGATGGCTCTCCCATTATTATCTAATGAAACTCAAATGGCGAAATCTTGATTCACTCCCGCCCACATGTTCATCAACAAACGTTCACTAGTCGTGCATCGGCTTACGTGACCGAGCCCCGCAATAAGAAGGCAAGAAATATATATGCCATAACTACCGAATATGCCATTTGGGGATATCTTGGATGGCATAAAATGGAGATGGGCCCCGCAGCAGAGGAAAAGATTAACGAGAGAACAAGAGAGAGAATACGAGTTATTGCGAGAAAGCAACAATTGGAAAATGTTAAGAGTATTCTACGAGAAGAGGTTTTGCGTATATGTACCGAGATCGGGATAAAGAAGACATGTTTGAAAGCTTGGATCTTCAACCACAGGCGTAAACGAGCAGCCAGCCAAGCAGCTACCAATTGAGACTGGAGTATAACCGTAGTCGAGCATTAAAATTTATTTCCTCACATACACGCACACATTTACACACACACACACATATTTTCTCACAAATACACACGCACTATCCTCACACACATATTCACACATAATAAAAGTTATATATTTCCTATTTTTATTAGTGTATAAAATTATAATTATTTGTAAAATAATAAGATTATATTTTTTTATTTTTATTTATTAAATGTCAATTAAGAAAATGAATAGTGCTTTTAATTTTTTTAATAAAAATTTATGATGGATTTGAAATCCCTACACAAATCCACATCATCCAAACAAGATGTGGCTTGGAATTTCAAATCCCTTCATCCAAATGGACCCTTAAGCAAAAAAGTTTTATTTCCCACAATTTTGGGTGTGCTCTGTCACATGGACCTAATTTATACTTACTGCACCATGATACTGGAAATGCGTGAATGTATTGCTCGAGATCAACTGTAAAAGAAATTAAAACAAGGAGTGCACATCTTGTGCACATACTCCTGCATTAGTGGTGATGGACTTGCGGTTGTGGGAGTGCGACCTGAATGGCCTACTGGCTGGAGAAGTCATTATTTTCCATTAGGGTTTCAGAATCAAATAGAGGGAGATCTATCTCGACTCTGGTGGAAATTTCGGTGGCAACGGCATGCAGCACAGAGCACAGACCATGGAGACTGGGGTTCTGTTTGGGCCACAGGCCTCAAAGAGACCACACCCGTCAAGAGACTGCGCCCCGGCAGCTGCTGCATGGTTGTGCAGACATTGCTTGTACTTTACAAGGACTCCAACCTTTGAAAGGCCATAACTGTTGGTGTTGGCCATTTTGAAAAGAGAGAAAGGTGGTGATTGAAAAAAGGGTTTTAGGGTTTTTTGCTTTTTAGCAAAATTTGCAGCTTTCAGTGTTAGTGGTGGTGGAAAAACCAGAGACTGGTTTGGTCCTTATATGGACAAATCCAGTTTGCATGTAGCAAAAATGGTGTAAATGCAGATTAGCGAATGCTGCGTTGGTGCCATAAATGGGATTCCTCAATGTAATCTTTTGTATTATTTATTCTAATAATTAGCAATTTAGACTAAAGTCTTGGTGGTGGTGGAAGGAACCCATAGATTGGTTTATATTGGCAGCCATAGTGCAAGGTTGTCAAAGCTAAAATGTCAAAAGTGCAATTTTAGCGTGTAGCAAATTTTATGTCAATGCTTTGTTTTTTGCCATAAATGAGATCCCTCCATGTTATAATTTTTTGATTATTTAAAAGTGTATTTATTTACATGTATCACATACATATGATTAGCGATCTAAACTAAAGGCCTAATGTTAAGGGGTTGAAACGTTACTATTGTTGTGTACTTATTCAATTAATTAACACATTCTTTGCGTAACTATGTCGTTGTTGTTGGTGTTGGCCAGGGTGTGTGTTGCATGCCATTGCAACTGGAATTTCCATCGGAGAGTCGAGATGGCTCTCCCATTATTAACTAATGAAACTCAAATGGCGAGTACTGCTTCACTCCCTCAGCCACATGTTCATCGACAAACGTTCACTAGCCGTGCATCGGCTTCTGCACCGAGCCCTGCAATAAGAAGGCAAGAAATGTATATGCCACAACGTATCGAATATGCCATTTCAGGATATTGTGGATGGCATAAAATAGAGACCCGGGACCGAAGGCGAGAGGAAAAGATTAACGAGAGAACAAGGAGAGAGAATACGAGTTATTGCGAAAGCAACAATTGGAAAATGTTCAAGAGTATTCTAAAGAAGAGGTTTTGCGTATATGTGCCGAGATCGGGATAAAGAAGACATGTTTGAAAGCTTGGATCTTCAACCACGGCGAACGAACGAGCGACCAAGCAAAACTACCAATTGAGACTGAGTATAACCGTAGTCGAGCATTAAAATTTATTTCCTCACATACACGCACATATTTACACACGCACACACATACTTTCTCACAAATACACACGCACTATCCTCACACACACATATTCACACATAATAAAAGTTATATATTTCTATTTTTATTAGTGTATAAAGTTATAATTATTTGTAAAATAATAAGACTATATTTTTTTTTATTAAATGTCAATTAAGAAAATGAATAGTGCTTTTAATTTTTGTAGTCAAAATTTACGATGGATTTGAAATCCCCAATGTAATCTTTTTTATTATTTATTCATTTTTATGTAAGTTTAGAATCGTTATACTTAATAATTAGCAATTTAGACTAAAGTCTTGTGATGGTGGAAGGAAACCATATATTGGTTTTTATATTGGCGTACCACATTTGTGCAAGGTTGTCAAAGCTAAAATGTCAAAAGTGCAATTTTAGCGTGTAGCAAATTTTATGTCAATGCTTTGTTTTTGCCATAAATGAGATCCTCCTTGTTATAATTTTTGATTATTTAAAAGTGTAGTTATTAACATGTATCACATACATATGATTAGCGATCTAAACAAGGGGCTAATGTTAAGGGGTTGAAAAGTTACTTATTGTTGTGTACTTATATAATTAATTTACACATTCTTTGCACATATTCTCGCACATTTAGAATAATCGTGTCATTGAATGTTTATTGTCCGACATTAAACTTGTGTATCCATATTTTTTATTTTTGGAATAATGTTCTAAGAGAACTTGTTATATCTTGTGTTAATTGGTTACATATATATACACGTGGTTGGGGAACATTCCCTAAAGTCCTCAACCTACCACATAATGTACTCCAACATGTTTCCCTATACATACATACATATATAATATATATATATATATATTATTTTTGCCCAAATTGTATTATGTTTTCAAACAAGTATTTTGGTGGTGAAAAAATGGCAATATATCAGTCAAAGCAATATTAATTGATAGGCTTTGTTTTTGTTGTTCTCGTTTTAGTGGTTGGACTGATTTATTAAATGGCTGGTTTCCATTAGCAGATGTTGATTAATTGATCTGCTGCATTAATGAGACGGTTTGCAAATTACATGTCTTATAGTGCTGTGGTGGACTGGGGTTTAGGAAACTAACCGAATTTGATCCACCCTTCTTAAAGGCTTGAACATTTCCCAAAGAAGAAAATAGGATTTGCAGAAGGATCATTGGCCTAAACTCTGGTGTAATGTGAGGACAGTGGACTTCCACATATGCTTAAACTCATGGTTTAACAGTTTGGGACACTATCCAAACGGCATTACCGCATAAGAGTAACCTTTACAATTATACAGTGTTAATTGATGGCAGAAATAGAATATAGCAACACGAGTTTGTAATTGTTTTAGGACTGCATTGCATAAAAGCCAAAACGTTCGTGACTTAATTAACAGAGCAAGTTTTGAGATTGCGTGGAATCCTTCATTTATAAAACTATCAGGATTAGGAAATGCAGTGTGTCTTGGACGTACTGTATAGACTGTGTAAAATACAAGGACGAAGAAGTCAAGGGACGATGATATAGAGTATAGTAAGAAGAGTTTGTTACCTTTTAAGGCTGCAGGGAATAAAAACATTGAAGTTGGAAAACTTAATTAGTATAACAAGTTCAAAAAATTTATTGGGCCTTCAGTTACAGAAACTTTCAAGATTAAGAAAATGCACAAGGTATTGGAAGTATTTTACAGATCATATAACACACATCTGGATATAGAAGTTGAGGTGATTCCGGTACATGGACAGAACCAGAAAATATATAATCGCAAATCCCTTGTGGTTGCACTGTGAATAGGCTATTGCCTTATGACCTCTTTGAGTGTTATACCGATCGAGTAATGCCAAGTGCAGCTAATAATCTCTTGTTTCTAGGAACTTATACAGGGTTAGGTGTAAAGAGATTGAGAGATTTGCAAAATACTACTGTAAAGTCTCTGTTGGATATTATGGATGGAAGGAAACAGAATACCAGGTTTTGAGTCTCTTCAAGCTTATAGTTGCCTTATGAGTTTCTATAGTATTGTTTTTATTTACTATCATCGAATCTAAATCCCATGTGGAATATAACTATCATGGAGCCTATACTAGTCATGAAACTTTGATGATGAATAGAATTCATATTGAATAAGGAATTTAAAACGAATAAACGAACTCTTCATCCCGTATCAGCTAATAGTGGACAATCTTATATAAAGAAAATGCACATCTTAATGACCAAGTACTGCATAGATATACCAAATGAATGAGAAAATCCATGAAGTAAGATTTCACTAAATGTAGGAGATAGGATCAAGAACTTACCAACACATTCCATGTAAAACAGCTTCTGCGTGCCACGACGATTCTCTTGGCATTAGCTTCTGCAAAAAAACAGAGACAACTGAAAACTATTAAATAATTGCTCAAAAAAAAGAAAACTATTAAATAAGAAGGCACAAACAAGAGAAACACAACCAATAAAACCTGGAAAAAAAAAAAAAAAAAAAAAGAACAAGAATAGGAAATACCTTAAAAAGTACAAAGGGCAGTTCGATCATATCTTCAATTCTGAAAATTAGAAACCATGATTTGCGCCAAAAGCAGAAGATCAACGAGAAAAGTGTTTCTTCTCCAGTAAATGGGCATAAAAAAAATCTTGATCAAATTAGACCCAAGAAGAAAAGAAGTTTCCGATAAAATTCTGGAATCAAAAGTTAGGAAGGAAAAAAAAATCAAATCGACATTCTCTGGTGGCGTTTTGATCATTTATTGAATTCCTATCCGCTTCTCCAAACAATCTAAACCCTATTAATGGTTTTCAGTTGCAGGCCCAAAATCCTAATCTTCAGCATCTCTTAAAAAAATTACGGAATAATTTGTATATATTTTTGAATTCAAGAATAATAATAACAATACCAACAGTCAAAACAATAAAGGTAAGTATTTCGAAAACGAAAAACGAAGGTGGCATTGCTCCAATATTCTTGTTTTTTTATTGAACAAAAATATATTCTTGTTTTTTAGTGTGAGAAATTTAAAAATTGGCACGACTGTTTTTTTTTTCTTTTTTGAGTAAAAATGTAAAAGGAAGTAATGCCGATATTATTTGCGTGCTAATACGGTAATATATATAGATAAATAGAACAACGTAATCAATGATGATATGGAAAATGAAAAACCCAATAGTTTTATTGTAAGGGAGAGAACCAACGGGACACAAACTCAAAAACAAATTTTGTAATATTTCAGCAGTGACGTCAGAATAATATCACCTCAATCACTTCGTCACTTACCAACTTTTCTGTGCAATGGCGTAGGTGTATAATCTGTCTTGATTGGAGATGAACTTGGTATCTCGCTATCAATATATATATATATATATAGGAATAGGATCAAATGAGACCACATAATTAAAATGAGACAATGTGGACTAATCTTGGCCACCCATCTCAAATTTTAAGTGGCCGAGATCTTACCAATTTTAATTTAATTTTCGTTTTATTTTTATCTTTGAAAAGGGCACAAAGGTAATTGCATAATTTCATTTCAATTTTGTAATCGAAAAACCCTTTCATCTCCCCCAAATTCTCCCGACTGATTCTTCCTCTCGTTTTTGAAATTGCGACTTGGCGGTCAGGGAAGGAGGTTGCAAAGCGGTTGAAGAGGGCGGGCGGTTGAAGAGTGAGAAATCCACAAAGTATAAATTGCTCGTGTAGCCGCTTTCCTAACCGACGCGATTTTTTGTTTCTGAAAAAGGTGAGTTTCCTTCTCGACGATTTTTCTACGGTTTTTAGTTTTTCTTTTTTTGGTCTTGTGTTTTCCAATGTAAAGGCGACATTCTAGGGTTTTTTAATTTCTTATTTTAGTTTGTGCGTTTCCGAACGTAAATCTGACATTCTAGGGTTTTTTATTTTTTTTATTTTTTTGGTTGTGTGCTCGAATGTAAATGTGACATTCTATGGTTTTTTAATTTCTTCTTTTAGTTTTGTGTGTGTTCGAACTTGAATGTGACATCCTAGGGTTTTTAATTTTTTTCCCGATCGTTTTTCTTCGACTGTAAATCTGAGTGCCTAAGGTTTTGTTAATGGACATTCCAGGTTTTTTCTACGTGATGAAGATGAAGTATTTGTTTGTAGATATGATGCATTCTTATATCTGTGTATAGGTAAATGTGTACTTATATGTGTTTCGATGTATAGTTAGATATGATTCAGTGTGTAGTTAGTTAATATTTGTTGTATATATAGTTGTTCTGCAAAGTGTAATCTATATTATTTCATTTTCTATGATGTTTACGTACATGTGTTTTGCTGTATACTTATGCATGTTTTGATGTATATTTAGTTATTGTTTGATGTGTGTATCTATGCCCCTGTATACTTGTGTTTGTTGTATTCTTCTATTTATTTTGTTGTACATGTATTTGTGTTTTGTTGTATAATTATAGATACAGACATACTTATTTTTGTGTTTTTTGTGATTTGGTAGGAATATTGTGCCTGCAAGCATGGTAAAAAGAGGTAGAAAAGGTGACGACGTTGGCGAGGGCAGTGGACAGGGGCAGGCGTCTTCTCCAAAGAGGGCGAAGGGAACGGGTGGGAATGTGAAGGATTCATTCCCAAAGTTAGTGACCCACTCTACAACAACGTTATTTGTTGAATCAATGAAAGCATTGAATCGACAATGAAGAGGTCGATCGTGGAGATGGGGTTTGGAACTTTCTTTGGAAGTTAAGATTGACAAATTCCCTTCGCGGATGATGTATTGGTTGGTGAATAGTTTCCAGCCTGCGAGTTGTGAACTGATTTTAAATGGTGGGAGGTCACTCAGTTGTGGTGTGAAGGATATTCAAAGGGTTCTTGGGTTCCCTAATGGTAATATTCCTATCGTAAAGAAGACGAAGTCGTCTGAGCGTAATTATATTATCGCGGGCGCGATTATTTTCACTCACGCAAGTGGTGCGTATAAAATAAAAGTTGAGGTTGCCCATCGAGAATGATGGATGAGTCTCGACGGTGGTCCTGGTTTAAGAGACATTTCATTGCGTTGGTTGATTCCGCATTATTGGAAATGTTATGTCCATTATGTCAACCCGTTGATTATGAAGTCTCGGAAGACGTGGGGAATATTAGAAATTTAAACTGGTGCGAGTACACTTTGGAGACGCCGATTTCACAAAAATGAAGTGGGATACTTCGAAGAAGAAGTTTAATGGTCCCTTGTTGTTTTTGCTTGTAAGTCTCTGTTTTTGGTTTTTTTCACATTTGTTTTTGAATTATTGTTTTGTACTTTGCTAATAATTATTTTTTTGTCGGGTCTTTACATGGACCGAGTTGTGGTTTATAATCGCCATGTTCCGAGAAGATTACCAGTGTGGCACCGAGTCTTGAGCTAGCCGCAGAGAGGTGCGTGACGGAGATGCGCGCTTTGGTGGTTTTGGGGCGGGTCCGTGGTGGATCCATTGGGTGAGGGGCCACCGAATATCTTGAGGGTCCGTCCCGAGGTTCGTGAGGCCCCGTCTCAAGGCCGCGATGTCCCGTTGGAGGTCCGGCGCGATGTACACAGTGCTTCATTGCAGGATGGCGGCATGCAGGTTTTTTCCATCCTTAAAGCATGTGTTTGATGTATATTTAATAAGATAAAAGTGTATATATAATGTTTTTGACATGTACTATTGATGTGTTTTTGATGTTTTATACATAAGTTGGATTTTATGGACGTTTTTCGCATCATTATTCATAGTGTTTACATATCAGGGGACTTAAATGTACAATTAACATATTACTATTGTATGGATATTGATATACAATTATACATAGTCAAATAGGTTTTAAATTTTCCATTGCTATACACTTAAAGTATATATAATGTTTACTTAGTAGTAAAACATTGTATATATAGTTATATAGTTTTGTAGAGCTAACACTACTTTGTCTTTTCTTTTTACGGGGTTATCTTGGGAGGGTTTTGGCTAAATTAGCCGGGTGGTGGCGTCCGATGTTGTCGATATTATATCCATGGTCAAGGATGCACCAAGGGAGATTGTGACTGACCGGTTTCCCCTTAATCGAGGCGGTGGCGCGTAACCCGATATGTGAAAAAGTATCGAAGGGCTCAAACGAAAAGGCTCTGAATTTGGTGACACTCAAAGCGATGATGCATTTTGGAATAATCCCAAAACGTAGAGGCATTGGAGAAGGTCGAGGATGCCGTGTTGAGAGGAGGAATTCAAGAAATGGTTTGACGATGCACCGAGCTTTAGTATGGGATTTTCCCAAGATTTTCTTGACCCGGTTTGGGGTTACATTCTAGAGACAACACGACATTACCAGGAGGAAAATGTTGGGGGTGAGAAAGAAAAGGGCGGCGTTGATGATCGTGTTAATGTAAGTCAATTCTCTTTATGTTTGGTGTACTTGTTAATGTTGACTTTTAATTTCAATTTTTCTTGTTTTAGGTTGGTGAAAGGGCGGCCGGGGGAGAGGCTGATGTTGTGGCCGGGCGTTGGTGGCACGGTTGTGGTGGAAGGTGAGACCGTTGATTTGACTGATCGCGATCGTGGAGGGTGGAGAAAAAGCAAATCTTTGCGGCTGGCGCGGCATGGTTGGCGCGGAAGGTGATATCCCCGATTCGTCACAGTGTGGAGGGTGGAGATAAAGTAATTGATGAAGCGGGGCGACGGACATTAATGAGGGTGGAGGCAAAACGAAGAACGAGGTTGGTACTTCAAGGGGCCGGCGTAACTAAAGTTTGTGCAAGGAAAAGTCGGAGGAATCCTCGGAAGATCAAGAAATCGACATCCCCATTTAAGCGAGACAAATAGATGTTGTTTAAAATCGAACAAGCACCACAACATGATAGCAAAATGGGTTTTTGAGAATCCGGATGAGGATAAGTACATATTTCTGGTTTTTGCTTCTTTTATTTACTTTTAATTTTCGTAACAGTTGCTTACATTTTTTTAATTTTTTATAGGGATGAGGTCAAGAATGAAGTTATTTTCAAGGCGGGCGATCGGTTATTGTATAGGGATGAGTTCAAGTCCATGAGACCGGGTCGTTATGTCAGCGTAGCTGTGCTTGATGCTTGGTCGGTGATTTTGAACTCCAAGGAGAAAGCTAAAGCTGCTGGGTCGCCGTCCAGATTTTTTGCGACGACGTATTGCACGGTATGTGTTTGTTTTATAGATAGTTTGATATTGCTGTATAGTTAGATATAATTTATTGTATAGTTAGTCCGATTCTTGTGTATTTGGATCTTTGTTTAGATATTTGGATCTTTGTTTAGATATTGATAGGTTGATGTGGAGTTAGAAATTACTTGTTGTTTAGATATTGATAGGTTGATGTATATTTACTGGGTTTTCTCATATGTATTATAATTAAATTACATGATTTGTGTAAAGTCCAGCACAAGCCTAACAGTAATTATTGCAGATGTTCACTGTTGTGATGCCAAGTAAGGAGCTTGATGACGAAGGTTTGTTGGCATTATTTTCACGTAATTTCGATGTCGAGTTCCCCGAGGCCAATTCTATTAGGCTACAAGTCGTTGATATGGTATTTTGTTGTTTGTCTGCGTTATATTGTGTTTTATTGTTTTAGATTGTCATGGGCTAAAGCCCAAGTCTCATGATGTCTTTCGTTGGTTATTTTTTATCTTATTTTTGCAGTTTTTCTTCCCGATATGCAAGAGTGAACATATTTATGTTATCTCGTTATGATATTAAGAGGAGATCCGCCCACATTTTGGACAATTCAAGTGTTGTTGGTGGCACGAGACTCTGCGAAGTATGAGCACACACCGGCGTGGCTGGTAAGTTATTTAAATGATTTTCTGGTGTTTTATTGTATAATTAGACTTACTTTATGTGTATATATAGGCTTAGTTTGTTGTATTGTTAGTTATAATCTTAAGTTTACATAAAAGCTTATTTTGATGTATAGTAGTGTTTGTTTGTCATATCGATAGTATAATTTTGTTGTATATTTAGACATAATTTGATGTGTAATAGTATTTTTAATCGATTTGTTTTCATCGAGTTTTTAATTGGTTGTTTTTGTTATCCTTTGTGATCGCTTTGTTCTCCAAGTTCTTGCTTGCTCGAGGATGCTACCAATCGTCCCTGGGTCGTTGAAAATTCTAATCTGAGGGTTGCAATGCCTTGGAGAGACGAAGAGAATAAGATTGATCGTGGTGTGTTTGCAATGCGCCACATGGAAACGTATATGGGGGAGGGATGCGAATCGGGATGCGGGTCTTGAGAAGGGAAATACTACCTTGCTTAATAAGCCGAGGACGCTTATATTTATTTGCTATCGTCGAAGACGATATCAATGAAGTTAAAGAGACGGCGCTGGCAGAGGCTAAAAAATTCTCGACCGGCAAAAAAAGTGCCTAGGACTCGTACTTGTATTTTAATCCAAATGGTTTTGGGAATTATGAATGATAATCTAGTTTTTTGTGTATTTTGTTTATATTCCATGAAGTATTGTAGTAGTTTTGACCGCTTTAGTGGTTATGGGTTTTAATGGAAATTTGTATCTAGATTTTTAGCCCGAAAAGATGAAAACAATTTATCTTTAAATGAAGTTAGTTTTTATATTCAGTTGTTGCAAATGAATTGGTGTTAAATATACAATGTATTATTATAAAATATGGTGCATGTATTGGCTAATTGAATAGTATTGTCATTACGAGCAGCAAATATATAATATATATACATCATAAGGAAGCTAATTATACAAAAAAATACGTTAAATATGCAAGATTAAAATATACAAAGATAAAACATGTATAAGTGTACAACTCGAAACCATTATGTGCACAAAGATAAACACGATAACCACACAAAGAAAGACACATTAAACATGCAAAGTATTAAACATATAGCATAAAACATGTATAAGTGTACATCATTAAACCATCATGTGCACAAAGATAAACACGATAACCACACAACAAAGAGAATTTTGATATGCAGGGTATAAAGATCTTGTCATATATCAATGAATCATTGCAAAGCGTCTAAATTGTTTAACAAAAACGAAAAGTACATATTGTTATGATTGAGTAATGATCCGTTTGGGGCAGGTCCGCTATTATGTGTCGTGACCTCACCGCACGCCCACGCGTCTCTTGAGCTTTGTGCTTGCTTTGATAGCTTTCTCCTTTTGACTTTGTAATCGACTCTTCAACCGGCTACCACTCCCTTTATTTTTTGCTTGTTTTGGCGGTAACATCGTGACATCTACATTGGATGTGGATCCACAATACATCTCGAGCACCTTTTTCTTGTTCATTTGTGAATTTTGTGGTTCGTTGTCTCAAGTAACATCATGTCCTTTTGTTCGAGATTAAAACCGAAAATTCCTTCAATTTTTGTATGTTTCCGCGCCATTCCTATGCAAAGAATGGAAATCCGACCAAAGTTTGTTCATAGTTGCGTTTTCCTCCTCTCCACCAGTAAATTGGTATAGACGTCCATTATTGGCCACAAATGACGCTGTTTTTGTCCATCTTGTAAGCAGGTGTTTCTCGGGAATAACTGACATATCTTTGAAGACTACAAACATATGCTGGCAAATTAGACCATGTTGTTCAAACATTTTGCACGTGCATGTTGCCTCCTTTTCAGCTATACTGTAGAAAACAATGTATGTTTGTTTTGTGGCGTCCTTTATTGTGTACGAGCGATTATATTTGTTTTCATTTATTCCAACTACGGTGCACTCATAACATCTTGCCGCAATTTGCTTGCTTACCTCGAATATATTGTTCGTGTATACGCGATTGCAGCATGTTCTTCAATATGCAAAGGTGTCTTGCATTTGGGCACATAGCTTTCAGATTCATTGTTGAGCTTCTCCGTCACGTGTCGTTGTGCTTCCATTGCGCTGTCAAAGTGCATAAAGAATTCCACCAAATTCACTTGAGGATTAATGAATGCTCCGAACCAACTATTCGTGCTTTCAGACCTTGATGTTGTTCTAAGTAATCCACCCATCGGAACATCTCTGAAATACGCAGGAATCCAACTGTTTCTGATTTCATACAGTTTTGTAAACCACGAATGTGATGTCAAGTGAAAGTCGTCCATAATTTCATTCCATTTTTTCTCAAATTCATCTGGTTCGATATCTTGACTCCAAACAATTGAATTAAGTCTTTTCATGAATGTATTATCCTTCAGCAATGCAGTCCCGACTTTAGAGCTGACCTTCTCCATGATATGCCACATACATAAACGATGTTTTGCTTTTTTAAAAACCACTTTGAATGCGTTCTTCATTGCAGGGTCTTGGTCGGTCACGATGTAATGTGGTTCTTTTCCCATTGCATCCAGAAAACACTTGAATAACCATACGTATGATTCCTCGTCCTCCTTCAATATTAATCCAGCTGCAAATGTAACACATCTCCGATGGTTGTCGACCCCTGTGAATGGTGCAAAAACCATCTTATACCTGGGGAATGCATACAATGTTTAGTCACTAATAATACAACAAATTTACGATATATACACAGTAAATATATTCTAAATATACTATACTACAATCAGTATCCATTGTAATGATGCCTAAAAAATACAGTTACTAGCAATTAAGAGTACATTAAACTTAAACTAAAGATACAATGAATGTATTCTAAGTACACAACACATGCACTACTTTTATTCAGCAACAGATTATTAATGCTTTTGAATTGTACGCACCTATTCGTATTGTACGTGGCGTCGAAAGAGATGACATCACCGAAGAAACCGTAATTTCGAATTGTTGTTTCGTCTGCCCAGAATAATTTTGTTAATTGATCGTTTTCATCCACAGCATAATTGAATGCTAGCTTAGGAAAAACTTCCTTCTTCTTTAGGAAGTTGTCGACAATCATCGTGCATCCGCACAGATATATATATACGCCCGCAAATCCCTCTTAAAATTCTTGAAATCTATCTCAAGTGCGCCAACATTGGAGTGCCCCCAACCATATATGTGTATATAGTGATGAGTCTTTGCGGCCCGATATTTGCTCTAGAAGCAGTCCATGATGAACTTTTTTTCATTCCAAAGTTTAGATTTTCGTTAACCTTGAGGAATTTCCTATAGGATTCGGATGCCAATGGATGGGAGTGGCGCTCTTGAAATGTTTGATCACGTATGCTCTCGCCATTTGTGCACTCAAATATACAACGTCGCCGCAACGCTTTCTCTTGGATGACCTCTTACGAAGTTTCCTTATTTTTGGTTCCATTTGTTGTCTTCTCGTGTTGATACGCCGGGGACGAGTTACTAGCGTTTTTAAATCCTTCTCCGCCGCACAAAATATATTGCACACGGATTTCTCCATTTCTAAACTTTCTCGATGTACTCCTACGGATGTCAAATCATTTGCATGAACCATATTCCTTATAGAACTTAATACCATTTTCCAACGATGTGAAATGCATTCCTACGCGTGGCACCTTGTCTTCATCAATTTGGTATCCAATATTTTGTAGCTCCGGGAAATTACTAGCCTCATTTTGACATCGGTATATATCGTGCCTGTTCGATAAAACAGTGAATTAACACCATCAATACATTAAAAGAAGTCTATGTATACATCATAATGAATCTAAATATACATTAAAGCCGTACAAGCAGACTATTTGATAAAGCACTGAATTAATACTAACAATATAGTGTAATTGCTATAAGTATACATCATATGGAAAATATTACACTTTAAAAATATACAAGCATCGAACCAACAGTAAACATTGAAGTAACACCACTAATTCTCTATACAATGATAACTATACACTGAAAATAGCATAATTATACATATAAACAACGTTAACTATACAGTGAAAATATTTAAACAAGTAAAGTAAATGATCCGAACAAAGCAAAGCATAAATATTGTAATTCAAGAAACTCGTAAATATATGGATTTCTCAACAAATTTGCAGAAATATAACAACAAATCGATAATTACTCACTAACTTATACAGATTGATGCACCGTTTCACGTGTATATTCAAATTACACATACATTGTATTTTTTTTTATCAAATTGCGTACTAAATATATTGATGAAATTGACATACCAGGATTATATTCACTCTCAACGTATTCACCGTCGATTTTGCTTGAAGAAGGCTCGCCCCATGAGAGAAGATTGTTCGCCAATTTGATTGGAGCTCATTTTTGTGTATTATTCTCGATCCGTGGTGGAATTTTGATGTCGATTTGCAGAATTTTTCAGCTTTTTCGAATGGAAGGGAGAAAGAAGATGATACTGCTTTTTTTTGGAGGAGATTGCGTGATCTGCGTGAAGATCTGTATTCCAAAACTGACGCTCAAAGAACATGTCCCCACTTGGGTAATTTGACTACTTTGCCCTTATTTTGATTTAATCAAATATTTAATGTAATTATAACTCCTATTTATCTTAGCCCTTGATATAGATAAGGGAGGGTTGAGATGAGTCCACATTGTCTCACTATAATATGTGGTCTCATTTTAACCTCCCCTTATATATATATATATATATATACATATAGGGATTGGATCAAATGAGACCACATAAATAGAGTGAGACAGTGTGGACTAATCTTGATCACAAATATGTAATTTTAGATGGTTGAAATTTACCCAATTTAATAAATATTTTTTATTTATTTTAAATCTAAAAATGACAGATTGGTCATTTTGTATTCATCCCAATTATGTGGTCCCCTCAAGATGTGTGTGCCAGGTTTTTTGCTCCTCATAAGCTGTGGAGTGGAAATGGTTCCACCATGTGGGTTTGTTGGATGTGTTAAATTCATGGGAAAATTACAAAAAAAAACTGAGTTTCGAGCTAATAAAAAAATATCCCGGTGGCTTGAGAATGCAAACATATATGAATTGTCTTGTAATTACCCCAAACCTCACGTGTGTTTTGTAATTATCCCTAAATTGATTTATCAAATTATTTTAAAAAGGAAGGTGTAGTTTAGAGAGAGTTCGAGAAATATTTTTGGGGTTTCAGAATAAAGGACATGATTGGAGGATTGGTGAAGAAGACGATGATGACATGGAGAAAACGAGGGCGTACTAGGAGATAGTGAGGATTACTGTACACTTAGATGTTTTTCGATGTATACTTAGATGTGTTTTGCTGTATAAATAGTTAATTTTTGATGTATACTTTTTTTGTTGTATACTTATATGTGGTTTGTTGTATACTTATATGTGTTTTGTAGTATACTTATATTTTTGTTTGACAATTGTAATATGCAGGAAAATTATGTTAAACATACAACAAAATAGTATTAAGTATACAACATAATAGTGTTAAATATACATCATAATAATGAGCGTGATTTTCTCTTTCTCTAATTGATTTACTTAATCCACGGTCCCCACATGTTAATGAACGTGATTCTCTCTCTATAAATAATTCCTTAATTAATGGTCCCCACATACTTTTGTTTGACCATTTTAATTTACTGAGACAATTATGTTAAACATACATCAAAATAGTGTTAAGTATACAAAGAAATCATTGATAAGTGTACAACATCGCATGGCAGAGCGCACGCGTGATTTTTCTCTCTCCGGTAGCGATTTTCTCGCGATTTTCTCTCCCCATTTGTTAGATAAATGTTTTTATCATGATTTTGATGATTATGTTCGATTTTGTTCAAATGAGTTTTTAAACCAAAACTATGTCCCTAAATGTTGTCTAAATACTTCCGATCAACTTAAAATGTTTTTACTATTTTTGAGTATTTCTTGAAGTTTATTTTCAATAAAAAATTGGACAACACATTTGTTTCGACTCGGCCGCTCGCCTATAGGGCAACCCGTACTGAGTTGAGTGAGAAATGGAGAAGAAAATGGGCGTAAGAAAAATAGGCGGGACGACCGGTCGACCGGTGGGCGGACGGTGCGTCGGTCAGCCGATCGGCAATGGCGACACTTGCCACTGGGAGTTGGATTTTTGTTCCGACTTCTCTGTTTCGTAGATTCTTCAAGCGGCAACCGAAGTCATTGACTAAGAGGCGGCCGTCGCACCCCTTCGACCGTCCCCCGCGTGTAAAAATTCGCATAATTCAATTTCAATCTTATCTCTGCGCGACCGGTCGAACCCCTTGTTTTTCAAAGAAACTATCCGCAGTTGCGTTTTGCATGCCTTTTCCCTATTTTGTGGGATTGATTTCTAACAGCTATATTGATCATTTTAAATGGTTTCTTTTTGCAAAGAAATCACTCCCCAAGGAGGAGCCAATGTCCTGAAATGAAAGCCAAGTCCTCTCTTATAAATAGAGGCTTCATTCAAGCAACAAGACACAACACTTAATACAAGCAAAAAGAGCAAACAAAGCAAACACTTCTATATCTTGTTGTATTAGTCTAAACACTTTCACTTGCACAAATTTGAGGTCTAGGCTTTCAATTCTTGATTACACTTGTACTCATATTGTTTCAATCTTTATTGAGTTGTAATCTTGATTTTGGTCATCATTCAACACAAGACATCCTTGTGAGTATTCTTGTGGTAAGAATACACTTGGGTGATCTAGGTGATAGGTGTTTGAAGATTGTGGTAATCTTCAAAGGTGTTGTAAGAGGGTTGTGGTAATCCTCAAGGTGGTGAAAGAGGGTTGTGGTAATCCTCAGGTGTTGTATTAATTTTTGGTAAATTAATAAAATCTTTTTTCTTTTTGAAATCCATCCCGAGATATCTTTGGGGTGGTGGAGGATTAGGCCCTAGGTGGGTTGAACCTCTTTAAATCAACGAGTGTTGTTTATTTTCCGCATTTACATTCTTGTCATTTACTTGTTGTTTCGAAAAAAAAGAGGGTGATTTTGCGAAAAATCGGCATAATCTATTCACCCCCTCTAGATTATCGTAGCCACTTGGACTAACAAGTGGTATCGTGAGCCAAACTCTTTGGCTAGCTCGTTCGAGTAAAGAGGAAAGATCCATGGCTACAAATGATGCTCATCTCACCACCGGCGCCTCCACCAATAAGCCACCACTATTCGACGCCAACAACTATGCATTTTGGAAAGACCGTATGGAGTGCTTCCTACAAAGGGTGCGAGTTCGACATTTGGAATGTGGTCATTGAAGGAGTTGATCAACCAACAAAGAAATCGGAGGATGGCACCTTGGCTCCTAAACCTTTCAAGGAGTTTGATGAAAACGACAAAAAGGCTTTCTCTTTAAACGGTAAGGCCTTAAATATTTTGCATTGTTCTCTTACCGCCACCGAGTACAATCGCATAAGAGGCATAAGGTCGGCACATGAGGTTTGGGAAAAATTGGAAACAATCTATGAAGGGACTAAGAAAGTCAAGCAAGCAAGAAAGACCATGCTTGTTAAAGACTTCGAAAACTTTAACATGTATGATGGCGAAAGCATCTCCAAGATGGTGGAAAGGCTTGACAATATTGTCAATCCTCTTGTGGCCCTCGGCAAAGTCATCTCGAAGAAGACAAGGTGACCAAGGTATTGAATGCACTTCCGGCTCATGGTCCGAAAAAGTAACGGCAATCACGGAGGCACAAAATCTTGAGACACTCAAGTTTGATGAGCTTATTGAAATCTACTCATCTATGAAGTCTATCTCAAGGAGAGGAAAAATTCCAAACCATCCACAAATCAATCGGGTATGCAAATTATTCCTAAAGGTCTTGCTTCTTCTTCTAATAATGCATACTATGATAATGATGATGATGATGAGGAGACGGCGCACTTGTTCGAAAATTTGCAAAATTTGTAAATAAAAATAAAGCAAGAAAACCAAGAGATAATGCTTGCTTTAAATGCGAAAACCCGGGCACTTCATTGCCAATTGCCCAAGCTTCGATGAAGAGGAGCAAAAGAAAAAGAAGCCTTTCACAAAAAAGAAGGCTCTAAATGCGGAAGTCAAAACATGGGATGAACTACTCGAAACAACCAATGAGGAAGGAGAAACCGAACACGGTCTCATGGCTATAGACGATGAAAACAATGAGGTACACTCAAATTCTTCTACTTCCTCCATAGTTGATGACTTGCAATGTGATTTTGATGAATTGCAAATTGAGTTTCAAAATTTAATCGTTAAATACAAAAATTTGAAAAAGGAGCATAAGGAGATTAAGGTTGAAAAGGAAAAATTATTTACCTTTTATGAATCTCTAGACAAAGCTCATGCTCTTACTCTTACTAAAATTCATTCTCTTGAAACCGAAAAGGAATTGCTCACAAAAGATATTGAATGTTTGAAAAATGATGTGAATCGTTTCAACATGAGTACGAATAAAGTCACAAAAATTTTAGATGCACAAAGAGGTGAGCATTCCAAATCGGGACTTGGTTATAAGCCATTTCAAAGTATTTTTAAGAAAAATAACCAAGGTCCGACTTTTTGTACATGCTAATAATTATAATACTCCTACTTGTTTTTATTGTGGCAAAGTTGGACATTATGCTAATAATTACAAATTGAGAAATAGCTCAAGACATGTTTGGAGACCCAAAGGTCTCAAGACTAACCTCCATGGACCCCAAAATTATAGGGCACCTAAAAGAAATTCTTTTGTAAGTAATAGGGCTATAACAACAATGGAAGATTCAAAATGGCTCGTGGACAGCGGATGTTCACGCCATATGACCGGGAGGAGAGAACTTTTACCAACATCAAGCTCCAAGAAGAGGGTATGGTCATGTTCGGCAATGGCAAAGGAAAAATTCTTGGAAATGGAGAAATTGGTAACTCTTCTTTCTCTCTTAGTAATGTTCTATTAGTTGAAGGACTTAAGTTTAATTTGATAAGTGTTAGCCAACTTTGTGATTCTAAATATGATGTTTCCTTTAATAAAGAAAAATGCCTTATACTTAAAAATGGTGAAATTATTTGTGAAGCAAATAGAAAAGGCAATCTTTACAAAATTTGTACAAGTTATTTGGTTAGTCAAAATGTTTCTTGTTTAGTCCCCAATAATGATTTAACTAGTTTATGGCATAGGCGACTTGGACATGTTGGATACAAGAATTTGAAAAATATTTACAAAAACCAACATGTGAAAGGACTACCCAAATTGAATTTTGAAAATCTTGGTTTATGTGACACTTGTCAAAAGAACAAATTAGTTAAAAGTAGTTTCAAGCCCAAAAATGAAATTTCCACAACCAAACCCCTACAAATGCTTCACCTTGACTTGTATGGGGATATTGGTACGACTAGTCTAAGTGGAAAACATTACACTTTTGTTATCGTCGATGATTTCTCTAGATATACTTGGGCTCTTTTTCTTACCAATAAAAGCGATGCCGTTAATGAGTTTGTTAAGTTGTGTAGACTTATTGAGAATGAAAAAGAAGATACTATCCGTCTATTCGAAGTGATCGAGGTGGAGAATTTGACGGTGAATTTAGAGTATTTTGTGAAACCAAAGGATATGCTCATAATTTCTCGGCTCCAAGGACACCTCAACAAAATGGAGTAGCCGAACGGAAAAATCGGACATTACAAGAAATGAGTCGGTCCATGCTCAATGAATTCTCACTTCCAAAATATTTTTGGGCCGAAGCCATAAGTACCGTTTGCTATGTCATTAATCGAGTTTATATTCGTCCTAAAATGAATAAAACTCCATATGAGCTTTGGAAAGGAAGAACTCCAAATATTAGTTATTTCAAGATATTTGGGTGTAAATGCTTTATTTTGAATACCAAGGATCAATTGGACAAACTTGATCCTAAGGCCGATGAAGGAATATTTATGGGATATTCAACAAAAAGCAAAGCATATCGAGTTTACAATAAGACTAGTGGAGTTGTTGAAGAATCCATCCATGTTAAATTCAATGAAGCTTGGGAGTTGAAAGAATTCCTAATGATGAAAGTGATGAAGAGGATATGATTGAAATTGATGATCAACCATCTACATCAAATGATCAACCGTCCACTTCAAAAGGTCCTCAAGAAGATAGAGGTGATATCTCGGATCTTCCCGTTGCATTGAAATTTAAGGGAGATCACCCAAAAGATCTTATTATTGGTGATCCCCTTGACAAAGTGATGACTCGGAGAAAATTTGCCGAGAAAGCTCTTATTTCTCAAAAAGAGCCTAAAAATGCTAAAGAGGCTATTGAGGATGAGGATTGGTTCCTAGAGATGCAAAAGGAGTTGAATCAATTTGAAAGAAATGATGTATGGGAATTGGTACCTTGTCCTCCTTCTCAAACCATTATTGGTACAAAATGGGTATTCCGGAACAAACTTGATGATCAAGGCAATATTGTTCGAAATAAGGCAAGGTTAGTAGCTCAAGGGTATTGTCAAGAAGAAGGTATTGACTATGATGAAACTTTTGCACCCGTAGCACGTTTAGAAGCTATTCGTATTTTACTTGCCTATTCTTGTTTTAAAAATTTCAAACTTTACCAAATGGATGTTAAATCCGCCTTCTTAAATGGTATTATTCAAGAAGAAGTCTATGTAAAACAACCTCGGGGGTTTGAAAATTTTTCTAGGCCTAATGATGTTTATAAACTTAAAAGGCCTTGTATGGTTTAAAACAAGCACCCCGTGCATGGTATGATAGACTTAGTTCTTTTCTTTTTACAAAATGGTTTTATAAGAGGTAAAGTTGATACAACTCTATTTGTTTTTGAAAAAGGGCAAGATTGTTTACTTGTGCAAATTTATGTTGATGATATTAATTTTGGTGCTACTAATGACTCTTTGTGCAAGAAATTCTCTAAGTTGATGCAAGGAGAATTTGAAATGAGCATGATGGGGAGCTCAACTTCTTTCTTGGACTCCAAATTAAGCAATGTCAAGAAGATATTTATATTTCACAATCTAAGTATACAAAAGAACTTTTGAAAAAGTTCGGCATCAATGAAGGAAGAACCATCTCTACTCCCATGGCAACAAATGTCAAAATTGACAAAGTTGAGAAAGGCAAGCCGCGTGGATGAATCAAAATATCGAGGTATGATTGGTAGTTTACTTTATTTAACCGCTAGTAGACCGGACATTCTTCATGCCGTATGCCTATGTGCTCGTTTTCAAAGCAATCCCAAAGAATCTCATATGAGTGCCATTAAAAGGATTTTCCGATATTTGAAAGGCACCATTCAATATGGTTTATTTTATCCAAAGAATGAAATTTTTTGTCTTAAAGGTTATAGTGATTCGGATTATGCGGGAAATATTGATGATCGAGAAAAGTACTTAGGATCATGTCAATTTTTAGGTGATTGCCTAGTCTCTTGGTTTTCAAAGAAGCAAAATGTGTTTCTCTTTCAACGGCCGGCCGAATATATTTCCGCCGCATTTTGTTGTACTCAACTTCTTTGGATGAAACAAACCTTAGCGGATTACAAATGCTCTTTTGAAAATGTACCTATCTTTTGTGATAATATATCCGCTATAAATATTGCTCAAAACCCGGTTCATCATAACCGTACTAAACATATTGAGATTCGACATCATTTTCTAAGGGATTGTGTTTCAAAACGTAAAATTGAGATATCTTTTGTACCATCTCAAGATCAATTAGCGGACATTTTTACAAAACCGCTATCTTCCGAGACTTTTTCTTCAATACGAGCTCGGTTAGGCATAATGCATATTGAATGAAGCTTACGTTTGCACTTTACACGTTTTTTAAAACTTAAAAAAAATCGGATTTTTGGTTGAAAATTCAGATTTTGGAAAAACGGCAGACGGTGGGGTGAAGGGTTGAGGCAACCTCGCCCTCAACATCGACGATCGCCCTCAACCACGACCGGTCGCCCAAAGCAAAATCTTGGTTTAAAATGGTTCTGTCTTCAGCATTCGCAAGTTTAACTTCTTTTGGCCATTTTTCATCCCCTTTGCCAATATTTTCACATATTTCATTCAAAAATGGTTTTCATGCATTTTTTTCACAACATGGACATTATATAGCATGATCATCATCATTGTGGCTCATCCTTTCCGATCAAATGGTAAGATTTTCTTCTTTTACTCAATTGGGTTGAACCTCGAGTTAATAACCTTATGGTATATTTCTTGATAATTTTTGCATATGATTTTGATGAGCTTATTTATTATGATTGTATTGCATAAATTGAGGTGTATTGATGATAAATTTTTTGGCTTGTACCATTTACAACGGTTATATACAACCTCTTTTATTTTTCACGCACACAAGGTGTTCGATGAAATGTCGCAATGAAAATTTCAACTTACATGATTCTCTTACTTTCAAAAGTCTTCTATACTTATTGAGATCATGATTTGGTAAACAAAACGAGCGTATGAACTCCTCATATTACATTTCTCCCATTTTCCTTGGATTGTTACGCTTTAATTGCTCAACGGTTAATAAACCGTCCCTTTGGCGCACTTTGATATTATTGTATGGTGTTTTCACCATTCTAACATTTTTTGATGATTTCAAAGGGGAGAAACAGGATATTGGCTCGTTAGCTCAAGAAAAGCTAATAAAAGCTCGCAATAAGTATTGTGGACTCGAATACCTAGTCCATGGCTTGAATTTTGGACTCGAATGAAATTGATTATAAGTATTGTGACAGGGGGAGCTTCTTAGCTCATGATGCATCCTATATAAGCTTGTTATAGCTTGTGCTTCTTACTTATAATAATCGTTTGTTGAAATGATCATAAATAGGGGAGCTTTGTATGAAATACTTTAACGGATAGTTTACTTGTAAACCGGAAAATTTTATTTGGTTTTCAAATCGTCCTCAAGAAAATTGTTTTGGTTTGTAATCATCAAAAAGGGGGAGTTTGTTAGATAAATGTTTTTATCATGATTTTGATGATTATGTTCGATTTTGTTCAAATGAGTTTTTAAACCAAAACTATGTCCCTAAATGTTGTCTAAATACTTCCGATCAACTTAAAATGTTTTTACTATTTTTCTGAGTATTTCTTGAAGTTTATTTTCAATAAAAATTGGACAACACATTTGTTTCAGTTCGACCGGCCAAATTCTATAGGGCAACCCGCACTGAGTTGAGCCGAGAAACAGAAAATGGGGCGTAAGAAAAATAGGGCGGGTGGTGGCCGACTCGACCAGGTGGGCGATCGGTGCGATCGACCGTCGCCGTGGCGAGTTGGATTTTTGTTCCGACTTCTCTGTTTCATAGATTCTTCAAGGGCAATCGGTCTGACTAAGGGCGACCAGCGACGGTCGCCCCCCTTCGACCGGTCCCCTGTCGTAAAAATTCGCAGATTCAATTTCAATCTTATCTCTGCGCGATCGGTCGAACCCTTGTTTATCAGCAAACTTGTTAGTCCAAGTGGCTACAATAATCTAGAGGGGGGGTGAATAGATTATCTGATTTTTGCAAATCACCCTCTTTTTGAAACAACGAGTAGATAACAAAAATGTAAATGCGGAAAATAAACAACACTCGTTGATTTAAAGAGGTTCAACCCACTCAGGGCCTAATCCTCTACCACCCCAAGATCTCAGGGATGGATTTTAAAAGAAAAAGGGATTTTATTAATTTACCAAAAATTAATACAACACCTTGAGGATTACCACAACCCTCTTTCACCACCTTGAGGATTACCACAACCCTCTTACAACACCTTTGAAGATTACCACAACCTTCAAACACCTATCACCTAGATCACCCAAGTGTATTCTTACCACAAGAATACTCACAAGGATGTCTTGTGTTGAATGATGACCAAAATCAAGATTACAACTCAATAATGATTGATACAATATTAGTACAAGTGTAATCAAGAATTGAACGCCTAGACCTCAAATAAGTGCAAGTGAAAGTGCTTAAAGCTAATACAACAAGATATATGAAAGTGTTTGCTCAATCGCTCTTTGCTTGTATATTGTGTGTTGTATCTTGTTGCTTGAATGAAGCCTCTATTTATAGGAGAGGACTTGGCTTTCATTTCCAGACATTGGCTCCTCCTCGAGAGTGATTTGCTGCAAAAGAAACCATTTAAAATGATCAATATAGCTGTTAGAAATCAATCCCACAAAATAGGGAAAAGTTGTCTCAAAACGCAACGGATAGTTTGCCGATAAACATGGGGTTTGACCGGTCGCGCAGAGATAAGATTGAAATTGAATTCTGCGAATTTTTACACAGGGGACCGGTCGAAGGGGTGCGCCGTCGCTTAGTGTGACCGATTGCCCTTGAGCGATTTTATGAAACAGAGAAGTGCGGAACAAAAATCCAACTTACAGTCTGTACAGTCACCCGCCGGTCGATCGGCCGACCGCATCGCCGCCCACCTCGGTCGACTGGCCGCCCGCCTGTTTTTCTTACGTCCCATTTTCTTTCTCGACTCAACTCAGTGCGGGTTGCCCTATAGGGCGGCGGGTCGAGCTGAAACAAATGTGTTGTCCAATGTTTTATTGAAAATAAACTTCAAGAAATACTCCGAAAAATAGTAAAAACATTTTAAGTTGATCTAAGTATTTAGACAACATTTTTGGGACATAGTTTTGGTTTAAAACATATTTGAACAAAATCGAACATAATCATCAAAATAATGATAAAAACATTTATCTAACAAACTCCCCTTTTTGATGATTACAAACCAAAACAATTTTCTTGAGGATGATTTTAAAAACCAAATAAAATTTTCGGTTTTACGAGTAAACTATCCGTTAGAAGTATTTCATACAAAGATCCCCTATTTATGAGCATATCAACAAACGATTTTTATAAGTAAGAAGCACAAGCTATAACAAGTATATATAGAATGCATCATGCGCTAAGGAGCTCCCCTGTCACAAAGCTTATAAACAATTTCATCCGAGTCCAAAAATTCAAGCCATGGACTAGGTATTAGAGTCCACAATAGTTATTGTGAGCTTTTATTAGCTTTTCTTGAGCTAACGAGCTAATATCCTGTTTCTCCCCCTTTGGAATCATCAAAAGAACGTTAGAATGGTGAAAACACCATACAATAATATCAAAGTGCGCTAAAGGGACGGTTTATTAACCGTTGAGCAATTAAAGCATAATAATCCAAGGAAAATGGGAGAAATGTAATATGAAGAGTTCATACGCTTGTTTTGTTTGTCAAAACATGATCTCAATAAGTGTAGAAAACTTTTGAAAGCAAGAGAATCATGTATAAGTTGAAATTTTCATTGCGACATATCATCGAACACCTTGTGTGCGTTAAAAAGAAAAGAGGTTGTATATAACCTTTGTAAAAGGTTCAAGCCAAAAATTTTCAACATCAATTCAAGTCAATCATCATACATAACAACACAACAACCAAGCTCATCATGATCATACGAAAATTACATCAAAAATTTTCAAAAACTCGAAAACTCAAGGGTTCCACCCAATTGAGTAAAAGAAGCGAAATTCTTACCATTTGATCGGAAAGAGTGAGCCATAATGATGATGATCATGCTATATAAGTCCATGTTGTGTAAAATATGCATGAAATCCATTTTTGAATGAAATTTGAGTGAATTTGGCAAGGGGACGAAAAATGGCCAAACATTTGTTAAAAAGAAGAATCTTTGAACAACGAACGTTTAAAAGCCAAAATATAGCTTAGGGCGACAGGTTGCCTCAACTCCTTCGCCCACCTGTCTTGTCGGTTTTTCCAAAATCCGAATTTTCAACCAAAAATCCGATTTTTCGCCCCCCTAAGTTTTAAAACGTGCAAAATGCAAACGTAAGCTTCATTCAATATGCATTAAGCCTAACCGAGCTCGTATTAATGAGAAAGTCTCGGAAGATAGCGGTTTTGTGAAAGTATCCGCTAATTGATCTTGAGATGGTACAAAGGATATCTCAATTTTACGTTTTGAAACACAATCCCTTAGAAAATGATGTCGAATCTCAATATGTTTAGTACGGTTATGATGAACCGGGTTTTGAGCAATATTTATAGCGGATATATTATCACAAAAGATAGGTACATTTTCAAAAGAGCATTTGTAATCCGCTAAGGTTTGTTTCATCCAAAGAAGTTGAGTACAACAAAATGCGGCGGAAATATATTCGGCGGCCGTTGAAAGAAACACGCGTTTTGCTTCTTTGAAAACCAAGAAACTAGCAATCGCTAAAAATTGACATGATCCGGAAGTACTTTTCCGATCATCAATATTTCCCGATAGTCCGAATCACTATAACCTTTAAGAGAAAATTTTTCATTCTTTGGATAAAATAAACCATATTGAATGGTGCCTTTCAAATATCGAAAAATCCTTTTAACTGGCACTCATGTGAGATTCTTTGGGATTGCTTTGAAAACGAGCACATAGGCATACGGCATGAAGAATGTCCGGTCTACTAGCGGTTAGATAAAGTAAACTACCAATCATACCTCGATACTTTGATTCATCCACGGACTTGCCTTTCTCATCTTTGTCAATTTTGACATTTGTTGCCATAGGAGTAGAGCGGTTCTTCCTTCTTCAATGCCGAACTTTTTCAAAAGTTCTTTTGTATACTTTGATTGCGAAATATAAATACCTTCTTGGCATTGCTTAATTTGAAGTCCAAGAAAGAAGTTAAGCTCCCCATCATACTCATCTCGAATTCTCCTTGCATTAACTTAGAAAATTTCTTGCACAAAGAATCATCAAGAAAGACCAAAGATAATATCATCAACATATATTTGCACAAGTAAACAATCTTGCCCTTTTTCAAAAACAAATAGAGTTGTATCAACTTTACCTCTTATAAAACCATTTTGTAAAAGAAAAGAACTAAGTCTATCATACCATGCACGGGTAGGTCTTGTTTTAAACCATACAAGGCCTTTTTAAGTTTATAAACATCATTAGGCCTAGAAAAATTTTCAAACCCGGAGGTTGTTTTACATAGACTTCTTTCTTGAATAATACCATTTAAGAAGGCGGATTTAACATCCATTTGGTAAAGTTTGAAATTTTTAAAGCAAGAATAGGCGAGCAAAATACGAATAGCTTCTAAACGTGCTACGGGTGCAAAAGTTTCATCATAGTCAATACCTTCTTCTTGACAATACCTTGAGCTACTAACCTTGCCTTATTTCGAACAATGTTGCCTTGATCATCAAGTTTGTTCCGGAAAACCCATTTTGTGCCAATAATGGTTTGAGAAGGAGGACAAGGTACCAATTCCCATACATCATTTCTTTCAAATTGATTCAACTCTCTCTTGCATCTCTAGAAACCAATCCTCATCCTCAATAGCTTCTTTAGCATTTTTAGGCTCTTTTTGAGAAATAAGAGTTTTCTCGGCAAATTTTCTCCGAGTCATCACTTTGTCAAGGGGATCACCAATAATAAGATCTTTGGGTGATCTCCTTAAATTTCAATGCAACGGGAAGATCCGAGATATCACCTCTATCTTCTTGAGGACCATTTGAAGTGGACGATTGATCATTTGATGTAGACAGTTGATCATCAATTTGAACAATTTGTTCAATAATATCCTCCTCATCACTTTCATCATTAGGAATTCTTTCAACTCCCGAAGTTTCATTGAATTTAACATGGATGGATTCTTCAACAACTCCACTAGTCTTATTGTAAACCCGATATGCTTTGCTTTTTGTTGAATATCCCATAAATATCCCTTCATCGGCCTTAGGATCAAGTTTGTCCAATTGATCCTTGGTATTCAAAATAAAGCATTTACAACCAAATATCTTGAAATAACTAATATTTGGAGTTCTACCTTTCCAAAGCTCATATGGAGTCTTATTCATTTTAGGACGAATATAAACTCGATTAATGACATAGCAAGCGGTACTTACGGCTTCGGCCCAAAAATACTTTGGAAGTGAAAATTCATTGAGCATGGACCGACTCATTTCTTGTAATGTCCGATTTTTCCGTTCGGCTACTCCATTTTGTTGAGGTGTCCTTGGAGCCGAGAAATTATGAGCATATCCTTTGGTTTCACAAAATACTCTAAATTCACCGTCAAATTCTCCACCTCGATCGCTACGGATAGACTTGATAGTATCTTCTTTTTCATTCTCAATAAGTCTACACAACTTAACAAACTCATTAACGACATCGTTTTTATTGGTAAGAAAAAGAGCCCAAGTATATCTCGAGAAATCATCGACTATAACAAAAGTGTAATGTTTTCCACTTAGACTAGCCGCACTAATGTCCCCATACAAATCAAGGTGAAGCATTTGTAGAGGTTTGGTTGTGGAAATTTCATTTTTGGGCTTAAAACTACTTTTAACTAATTTGTTCTTTTGACAAGTGTCACATAAGCCAAGATTTTCAAAATTCAATTTGGGTAGTCCTTTCACATGTTGGTTTTTGTAAATATTTTTCAAATTCTTGTATCCAACATGTCCAAGTCGCCTATGCCATAAACTAGTTAAATCATTATTGGCGACTAAACAAGAAACATTTTGACTAACCAAATCACTTGTACAAATTTTGTAAAGATTGCCTTTTCTATTTGCCTCACAAATAATTTCACCATTTTTAAGTATAAGGCATTTTTCTTTATTAAAGGAAACATCATATTTTGAATCACAAAGTTGGCTAACACTTATCAAATTAAACTTAAGCCCCTTCTACTAATAGAACATTACTAAGAGAGAAAGAAGAGTTACCAATTTCTCTATTTCCAAGAATCTTTCCTTTGCCATTGCCGAACATGACCATACCCTCTTTTCGAGTTTGATGTTGGTAAAAAGTTCTTCCTCCGGTCATATGGCGTGAACATCCGCTGTCCACGAGCCATTTTGAATCTTCCATTGTGGTTATAGCCCCTATTACCTACAAAAGAATTCCTTTTAGGTACCCTATAATTTTGGGGTCCATGGGGTTAGTCTTGAGACCTTTGGGTCTCCAAACATGTCTTGAGCTATTTCTCAATTTGCAATTATTAGCATAATGTCCAACTTTGCCACAATAAAAACAAGTAGGAGTATTATAATTATTAGCACGTACAAAAGTCGGACTTTGGTTATTTTTCTTAAAAACACTTTGAAATGGCTTATAACCAAGTCCCGATTTGGAATGCTCACCTCTTTGTGCATCTAAAATTTTTGTGACTTTATCCGTACTTATGTTGAAACGATGCATATCATTTTTCAAACATTCAATATCTTTTGTGAGCAATTCCTTTTCGGTTTCAAGAGAATGAATTCTAGTAAGAATAAGAGCATGAGCTTTGTCTAGAGATTCATAAGAGGTAAATAATTTTTCTTTTTCAACTTTAATCTCCTTATGCTCCTTTTTCAAGTTTTTGTATTTAACGACTAAATTTTGAAACTCAATTTGCAATTCATCAAAATCACATTGCAAGTCATCAACTATGGAGGAAGTAGAAGAGTTTGAGTGTACCTCATTGTTTTCATCGTCTATAGCCATGAGACCGTGTTCGGTTTCTCCTTCCTCACCGGTTGTTTCGAGTAGTTCATCCCATGTTTTGACTTCCGCATTTAGAGCCTTCTTTTTAGTGAAAGGCTTCCTTTTCTTTTGCTCTTCTTCATCGAGCTTGGCAATCGGCAATGAAGTGTCCGGGTTTTCCGATTTAAAGCAAGCATTATCTCTTGGTTTTCTTGCTTTATTTTTATTTACAAATTTTGCAAATTTTCGAAAAGTTGCCGCCTCTCTCATCATCATCATCATTATGATAGTATGCATTATTAGAAGAAGAAGCAAGACCTTTAGGAATAATTTGCATACCCGATTGATTTGTGGATGGTTTGGAATTTTTCCTCTCCTTGAGATAGACTTCATAGATGAGTAGATTTCCAATAAGCTCATCAAACTTGAGCGTCTCAAGATTTTGTGCCTCCGTGATTGCCGTTACTTTTTCGGACCATGAGCCGGAAGTGCATTCAATACCTTGGTCACCTTGTCTTCTTCGGAGATGACCTTGCCGAGGGCCACAAGAGGATTGACAATATTGTCAAGACTTTCCACCATCTTGAGATGCTTTCGCCATCATACATGTTAAAGTTTTCAAGTCTTTAACAAGCATGGTCTTTTTCTTGCTTGCTTGACTTTCTTAGTCCCTTCATAGATTGTCTCCAATTTTTCCCAAACCTCATGTGCCGACCTTATGCCTCTTATGCGATTGTACTCGGTGGCGGTAAGAGAACAATGCAAAATATTTAAGGCCTTACCGTTTAGAGAGAAAGCCTTTTGTCGCTTTTCATC
Organism: Rehmannia glutinosa; assembly: GCA_016081115.2. NCBI lineage: Eukaryota > Viridiplantae > Streptophyta > Magnoliopsida > Lamiales > Orobanchaceae > Rehmannia > Rehmannia glutinosa. The sequence goes on from CM071929.1 coordinate 48,676,234, forward strand.
AAACTCCTTGAAGCGGTTTAGGAGCCAAAGTGCCATCTTCCGATTTCTTTGTTGGTTGATCAACTCCTTCAATGACCACATTCCAAATGTCGAACCCGCACTTGTAGGAAACACTCCATACGGTCTTTCCAAAATGCGTAGTTGTTGGCGTCGAATAGTGGTGGCTTGTTGGTGGAGGCGCCGGTGGTGAGATGAGCATCATTTGTAGCCATGGATCTTTCCTCTTAATCGGGAACGAGCTAGCCAAAGAGTTTGGCTCGATACCACTTGTTAGTCAAGTGGCTACAATAATCTAGAGGGGGTGAATAGATTATGCCGATTTTTTGCAAATCACCTCTTTTTCGAAACAACGAGTAGATAACAAAAATGTAAATGCGGAAAATAAACAACACTCGTTGATTTAAAGAGGTTCAACCCACCTAGGGCCTAATCCTCTACCACCCCAAAGATCTCCAGGGATGGATTTTAAAAGAAAAAGGATTTTATTAATTTACCAAAAATTAATACAACACCTGAGGATTACCACAACCCTCTTTCACCACCTTGAGGATTATCACAACCCTCTTACAACACCTTTGAAGATTACCACAACCTTCAAACACCTATCACCTAGATCACCCAAGTGTATTCTTACCACAAGAATACTCACAAGGATGTCTTGTGTTGAATGATGACCAAAATCAAGATTACAACTCAATAATGATTGATACAATATGAGTACAAGTGTAATCAAGAATTGAACGCCTAGACCTCAAATAAGTGCAAGTGAAAGTGCTTAGGCTAATACAACAAGATATATGAAAGTGTTTGCTCAATTGCTCTTTGCTTGTATATTGCGTGTTGTATCTTGTTGCTTGAATGAAGCCTCTATTTATAGGAGAGGACTTGGCTTTCATTTCCGACATTGGCTCCTCCTTGGGGAGTGATTTGCTGCACAAGAAACCATTTAAAATGATCAATATAGTGTTAGAAATCAATCCCACAAAATAGGGAAAAGTTATCCAAAACGCAGCGGATAGTTTCACGATAAACATGGGGTTCGACCTGGTCGCGCAGAGATAAGATTGAAATTGAATTCTCGCGAATTTTTACACAGGGGGACCGGTCGAAGGGGGTGCGACCGGCCGCCTTAGTGAGGACCGGTTGCCCTTGACGATTTTATGAAACAGAGAAGTCCGGAACAAAAATCCAACTTACAGTGCATGTCGCCGTCGGCCGACCGGCCGACCGCACTGGCCGCCCCGCCCTATTTTTCTTACGTCCCATTTTCTGTTTCGACTCAACTCAGTACGGGTTGCCCTAGGGCGACCGATCGAGCCTGAAACAAATGTGTTGTCCAATGTTTTATTGAAAATAAACTTCAAGAGATACTCAGAAAAATAGTAAAAACATTTTAAGTTGATCGGAAGTATTTAGACAATATTTTTGGGACATAGTTTTGGTTTAAAACATATTTGAACAAAATCGAACATAATCATCAAAATAATGATAAAAACATAAACTATCCGCTATGCGTTTTGCATGACCTTTTTCCTATTTTGTGGGATTGATTTCTAAGCTATATTGATCATTTTAAATGGTTTCTTTTGAAGAAATCACTCCCAAGGAGGAGCCAATGTCTGAAATGAAAGCCAAGTCCTCTCTTATAAATAGAGGCTTCATTCAAGCAACAAGACACAACACTTAATACAAGGAAAAAGAGCAAACAAAGCAAACACTTCTATATCTTGTTGTATTAGCCTAAGCACTTTCACTTGCACAAATTTGAGGTCTAGGCTTTCAATTCTTGATTACACTTGTACTCATATTGTTTCAATCTTTATTGAGTTGTAATCTTGATTTTGGTCATCATTCAACACAAGACATCCTTGTGAGTATTCTTGTGGTAAGAATACACTGGGTGATCTAGGTGATAGGTGTTTGAAGATTGTGGTAATCTTCAAAGGTGTTGTAAGATGGTTGTGGTAATCCTCAAGGTGGTGAAAGAGGGTTGTGGTAATCCTCAGGTGTTGTATTAATTTTTGCAAATTAATAAAATCTTTTTCTTTTTGAAATCCATCCCGAGATATCTTGGGGGTGGTGGAGGATTAGGCCCTAGGTGGGTTGAACTCTTTAAATCAACGAGTGTTGTTTATTTTCCGCATTTACATTCTTGTCATTTACTTGTTGTTTCGAAAAAGAGGTGATTTGCGAAAAATCGGCATAATCTATTCACCCCCTCTAGATTATCGTAGCCACTTGGACTAACACCCACGTGATTTTCTCTCCCTAATAACTGATTCCATATTTGGATGGTCTCCCACATGTTTGTTTTGACAATTATACCCTTATTTTGCCTTAATTAAATGTTTAATGTAATTATAACCCCTATTTATCTTAGCCATTGATATAGATAAGGAAGGGTTGAGATGAGTCCACACTGCCTCACTATAATATGTGGTCTCATTGTAACCTCCCCATATATATATATATATATATATATATATATATATAGTGGTGTCACTTGTTAGTAGCTCAACTTTATATAAAATAATAATATAATATATTAATTATTATGCAATACATTTTAAAAATTAAAAAAAAAACTAGAAAACAATTTACATAACAATACCTAAAATACATATAGTCACACAATATAAATATTAATATCTAAGATTTTAATCTTTCTAAAACCACAAAAGAAATTTTAAAAAATAATTAAAAACTAAAAAAAGTCTAAAATGAAAAAAAGAAAAAAAAAACACCAATCCTAAGTGGTTTGATCGAATGATCAACCAATTTTTGATTGATTCGATTGCGAAGGCGACTACTTAGGAGTTGTTAAAACAATGGTCTAAACCGATATATTAGAATAAAAAATAATGATTTTTTGTGGCAAAGACCGACATGTTTATTGTATCACCAGAAAAGGACTACAAGAATATCTTTGGGATAAATCATAAACATTTACTTAAAATATGTTCAAGTTTAATTCGTTATATTCACAAACCGAGCTCGAACGAGCTTTTAACAATCAATATATATATATATATATATATATATGATCGAGTAACAATTAACTTGGTTCGTTTTTTAGCCCTAGATATACTCACTAGTACAAAATTGACCATTTGCATCGGTTGTAAACGATTTTAAGCATCGGTTCCAACGGCGATGCTTATGAAGGGGATGCTAATAATCACAATGTATAGGCATCGGTTTCAACTGATGCCAAAAGTAAATAATAGGCATCGGTTGCTAAGCAAAAACCGATGCATAATGTTCACCAAAAGCATCAGTTTTCCACAAACAACTGATTGATGAAGTCAGTTTGGGCATCAGTCCATAACAACAACCAATGCATATTGTTATTTTTTTTAAATACATTTTTTTTTCCAATTTCAGACCTCTCCCGCAAAATAAAAATCAAGACCACAAATAAAAATCCAACCAAAAAATTAGTGACATTTTTCACCCATAAATTAGAGGACTCAATTCAATAAAATCATGGTCAATTATTTTAAGTAAAATGTCTCACTCCATTTCAAAGCGAGAATACGTAACTAGAATATATTTCGTCTGAGTAACAAATTGGGAATAGATATATCTAACAAAACAAAATCAACTACTGAAAATATTACACTTTGTTTTTAATTAATCAATCCTCTTCTGCCTCATCCTCGGCTATCACACGGAGCCAACCACTAGTAAGCTTCTTGCTCCCCCTATTTCAGTAATATAATGAATCAGTATAAAATATCAGAGAGTTTTCTTTTGATAGCTTAAGTGATAGAATGCAGAAGATTGTTGGTAGTATTGTGCCTACGAGTAAATTACCATGTAATTGACATTTTGAATAAAATATTATTTTCATGTATATTGAGCTTGCATATGTCCATGAATTGTTTGACATTATAAATTGAGTGTTTAAGTTGTTAAACACAGAAAAATTCAATTTATAATTCAATTCAAAGAATTAAAGTCCACGATCGGTAAATAAATATGGACAATTTATTTTAATAAGATCGTCCCAATTTTATTGAAGTTTATCTTGACTTTGGTAGTAAAATTGTTAATACATTTTCTAAATGTATTGGACTGGACCACGTGAAATTAAATATTTAATTGTCCAATAGATATTTAATTTCACTTGATTATCGTACCTGACACCTTAATCCTGAGTGGATAATGAACTTTGATTACTAACTTGAAGTTCTTTGAGGCATCAATGAGTGAGATTAAATTGATGATCAATATCTCGATGCTTTGGGAATTAAAGTGAAATAACAAGGAACATATATTCACAATATGGAATTCGTCACCTATTTAATAGGCATGATCATGATTCACGTGTTCTTCTAATAGATGCATAACTGAGCTCAGTAATTCGACATTTATTGTTAAATTCATGATGTGATGGTAATCATATAGACTGTCATATAGAAGATGAGGATTGAGATTTATAAATATTAGAAAATGAATTTTGGTCATTTAATCTATTTCTAATATTTAGTTGATCAACGGGGGTGACATGTAAGATCGACAAATCAGAGGATTTAATTACTGGCTTCAGTAATTTCAATTAGATTAAGAGTGCAATCTTATCCCTTTAGTGGAGTGGAATAAGATTAATAAATTATTTTGATTTCAAGAGTTGATTGAATCAAACTTAATTTATTGTAGCTTAGTCTAATTGGGTCCGATCAAGTCCCTTTGGTGGCTCTAGAAAAAGAAGTGGAATAAATTATAAGAGTTATAATTTATTAGTGCAGTGTATTAATTAAGTGGACTGATTGAGATAATTTTGGAAAGAAGATAAATCATATGATTTGCCAATCAATATGATTTGATTTGCCAATCAAAATATTATTCTTCCTACTTAATAACATCTATCGATCAATTTTTGTCGCCACACACACAAGAGAGATTTTGACTGCATTCTTGAGTTCTTGGAGAACACCGAAGAAGGCTTGAGGGTTTGGAGCGTGAAATCTCTGCAAAAGATTTTGAAAGCACGCTACAAGGGTAACCTCTATTCTTTCTTGTTTGTACAAATTAATTAATTTATGTTAATACACATTATGATTCAAGATCCTATTCCGGATTGCTTGGATCACATAAAATTGATTTTTGTGATTGAGCAATTTCGTTCCGGCCAACAAAGATAAGCCATTGTTTTTCCCCATTATAGGAGCTATATATCCATTAAATTAATTTATTGAGTAGGACAACCTATGTCAATATCATTTTTCAGATCAGATTTACAGGTTCCTTAACTAAGGGAAAGTAGAAAAAACGAACAAAAAATGAATGATCGAAATTACAAACCTTTATCAATGGCTTCCAGTCATAATCATTTGGCGAGAGGAGGGGCCAACCTGGGCCCTGGCCCCCCATTTTTAAAAAAAAAAAAAAAAAATTATAAGGTAAATTTTTTTAGTTAAAATTTATATGGTTTTTCTATTAGTTTTTTATCTGGTCTACCCTAATTCCGTGTATCAGCCCACCCCGTAAATTTTCCTGGCTACGCCATTGGTCATAATGATTGTGGCCCAGCCAACATAAGGCAAAAAACTGCAAATGGAGATGAAGATGTTAATTTTGTTCTCCTTTTCCATCTCGATCAGATAAAGAAAGAAACAATCTTATTGTATTCTCATGGAGGTGATTTTTATAGCTTTTACTACATTTAAAATAAATGAACTTCTTTTCTATAATTATATTTTGTATATATCACGCACACCGTACAATTAATTTTTCTCATCATTATATCATCACAAATCACAATAACAAAATGTGGTCAACGAAAATATTACTTTGACTGATATATTGCCATTTTTCACCATCAAATACTTGTTTGACAACATCATAAAATTTGGTCAAAAATAATAGATAATCACGCCACTAATATTGCAAAATAGCTTTCATACATGTGAATATATAATCTATTTATATAGTTTGAAATTTAAAATAAAACTTAATTGTATGGTTTTTTGTTGGAACCAACATAGAAAATAAAGAATATGGATACACCATGAAGTTTAATGACAGGCAATTCTAAACATTCAATTATGTAGTTATTCTAAATTTAAGCTTGTGTGCGGAATAAGTGCAAATTAATTAAATAATACGCGATAAGTAATTATCAATCCCTTAACAAAAATCACCTCTATAGATTAAATTGCTAGCTGTAAGTATGTGAATCTAAAGATACATATAAATATATACATAATTAAATAATCGAAATATTATAACATTGGGAGATCTCATTTTTGGCAAAAACAAAGCATTGACATAAAATTTGCTACACACTAAAATTGCACTTTCGACATTTTAGCTCGACAACCTTGCACAGTGATTATCAATATTAAACAATATAGGATTTTCTTCCACCATCACCACCAAAACTTTAGTCTAAATTGTTAATTATTAAGTAATACACATAATAATCAATAGATTACAACACGGAGGAACCTCATCAATGGCAAAAAGAAACCATGGTCTTTCAAAGGTTGAAGTCCTTGTAAAGTACAAGGAATGTCTACACAACCATGCAGCAGTTGCCGGGGTGCAGTCTCTAGACGGGTGTGGTCTCTTTGAGGCCAGTGGCCCTATCGGAACCCCAACTGCAATGGTGTGTGCTGCATGTCGTTGTCACCGGAATTTCCACTGGAGAGCCAAGCTAAATCTTACTCTATTCGATTCTGAAACCCAAACGGAAAATGGATCAATGGCCATTCCGGCCCCACTCTTGTAGTCGCAAGTCCATCACCACCAAACATTCAGGAGCCATGCACGACGTTCTATATCAGGATATGAAGTTACTTGATTCGCCCCTCAATCATTGCGCATCCACAAGATTCCACTAGTCGTGCACCATCTCGTGTACCAAGTCCTGTAATAATAAGATTAGAATATATGCAAATAATGTGTAAATTAATTAAATTACAAAACAATAAGTAATTTCTCAACCCCTCAACAACAATAGCGCATTTAGTTTAGAGCGGTAAATATAAGTATGTGATTCTAAACTTACATGTAAATAAATATACTTTAAATAATCAAGAAATTATAACATGGAGAGACCTTATTTATGGAAAAAACAAAGCATTGACATAAAATTTGCTATACTCTAAAATTGCACTTTTGGCATTTTAGATCGACAACCTTGCACAGTGATTGTCCCAATATATGGTTTTCTTCAACCATCACCACTAAAACTATAGTCTAAATTGCTGATTATTAAATAATACACATAACAATCTTTCTATCTTTTCGAAATGGCCAACACCATCAGCCATGACTTTTCAAAGCACGAAGTCCTTGCAATGTACAAGGGATGTCTGCACAACCATGAAGCATCTGTCGAGGCCTGGTCTCTTGATGGGTGTGGTCTCTTTGAGGCCAGTGGCCCTAGTGGAACCCCAACGGCCATTGTGTGCGTTCCATGCCATTGTCACCGGAATTTCACATTGGAGAATCAAGATAGATCTTCCTCTATGTGATTCTGAAACCCTAACGAAAAATGGATCGATGGCCATTTTGGCTCCACACTTGTAGCCGCAAGTCCATCACAACCACACATTCGGAGCCATGCACGACGTCAGACAGGGACGTGAATTCTACCGATTCGCCCCCTCAACCGCAATTGCATCCACAAGAATCCACTAGCCCTGCACCATCTCGTGTACCAAGTCCTGTAATAATAAAAAGGCAGGAATATGTGCCAAGAATGTGTAAATTAGATAAATTACACAACAATAAGCAATTTTTCAACCCTTAATAACAATAGACCCTTTAGTATAGCGCGCTAATTGTAATTATGTGATTTTTAAACTTACATTTAAATAAATACGTTTTTAAATAATCAAGAAATTGTAATTGTCAATGTAAACCAATATATGGTTTTCTTCAACTGTCACCACTAAAACTTTAGTCTATATTGCTAATTATTAAGTAATACACATAACATTCTTTCAATCTTTTCGAAATGGCCAACACCAACAACCATGGCTTTTCAAAGCTCGAAGTCCTTGCAATGTACAATGAATGTCCGCACAACCATGCAGTAACTGCCGAGGTCCAGTCTCCTGATGGGTGTGGTCTCTTTGAGGCCAGTGGCCCTAACGGAACCCCAGCTATGGTGTGCATTGCCGCCATTGTCACCGGAATTTCAACTGGATAATCAAGATAGATCTTCCTCTATGTGATTCTGAAACCCTAACGAAAAATGGATCGATGGCCATTTTGGCCCCACACTTGTAGCCGCGAGTCCATCACCACCAAACATTCTGGAGCCATGCACGATGTTCTGTATCGGGACGTGAAGTTACCGATTCGCCCCTCAACCGCAGAATCGCATCCACAAGAATCAACTAGCCGTGCACCATCTCGTGCACCAAGTCCTGTAATAATAAGGCAATAATATGTGCCAAGCATGTGTAAATTAATTAAATTACACAACAATAAGTAATTTTGGAACCCTTAACAACAATAGCCCTTTAGTTTAGAGCGCTAATTGTAAATATGTGATTTTAAACCTACATGTAAATAAATACACTTTTAAATAATCAAGAAATTATAACATGGAGCGGCCTCATTTATGGAAAAAAATAAAGCATTGACATAAAATTTGCTACATGCTAAAATTGCACTTTTGACATTTTAGATCGACAACCTTGCACACGAGGGGATTGTCAATGTAAACTAATATATGGTTTTCTTCAACCATATCCAAAGAAACTTTAGTCTAAATTGCTAATTATTAAGAAATACAAATAAAAACTCTCTCTTTTCGAAATGGCCAACACTAATAGTAATGGCTTTTCAAAGATCGAAGTCATTGCAATGTACAAGGAATGTCTGCACAACCATGCAGCAGCTGTTGAGCCCTAGTCTCTTGACGGGTGTGGTCTGTTTGAGGCCAGTGGCCCTAACGGAACCCCAACAGCCATGGTGTGTGTTGCATTCTGTTGTCACCAGAATTTCCACTGGAGAGTCAAGATAGATCTTCATCGATGTGATTCTGAAACCCTAACGAAAAATGGATCGATGGCCATTCTGGCCCCACTCTTATAGCCGCAAGTCCATCACCACCATACATTCAGGAGCCATGCACGACGTTCTTTATCGGGACGTGAAGTTACTAATTAGCACCCGCAGCCGCAGATGCATCCACAAGGATCCACTTGTCGTGCACCATCTCGTGCACCAAGTCCTGTAATAATAAGGCTAGAACATGTGCAAAGAATGTGTAAATTAATTAAATTACACAACAATAAGTAATATTTCGGCCCGTTAACAACAATAGCCCTTTTAGTTTAGAGCTCTAATTATAAGTATGTGATTCTAAACCTACATGTAAATAAATATGCTTTTAAATAATCAAGAAATTATAACATGGAGGGACCTCATTTATGGCAAAAAACAAATCATTGACATAAAATTTGCTACACGCTAAAATTGCACTTTTGACATTTTAGCTCGACAACCTTGCACAATGATTGTCAATGTAAACCAATATATGGTTTTCTTCAACCATCACCACTAAAACTATAGTCTAAATTGCTGATTATTAAATAATACACATAACAATCTTTCTATCTTTTCGAAATGGCCAACACCAACAGCCATGGCTTTTCAAAGCACGAAGTCCTTGCAATGTACAAGGGATGTCTGCACAACCATGCAGCATCTGTCGAGGCCTGGTCTCTTGATGGGTGTGGTCTCTTTGAGGCCAGTGGCCCTAATGGAACCCCAACGGCCATTGTGTGCGTTCCATGCCATTGTCACCGGAATTTCCACTGGAGAATCAAGATAGATCTTCCTCTATGTGATTCTGAAACCCTAACGAAAAATGGATCGATGGCCATTTTGGCTCCACACTTGTAGCCGCAAGTCCATCACAACCAAACATTCTCGGGAGCCAGGCACGACGCTCAGACAGGACGTGAAGTTCCGATTCGCCCCTCAACCGCAATTGCATCCACAAGAATCCACTAGCCCTGCACCATCTCGTACTAAGTCCCGTAATAATAAAAAGCGGGTGAATATGTGCCAAGAATGTGTAAATTAGATAAATTACACAACAATAAGCAATTTTTCAACCCTTAATAACAATAGCCCCTTTAGTATAGGCTAATTGTAATTATGTGATTTTTAAACTTACATTTGAATAAATACGTTTTTAAATAATCAAGAAATTGTAACATGGAGGACCTCATTTATGGCAAAAACAAAGAATTGACATAAAATTTGCTACACGCTAAAATCGCACTTTGGACATTTTAGCTCGACAACCTTGCACTGTGATTGTCAATGTAAACCAATATATGGTTTTCTTCAACTGTCACCACTAAAACTTTAGTCTATATTGCTAATTATTAATTAATACACATAACATTCTTTCCATCTTTTCGAAATGGCCAACACCAACAACCATGGCTTTTCAAAGCTCCAAGTCCTTGCAATGTACAATGAATGTCCGACAACCATGCAAAGAATCGCCGAGGTCCGCCTCTCGACGATGGGTGTGGTCTCTTTGAGGCCGATGGCCCTAACGGAACCCCAGTGCCATGGTGTGCATTGCATGCCATTGTCACCGGAATTTCAATCGATAATCAAGATAGATCTTCTCTATGTGATTCTGAAACCCTAACGAAAAATGGATCGATGGCCATTTTGGCCCCACACTTGTAGCCGCGAGTCCATCACCACCAAACATTCTGGAGCCATGCACGATGTTCTGTATCGGGACGTGAAGTTACTGATTCGCCCCCTCAACCGCAACTGCATCCACAAGAATCCACTAGCCGTGCACCATCTCGTGCACCAAGTCCTGTAATAATAAGGCAATAATATGTGCCAAGAATGTGTAAATTAATTAAATTACACAACAATAAGTAATTTTTGAACCCTTAACAACAATAGCCCCTTTAGTTTAGAGCGCTAATTGTAAATATGTGATTTTAAACCTACATGTAAATAAATACACTTTTAAATAATCAAGAAATTATAACATGGAGCGGCCTCATTTATGGAAAAAAATAAAGCATTGACATAAAATTTGCTACATGCTAAAATTGCACTTTTGACATTTTAGATCGACAACCTTGCACAGGGATTGTCAATGTAAACTAATATATGGTTTTCTTCAACCATCTCCAAAGAAACTTTAGTCTAAATTGCTAATTATTAAGAAATACAAATAAAAAATTCTCTCTTTTCGAAATGGCCAACACTAATAGTAATGGCTTTTCAAAGCTCGAAGTCATTGCAATGTACAAGGAATGTCTGCACAACCATGCAGCAGCTGTTGAGCCCCAATCTCTTGACGGGTGTGGTCTCTTTGAGGCCAGTGGCCCTAACGGAACCCCAACGACCATGGTGTGTGTTGCATTCTATTGTCACCGGAATTTCCACTGGAGAGTCAAGATAGATCTTCATCGATGTGATTCTGAAACCCTAACGAAAAATGGATCGATGGCCATTCTGGCCCCACTCTTATAGCCGCAAGTCCATCACCACCATACATTCAGGAGCCATGCACGATGTTCTTTATCGGGACGTGAAGTTACTAATTAGCACGCACCGTAGATGCATCCACAAGGATCCACTTGTCATGCATCATCTCGTGCACCAAGTCCGTAATAATAAAGCTAGAACATGTGCAAAGAATGTGTAAATTAATTAAATTACACAACAATAAGTAATATTTCGACCCGTTAACAACAATAGCCCTTTTAGTTTAGAGCTTTAATTATAAGTATGTGATTCTAGACCTACATGTAAATAAATATGCTTTTAAATAATCAAGAAATTATAACTTGCGGGGACCTCATTTATGGCAAAAAACAAAAGCATTGACATAAAATTTGCTACACGCTAAAATTGCACTTTTGACATTTTAGCTCAACAACCTTGCACAATGATTGTCAATGTAAACCAATATATGGTTTTCTTCAACCATCACCACTAAAACTATAGTCCAAATTGCTGATTATTAAATAATACACATAACAATCTTTCTATCTTTTCGAAATGGCCAACACCAATGTCACCATGGCTTTTCAAAGCACGAAGTCCTTGCAATGTACAAGGGATGTCTGCACAACCATGCAACATCTGTCGAGGCCTGGTCTCTTGATGGGTGTGGTCTCTTTGAGGCCAGTGGCCCTAATGGAACCCCAACGGCCATTGTGTGCGTTCCATGCCATTGTCACCGGAATTTCCACTGGAGAATCAAGATAGATCTTCCTCTATGTGATTCTGAAACCCTAACGAAAAATGGATCGATGGCCATTTTGGCTCCACACTTGTAGCCGCAAGTCCATCACAACCACACATTCTGGAGCCATGCACGACGTTCTGTATTAAGACGTGAAGTTACTGATTCGCCCCCTCAACCGCAATTGCATCCACAAGAATCCACTAGCCCTGCACCATCTCGTGTACCAAGTCCTGTAATAATAAAAAGGCAGGAATATGTGCCAAGAATGTGTAAATTAGATAAATTACACAACAATAAGCAATTTTTCAACCCTTAATAACAATAGCCCCTTTAGTATAGCGCGCTAATTGTAATTATGTGATTTTTAAACTTACATTTAAATAAATACATTTTTAAATAATCAAGAAATTGTAATTGTCAATGTAAACCAATATATGGTTTTCTTCAACTGTCACCACTAAAACTTTAGTCTATATTGCTAATTATTAAGTAATACACATAACATTCTTTCCATCTTTTTGAAATGGCCAACACCAACAACCATGGCTTTTCAAAGCTCCAAGTCCTTGCAATGTACAATGAATGTCCGCACAACCATGCAGTAACTGCCGAGGTCCAGTCTCCTGATCGGTGTGGTCTCTTTGAGGCCAGTGGCCCTAACGGAACCCCAGCGACTATGGTGTGCATTGCATGCCATTGTCACCGGAATTTCAACTGGATAATCAAGATAGATCTTCCTCTATGTGATTCTGAAACCCTAACGAAAAATGGATCGATGGCCATTTTGGCCCCACACTTGTAGCCGCGAGTCCATCACCACCAAACAACTGAGCCATGCACGATGTTCTCAGATCGGGACGTGAAGTTACCGATTCGCCCCCTCAACCACAATCGCATCCATAAGAATCCACTAGCCGTGCACCATCTGCACCAAGTCCTCGTAATAATAAGGCAATAATATGTGCCAATAATGTGTAAATTAATTAAATTACACAACAATAAGTAATTTTTGAACCTTTAACAACAATAGCCCCTTTAGTTTAGAGCGCTAATTGTAAATATGTGATTTTAAACCTACATGTAAATAAATACACTTTTAAATAATCAAGAAATTATAACATGGAGTGGCCTCATTTATGGAAAAAAATAAAGCATTGACATAAAATTTGCTACATGCTAAAATTGCACTTTTGACATTTTAGATCGACAACCTTGCACATGGGGATTGTCAATGTAAACTAATATATGGTTTTCTTCAACCATCTCCAAAGAAACTTTAGTCTAAATTGCTAATTATTAAGAAATACAAATAAAAAATTCTCTCTTTTCGAAATGGCCAACACTAACAAAGAATGGATTTTCAAAGCTCAAGTCATTGCAATGTACAAGGAATGTCTGCGACAACCATGCAGCGGCCGAGCCCATCTCTTTGACGGTGTGTGGTCTCTTTGAGGCTAGTGGCCCTAATGAGAATCCCAATGACCATGGTGTGTTGCATGTCGTTGTCACCCGAATTTCCACCAGAGAGTCAAGATAAATGATCTTTCTCTATGTGATTAAAACCCAAACGGAAAATAGATCTATGGCCATTCCACCCCTATTCTTGTAGCCGCAAGTCCATCACTACCAAACATTAAGGAGCCATGCACGACTTCCTTTATCGGACGTGAAAATATTGATTAGCCCCCACAACCTTGAGATGCATCCACAAGGATCTACTTGTCGCGGCACCATCTCGTGCACCAAGTCCTCGTAATAATAAGGCTTGAACATGTGCAAAGAATGTGTAAATTAATTAAATTACACAACAATAAGTATTATTTCAACCCGTTAACAACAATAGCCCTTTTAATTTAGAGCTCTAATTATAAGTATGTGATTCTAAATGTACATGTAAATAAATACACTTTTAAATAATCAAGAAATTATAACATGGAGGGACCTCATTTATGGCAAAAAACAAAGCATTGACAAAACATTTGCTACACGCTAAATTGCACTTTTTATTATAGCTCGACAACCTTGCACAATGATTGTCATTGCAATATATGGCTTTCTTCAACCATCACCACTAAAACTTTAGTCTAAATTGCTAATTATTAAGTAATACACATAACAATCTTCCTATCTTTTCGAAATGGCCAACACCAATAGTGATGGCTTTTCAAAGCTCAAGTCCTTGCAATGTACAAGGAATGTCTACAAAACCATGAGGCATCCGTCGAGGCCCGTCTCTTGATGGGTGTGGTCTCTTTGAGGCCGAGTGGCCTTAACGGAACCCCAACGGCCATTGTGTGCGTTGCATGCCGTTGTCACCGGAATTTCACCGGAGTATCAAGATAGATCTTCTTCTATGTGATTCAAAACCCTAATGAAAAATGGATCAATGGCCATTTTGGCCCCACGCTTGTATCCGCAATTCCATCACAACCAAACATTTCGGAGCCCATGACAACGCTCGATCGTGACGAATTCTTACCGATTCGCCTCCTCAACCGCGAATCGCATTCACAAGAATCCACAAGCCGTGCACCATCTCGTGTACCAAGTCATGTAATAAAAATGCAAGAATATGTGCCAAGAATATGTAAATTAATTAAATTACACAACAATAAGTAATTTTTCAACCCTTAATAACAATAGCCCTTGATTTAGAGCGCTAATTGTAAATATGTGATTTTAAACCTACATTTAAATAAATACGCTTTTAAATAATCAAGAAATTATTACCTGGAGGGACGTCATTTGTGGCAAAAAACAAAGAATTGACATAAAATTTGCTACAAGCTAAAATTGAACTTTTGATATTTTAGCTCGACAACCTTTCACTTTGTGATTGTTAATGTAAACCAATATATGGTTTTCTTCAACCGTCACCACTAAAACTTTAGTCTGTATTGCTAATTATTAAGTAATACACATAACAATCTTTCAATCTTTTCGAAATGGCCAACACCAACAGCCATGGCTTTTCAAAGCTCAAGTCCTTGCCATGTACAAGGAATGTCCGCACAACCATGCAAAGAGCGCCGAGACCCGATCTCTTGATGGGTGTGGTCTCTTTGAGGCCATGGCCCAAAAGGAACCCCACGCCATGGTGTGCTTTGCATGCGATTGTCACCGAAATTTGCTTTGGATAATCAAGATAGGTCTTTCTCTATGTGACTCGAAACCCTAATGAAAAATGGATCGATGGCCATTTTGGCCCCACACTTGTAGCCACGAGTCCATCACCACCAAACATCCCGGAGCCATGCACGACGCTCAGATCGGGTTATAAAGTTCTTGATTTGCCCCCTCAACCGCAACTGCACCCACAAGAATCCACTAGCCGTGCACCATATCGTGTACCAAGTCATGTAATAAAAAGGCAAGAATATGTGCCAAGAATGTGTAAATTAATTAAATTACACAACAATAAGTAATTTTTCAACCCTTAATAACAATAGCCCCTTCGGTTTAGAGCGCTAATTGTAAATATGTGATTTTAAACCTACATTTAAATAAATACGCTTTTAAATAATCAAGAAATTATTACCTGGAGGGACGTCATTTGTGGCAAAAAACAAAGAATTGACATAAAATTTGCTACAAGCTAAAATTGCACTTTTGATATTTTAGCTCGACAACCTTTCACTTTGTGATTGTTAATGTAAACCAATATATGGTTTTCTTCAACCGCAAATCACCACTAAAACTAGTCAGTATTGCTAATTATTAAGTAATACACATAACAATCTTTCAATCTTTTCGAAATGGCCAAGACCAACAACCATGGCTTTTCAAAGCTCAAGTCCTTGCCATGTACAAGGAATGTCCGCACAACCATGCAAAGAGGCCGCCGAGGCCCGATCTCTTGATGGGTGTGGTCTCTTTGAGGCTGGCCGTGGCCCAAAAGGAACCCCAGCCGCCATGGTGTGCTTTGCATGCCATTGTCACCGAAATTTGATCTTTGGATAATCAAGATAGGTCTTTCTCTATGTGACTCAAAACCCTAATGAAAAATGGATCGATGGCCATTTTGGCCCCACACTTGTAGCCGCGAGTCCATCACCACCAAACATCCTGGAGCCATGCACGACGTTCTGTATCGGGATATGAAGTTACTGATTTGCCCCCTCAACCGCAACTGCACCCACAAGAATCCACTAGCCGTGCACCATATCGTACCAAGTCATGTAATAAAAAGGCAATAATATGTGCAAGAATGTGTAAATTAATTAAATTACACAACAATAAGTAATTTTTCAACCCTTAATAACAATAGCCCCTTCGGTTTAGAGCGCTAATTGTAAATATGTGATTTTAAACCTACATTTAAATAAATACGCTTTTAAATAATCAAGAAATTATAACATGGATGGACGTCATTTATGGCAAAAAACAAAGAATTGACATAAAATTTGCTACACGCTAAAATTGCACTTTTGATATTTTAGCTCGACAACCTTTCTTTGTGATTGTTAATGTAAACCAATATATGGTTTTCTTCAATCACCACTAAAACTTTAACAGTATTGCTAATTATTAAGTAATACACATAACAATCTTTCAATCTTTTCGAAATGGCCAACACCAATGACCATGGCTTTTCAAAGCTCAAGTCCTTGCAATGTACAAGGAATGTCCGCACAATCATGCAAAGAGCGCGAGGCCCGATCTCTTGATGGGTGTGGTCTCTTTGAGGCCGTGGCCCAAAAAGGAACCCCAGCCGCCATGTTGTGCTTTGCATGCCATTGTCACCGAATTTCCACTCGGATAATCAAGATAGGTCTTTCTCTATGTGATTCGAAACCCTAATGAAAAATGGATCGATGGCCATTTTGGCCCCACACTTGTAGTCGCGAGTCCATCACCGCCAAACATTCTGGAGCCATGCACGACGTTCTGTATCGGGACGTGAAGTTACTGATTTGCCCCCTCAACCGCAGCTGCATCCACAAGGATCCACTAGTCGTGCACTATCTCGTGCACCAAGTCTTGTAATAATAAGGCTAGAATATGTGCAAAGATTGTGTAAATTAATTAAAGGGTTAATTACAAAAATACCTTGAGGTTTAGCCTAATTACAAAAAACCTCAGCTAATTTTTAAAATTACAAAAATACCTCAAGTTTTATTTTGTCAAACATTTAACCATTTTATAAGCAAAAATATTTCAAAATCCTCCTTCATATTTATAAAAATGTTACAATTTATTTTTTAAATTTAACATCGAATCAAACCTCGTGGGTACTTTTTGTAATTTTGAAAGTTAGCTAGGTTTTTCTATAATTAGGTCAAACCTCGGGGTTATTTTTGCAATTATCCCTTAATTAAATTACACAACAATAAGTAATTTTTCAACACGTTAACAACAATAGCCCATTTAGTTTAGAGCGCTAATTATAAGTATGTGATTTTAAACCTACATGTAAATAAATATGCTTTTAAATAATCAAGAAATAATAACATGGAGGGACCTCATTTATGGCAAAAAACAAAGCTTTAACATAAAATTTGATACACGCTAAATTGCACATTTGACATTTTAGCTCGACAACCTTGCACAATGATTGTCCATGTAAACCAATATATGATTTTCTTCCACCATCACCACTAAAACTTGATCCCCTAACTTGCTAATTATTAAGTAATACACATAATAATCTTTCTCTTTTTTCGAAATGGCCAAAACCAACAGCCATGGCTTTTGAAAGATCAAAGTTCTTGCAATGTACAAGGAATGTCCGCACAACCATGCACCACGGTTGCCAAGGCCCGATCTCTTGTGGTGTGGTCTCTTTGATGCAAGTGGCCCTAACGGAACCCAAAGATCCATGGTGTGTGTTGCATGCGGTTGCCACCGAAATTTCCACCGAGAGTCAAGATAGATCATCCTCTATGTGATTAAAACCCAAGCGAGAAAATGGATCGATGACCATTCGGCCCCACTCTTGTAGCCGCAAGTCCATTACCACCAAACATTCATGAGCCATGCACGACGTTCTATATTAGGACGTGAAGTTTCTTGGTTGGGCCCTTCAACCACAGATTGTATCCATTAGCCGTGCACCATCTCGTGCACCAAGTCTGTAATAATAAGGCAAGAATATGTGCAAAGAATGAGTAAATTTATTAAATTACACAACAATAAGTAATTTTTCAACCCTTAACAACATAGCCTTTCTAGTTTAGAGTGCTAATTATAAGTATGTGATTCTAAACCTACATGTAAATAAATACCCTTTTAAATAATCAAGAAATTATAACATGGCGGGACCTCATTTATGGCAAAAACAAAAGCATTGACATAATATTTGCTACACGATAAAATTGCACTTTTGACATTTTAGTTTGACACCTTGCACAAAGTGGCTTCCACCAAAACTTTAGTCTAAATTTCTAATTATTAAGTATTACAATTCTAAACTTACATAAAAATGAATAAATAATACAAATGATTACATTCAGAATCTCATTTATGGACAAAGGCAACATTCATCGACTCAGAACATGTATTTACACCATTTTGGCTACATGCAAACTGGATTTGTCCATATAAGGACCAAACAAAGCATTGACATAAAATTTGCTACACGCTAAAATTGCACTTTTGACATTGTAGCTCGACAACCTTGCACAGTGATTGTCAATGGAAACCAATATATGGTTTTCTTCCACCATCACCACCAAAACATTAGTCTAAATTGCTACTTATTAAGTAATACTCATAATAATCTTTCTCTCTTTTTAAAATGGCCAACACAAACAGTCTTGGCTTTTCAAAGCTCGAAGTCCTTGTAATGTACAAGGAATGTCTGCACAACCATGCAGCAGCTGCCGAGGCCCATTCTCTTGACGGGTGTGGTCTCTTTGAGGCCAGTGGCCCTAACGAAACGCCATCGTCCATGGTGTGTGTTGCATGCCATTGTCACCGAAATTTCCAGCGGAGAGTCAAGATAAATCTTCCTCTATGTGATTCTAAAACCCAAATGGAAAATGGATTGATGGCCATTCCGACCCCATTCTTGTAGCCGCAAGTCCATCACCACCAAACATTCATGAGCCATGCACGACGTTCTGTATCAGGACCTGAAGTTACTGATTCGTCCCCTCAACCGTAGCTGCATCCATAAGGATCACTAACCGTGCACCATCTCGTGCACCAAGTCCTGTAATAATAAGGCAAGAATATGTGCAAAGAATGTGTAAATTAATTAAATTACACAACAATAAGTAATTTTTCAACCCCTTAACAACATAGCCTTTCTAGTTTAGAGTGCTAATTATAAGTATGTGATTCTAAACCTACATGTAAATAAATACCCTTTTAAATAATCAAGAAATTATAACATGGCGGGACCTCATTTATGGCAAAAAACAAAAGCATTGACATAATATTTGCTACACGCTAAAATTGCACTTTTGACATTTTAGTTTGACAACCTTGCACAGTGGCTTCCACCAAAACTTTAGTCTAAATTTCTAATTATTAAGTATTACAATTCTAAACTTACATAAAAATGAATAAATAATACAAATGATTACATTCAGGAATCTCATTTATGGACAAAGGCAACATTCACCGAATCTGTAACATGTATTTACACCATTTTGGCTACATGCAAACTGGATTTGTCCATATAAGGACCAAACCAGTCTCTGGTTTTTCCACCACCACCAAAACGGAATCCTGCGAATTTTGCTAAGAAGGCAAAAAACCCTAAAACCCTTTTTTCAATCACCACCTTTCTCTTTTTCGAAATGTCCAACACCAACAGCCATGGTCTTTCAAAGGTTGAAGTCCTAGTAAAGTACAAGGAATGTCTGCACAACCATGTAGTAGCTGCGGGGTGTAGTCTCTTGACGAGTGTGGTATTTTTTAGGCTAGTGGTCCAAACAGATCCCCACTGGAGTTTCCACCAGAGAGTCGATATAGATCTCCCTCTATTTGATTATGAAACCCTAACGAAAAATAATGACATCTCCAGCCAGCAGGCCATTCTGGCTCCACTCCCATAGGCGCAAGTCCATCACCACCAAACATCCATGAGTATGTGCAGAAAATGTGCACTCATCGTTTCAATTTTTTTGAAAGAAACTTGATTTTGCAGATTGAGATTCTATTTGGTATGTTAATAAAATCCACAAGCTGAAATCAAGCTGAGGTTCAAAATATTCATGCTCCAAAAGTCATTTAATTTTTGGTTCCTTTTAGTAAAAGATGATCCTGAACATGCTTATTCAAGTTCATTTAGAACCACCAAATGAATTCAAGATTGGCTCCATGTTTGCCCAACAAATGAATAATGAGTTATAATTAACATGTGTTAGTTAAGCAAACAAAATGCATAATCATGTCAAGCACATATCAAATTACCTATTACCACAGACTCTTCACAGAATATGGAACATATTCAGAGGACTCCTGCTCCAGAATTGATTGAAACTAGTGCCTAAAATTTCATTGCTCTGCAACATGGGATCGGTATAACGAGAGGGATCAAAAGTATGATCAGACTTAAATTTGTCATGTGATAAAGTAAATCTTACAGAAACAAGTCCATGAATAATAAAGTTGTCAAAATTGTATTTGTATTTCAAAGGATAGTGAAAAAAAAAGCCTACAAAAACCATGACATGGCTCGTAAATGAAGGACCTATTTACAACGATGTATGAGTAGGACGATTGGAGATAAATATCTTGGTTCTTATATTAAAACTATTATTTACTCGTTTTCTTAATTTCAAATAAAAATTAGATCCACACAAACACTTTACAACAATCACTACAAAGAAAGAGGATAAGCATGAGCCTTGCACTAATATAGCACGACCTAAAGTATTTTTTTTCTTGGATAAAAACAAAACTAATATTTGAAAAATAATAATCAAGCATGCACATCGTAAATAAATTCTCGATAACTAATCAACAATCACCCCTTTATTTTAAATTGCTAATTAGAAGAAAAATCGTATATTTTTATTGTGAGCATATCTTATAGTTTATGGAATGAATTTGGAATTGGATGATTTTCTAATCATGGTTTTCCAGAAAATCCAACGTCGAAAAGTTGGATCCTTACATTGATTCTCCAATTTACGATTCAATACTTAAGTTAGTAAATAAAATATTAAAATTTCCGAGTTACCGAGAGGAATTAAACATCAATTCACTTGTTTCCAATAAATGGAAGATGGAGTTCATTTTGGGGTTGTTTTGAGTATTGTAAAAGAAATGACTAGTAATAAAGTTAAAGACCCACTTCACTCGAACGTAATTCTCATCTCTAAATGTTGTTATAAACTACGACTAGTAGATTTTGCTACATGATAAAAAAATTGATGACAAACTTCCACTAGCCACTCACCTACTTTTATCACTATAAAGTCGACAAAATTGCATTAGTGTTTTACTGGTTCTCCATTCGCTGTCACATGTGCCGGATAACTAATCTTCTCGGACGGCTGCACAATGGAGACCGGGTCATTGGGCATAGGAAAAGATTAACAAGAGAACAAGGATAAAAGATAAGAGTTATTGCAAAACACAATAATTGGAAGATGTTGTGAGTATTACGAGAGAAGAAGTTTTGCATTTATGTATCGAGATTACAAGGACATGTTTAAAAGCTTGGATCTTCAAACAGGACGTAAATGAGCAGGGCAACAATGTAGTCTATCATTGAGAGTCAACTATAACCATAATCTAGCATTACGGTTTGGTCGGACAAATGGGCAATATTTTATGGGAGTGATATGATATACTTACTAGAATTTTTACGATTAGTCATGTCTTCATTCGATGTAGTAATCAATTGAAACTTATTCAAATCTTGCAAGTACATAGCCACTTGATATTGTACCCCATGAACGTACCAATCACATGTCCGATATCTCTTTTAGTTTTATAAAGTTTATTACTTAGTTATGTATTCTAAAATTATATCAACACAAACACTTTACAACAACCATTACAAAGAAAGAGGATAAGCACGCCGCATTGCACTAATATAGCAAAACCTAATTTAGTTTTTCTATTATTGAATAAAAACATAACTAATTTTTAAAAATAATAATCAAACACGCAAATCATAAAAAGTTTCTTGATCACTAATCAACAATGACTCCTTTATTTTAAATTGAAAATTAGAAGAAAGAATTCTATATTCTTATTATGAGCATATATTTTATACAATGAGGCGAGCAAAAATGCATTAGGCTTTTACGTGGTTCTCCAGTCCAAATGTCGGATGTGCCCGATCACTAATTTTCCGGATGATGATAGACAATGGAGGTGGGTTATGCGCAGGAAAAGATTAACAAGAGAACAAAGAAAAAGAAAAAGAGTTTTATTGCAGAAAGCAACAACTGGAAGATGTTCTGTGAGTATTCAAAAGAAGAAAGTTTGCGTAAATGTTCAGAGATTGGGATTACAAAGACATGTTTAAAAGTTTGGACTCTCTACCACAGGGGCGTAAACGAGTAGGCAATAATGGAGTCTCTCATTGAGATTCAACTATAACCATACTCTAGTATTACACTTTGGTCTAACAAATGGGCGATTTTTGGTGGTGAGTGCTAAATTGTTTATGATATTACTTATTTATTTTAAATATTACTCATGTCTTCATTCCATGAAAAATTAATAGAACATTATTCAAGTCATGCAAGTTCATAGGCACTTGATATTGTACCCCATAAACATATCAACATGTCGATGTCTCTTGTATTTTTAGTTTCATAAAGTCTATTACTTAGTAGTGCATTCTAAAATTACATTCACACAAACACTTTACAACAACCATTACAAATAAAGAGGGTAAGCATGAGCATTGCACTAATATAGCACGACCTAAATTAATTTTTTTTCTTGAATAAAAACATAAGTAAAATAATAACCAAACACACACACCATAAATAGTTTCGATCACTAATCCACAATCATCCCTTTATTTTAATGGCTAATTACAAGAAAAAAATTATATTTTTATTATGAGCATATCTTATACAATGAAACTGACATTTCGCTTTGTTGGATGATTTTCTAATAATGGTTTTCCAGAAAATCCAACAACGAAAATTGGATCCTCACATAAATTCCCCAATTTACGGTACCCAATACTTCAGTTAGTAATAAATTAATTAAATTTCGAGAGTTTTTTTTAGGGGAATAAATTTCGAGAGTTATCAAGAAGAATTAATCATCAATTCACGTGTTTCTAATAAATGGAAGGTGGAATCCATTATGGGATTGTTTTGAGTATTGTCAAAGAAGTGAATAGTAATAAAGTTACAAACCCACTTCACTCAAAAGTAATTGCCATATCTAAATGTCGATATAAACTACAACTAGCAGTTCTTACTACATGACAAAAAAAATGATGACAAATATCTACTAGTCGCACACTTACTTCCTTCACTATAAGGCGGTCAAATTGCATTGGGCTTTTACCTAGTTCTCCATTTTGATTGTCAAATATGCCTGATCTTCTAGATAGCAAGCAATGAAGACCGGGTCCGTTGGGCATAGGAAAAGATTAGCCAGAGAACAAGGAGAAAGAATAAGAGTTATTGCATAAACCAACAAGCGGAAGATGTTCCGTGAGTATTCAAAAGAAGAAGTTTTAGCATATATGTTCGAGTTCGGGATTACAAAGACATGTTTAAAACATTTGATCTTCAACCACAAACATAAACGAGTTGGCAACAATGTAGTCTCTTATTGAGAGTCAACTATAACCATACTCTAGTATTACAAATGGGTGATTTTCGACTGGTGAGTGACAAATTGCTTATGATATGCTTTTTTTAAAGATTAGTCATGTCTTCATTCCATGAAAAAATCAATGAACTTTATTCACATCGCAAGTTCATATGCACTTGATATTGTACCCCATAAACATATCAATCACATGTCTCGATGTCTCTTTTATTTTTTCGTGTCATAAAAAGTCTATTACTTAGTTATGTATTCTAAAATTAGACCACAAAAACTTTACAACAACCATTACAAAGAAAGTGGGTAAATATGAGCAATGCACTAATATAAAGCACGACCTAATTTTTTTTTCTTGAATAAAAACATAATAATCTTTAAAACATAAACATCAAACACGCACATGACAAATAGTTTCTCGATTAGGGATGGCAAGGCGGGTTTGGCAAAACCCGAACCCGCCCCACCAAGAAAAATTAAGACATGTCCTCGCCCCACTCCAAAACCCGTTGGGGCGGGTCTAGACCACTTAGACCCACCAATATATATTTTTTTAATTGTAATTCTTTTTTAATTTGTGGCCAAATTTTCAAAAGCAATCCAATGCCAATAGGTCAAAAAAATTAAATGTAATTATGCAACTTATTATAATTGCGTTTTACAACCTGTTTAGCTACTATTAGGATTTAAAAAAACTATTATTAGGATCTTGCAATAGTACTCAAAATAAATATTTAAAGTACAAAATTACAAGATGTTATACTAGTAAATTAATATCAATACAACACTCAAATCTATAAGTAAATAATGCATATATATCTAAATACATATTCAAAAATCTAATAAAAATTAATATGACGGGGCAGGTTTTGAAATTTTTGCCCCCGGACCCGTTTAACTGGGTCTAGACCCACCCCGACGGGGCAGGTTTGATGCGGGGGCGGGTTTTAACCCAGGATTCAGATTTCTGTTCCAACTTGGTGTTCCACTTCATGTTCCATTTATCCGGACGAATGACACGGGTAAATACTTTAAACAATCAACAACCCATGTTTATCTCACTGCCATATGTCATTCATCCGAGTGAATGGAACAAGAAGTGGAACACCCATTTGGAACAAGAAATATGTTCTCTTTAACCCGCTCCATTGCCATCCATATTCTCGATCACTAATCAACAATCACCCCTTAATTTAAATTGCTAATTACTGTGATAATATCTTATACAATGAATTTGGATTTTCACTTTATTGGATGGTTTTCTAATCACGGTTTTCTGGAAATCCAAAAACAAAAATTGGATTTTTGAATGGGGATTTTCGAATTGTATGTCCCAAGAGGTGTGAGGAAGGTTTAAAAGGGGGGTTGAATAAATTTTACCAATTTTCCGATTTTAGTCATTTTAAAATAATACTGAGTTAAATACACGCCTACGTCCTTGAGGGACAACTAAGTTAGTTAACCATTAGAGTTAGCCACTCAACGATTCGGACTGATATTTGTTGATAGAATAACTACTGTTTAGTCTAATACTTAACTTGGCTGTGATGAAATTTTCAGCGGAAGACTTAACACCCTTGAATTTGGTTTAAGTTTGTTTTAACACTTGGTTTTAGCACTTTGTTAATTATCGGTTGGATAACAAATTATCAAGCAGATATAAAATGATATGCGAGTAAATTAAATCTTTGAAATGTAAATGACACAATAATTTTTATAGAGGTTCGAAGATGGGGTAATTCTTCTACTCCTCTCTTCTCCAACTCTGGAGGAATCCACTAAGTATTGCTCGAGTACAAAGTGGTTATCGGTTCGGATACAAGTCTTGATCACACAACCGACTTGATCATTTGGGACTCGATCGGAGATGCCTTGGTCACACGGTGGCTTCTCGTCCGACTCAACTTCTTCAGGGGCTTTTGCTTGCTCTTGACTCACTTGCTCAAGCTTCTTGGATTTGATCACGAAGCCCTCCAATAACTTGAGACTAGTTCGACCTTGAACATTTCTACAATTCTCCTTGGAATGTAGACCCTTTTCTACAAGGTGCAAGTGCTTCCCATTGGTTTATTCCTTTTGCACGCTTCCTCGGGGATCGAGCACTTTAAGACATGGCAAAGCATGGAAGTATTACTTGTTTAGGTAATATTCTTGACTTATGTGCAACGGATTCTTTTCGATTAACTCCTCTTTCTTGTTTGCCTTTTCTTGGGTGACTTGAGTCGCTCCAATGATTGAAAGACTCATCATCACTTCAACTTGACTTGGCTTCTTGAGTTGACTTGACCGACACTTCACACAATCGTATCTCATCTCGATACTCCTTGATCGAGTTCTTGACTTCTCCTCCTTGCCATACTCAATTGTTCCACAGCAGAGTCTGCATTTTAGTCTTGATTGACTTCTTGTATATCCAGGCATAGCCGACTTGACTCAACTCGTACAACCCTATCTATTACAATGCAAATTACAAAGAAAATGGGGTGCCAACTTTCTAGTCTAAGTTTTATATGGCATTCATCAAAATCTAAACAATAAATATCCCAACAATTTCCCCCTTTTTTATGATGCCAAAACTTAAAATATACATACAAAATGTAAATGGCAAAGATACATATAGACAATGTAGAAACAGAGAATGTATGCGTAGAATCAATCTTTTTATTGATCATAACATTTTTGTCCTTTACACAGCTGTTTACAATGTGTATCAGAGCGAACATAGCAGACTATATCTACGCAAATATAGAAATTACAGAGTTTTTCATAGAATGTACAGAAGACTTACATACATATGTATTTACAATAGTAAAATACATGAAGGGGAGGACAACAACACTTCATCGCCTTCGCCGCCTTCCTTCTTCTTCTTCTTGACTCTTTTGTCCTCCTGGTCTCTTTCTCTTCTTTTCATCTTCAACTGCTTTCTTTTTCTCGTATGCTCTCTTTACATCATCGTCTCTTCTCTTTCTTTCTTGCCTTTCTTCCCACAACTGATCTTGCCTTTTGTTTTCTTCTTCGATCCTTTTGACATAGTCAACATTCTTCCTAGCCACTTCCCAGTTGGCTACTTCGTCATATCCAACAAAGTAGATCCTTTCCTTCTTGCCCGGATCTACATATTCAATGTTTTTGGGTAGAGGTCTAGGTTGAAAACCTCTGCCTCCACCACTCCTTCCTCTTCCTCTGGGCGTATATTGTCGAGTCTTCTTTCCACAGAGTGACCGAAGAAAGTGATCGCTTGTAGTTTCTTTGTCTGTCCTTCTTTCTTCGCACAAGGACCTTCTCCAAATACAAGTCCCAGGCTTAGGCTATGGACATATTTTTGAAGTATCCCTCGGATTTGAGCGTTTTGAATTCTTCCACTGATCGTGGCTCGTCTCCGTTGTCTGGAATGGAATCTATGTCTTTTCCTGCCGGAATGCCTCCGTATTATTTCAATATTTCCATCGCACGGGCATCCATTTTTCTTTCGACCTCCTTCATCCCTGCTTCTATGATTTTTCTCTTCTCAGACATAGGTACAGCAGAGTGTTGGAGCGGCATACTTACTGGAAGTTTGCTGATTATGTCAGCTGTGACAAGGCCTTGTTGAGGGGTTTCAACAAACATTATAGTCGTATCTTTTGATCCTTCCCCCTCAACTGCTTTTCCCTTTTCTTTCTTCTGTTCTTCAGCTGTTTTCTTCTTCTTCTCAACAGCTGCGACCTTCTCTTTTTCCACTTCTGACCCTTTTAATGTCTTCATGTATTCCTCTTCCCCCTTTTTGGCATCATCAAAGGAGAGAGGAACCCCTGGGAACATGCCAGCAAGCATGAAATCTAGGCGGCTGATAGCTGAGTTTTGCTTGGAGTCTCTGCAAGTATCTTTGTCTGAAACTACGAGCGAGTGGCTTTGGATTCGGCTACCACCAGCTTCATTTCAGCCATAAGAAGGCTGAAATTTTCATTCATATTCTCCTCTACGCGCAGAAGTTCTTTTCGATGGAATTCTCGCAGCAGTTCCATTTCAGTGGTGTGTGAGGCATGCATTCTATCAATATTTTTTGCTTCCTCGTTTTCATGTCGCATTATCGGCGCTCCGGATCAACATTTTGTTGTACAATGCCTTGAAATATCCGACTTGTTCGAGTCACATTATCTGTTCTTTGTTGACACAATTCCCTGATTCTAATCACTATCCCACGCAGATCAGCTGTAAGAGTTGCAACCCTGTTGTCCAGCCGCATATCTAATGTGGCCTGGTGCCGTTCTATCTTCTCAATCTCTGCAAGAATTGTCTTGAAGAACTCCGCACCTCGGTGCCCCTCGGTCTCGGTGGCGGCCAAGCCGCATCAAAATCAAATCGCTTTGGGACGATAGTGTCTATGGGGATAACTAGGTCAGGTTGGACGTTGAAATGTCGCTGCTCTCGAGCTGTTTCTTCATCAAGATCAGGCAGCTCAATCTGGAAAGGAAAGGTTTCTTCAAACGCATCATCACGCACATATAGAAATTGAGGATTCAGTTGTTCATGCTTGTGATGATTCAGGTTGAGTCGAGCCTGCTGCAGTTTTGGGAGCTGCCACGAGATGATTTCGGTCTCGGTGGGCCTTGGTGAGATGATTGGCGATTGATCGAGCCTCGGCTATCTTAACGCCTTCTTCTTCGGCCTCGAGATTTACGCTAAGTGAAGTTGTTGTTCCTGTTTGCACCATCAGCGTCATCGGAAGATGATGAGTCTTGAAGACTTGACTCATCATCAAAATTGAAATTTTGACGAGCAACCTTGAATTCTGGCTTACTCGTACTTGGTAGAGCGTTCTCAGTTGAGTCTTTGTGATGTTCAGTTGGAGTAGACTCAGCTTCATCTGCAGATCCCAGGAAAGTTGTATCAGGATCATCCTGGGAGTCATGAAGAGCACTGATTTCCTCTTCTGAGTCATCAATTATGGTCTGAAGAATGCTCTTATCTCCTTGAGTTTTACCTAGGGAAGTCTCAACCTCCCGTAGGCCTTCATTACCTCCTGCAGTCTCAACTGCAGCGGGGCCTTGTACAATCCCTTCGACAGGCGCAGCTGTCTTAGGGTCTTCTGTGGTGGCATCCACAGGAGTCTCAACTCCGTGGATTGCACTTTCATTGCCTAGAGTGTTAACTCCCGGGGCAGAACCATCCTGTGCCTCAACTGCATCAGCAGCGTCCTCAGCTTGCAGAGCAGTTGGCACTTCAGCTGAGACATATTCAACTGTCTGAGCTTCGTCAGTGACAACTTGCTGTGTTTCCTTTTCTTGTTCCTTCTCCACTTCGCCTCCTAGATTCATGGTGGAGTCAGCTGCATCATCCTCCGACCTAGCTGCAGCTGTGTCCTTTGAGTGTTCAGCCATGGGGCAGGTGGTAAGACACCTTCAGCAGGGGTTGGCTCGACTTGGGTCCCCAAGTTCCCAATTTCATCGCCAAGTCCCTTAGATCCGTCTTCCGAGTGAATGGGGAAGTGGTTGCGGCAATATGAGTGGCAATCTGGCGCACCACTCCTAACGGATCAATCTCTAGCCGAGATTTGGAAGACTCTCCTGGTCCTTCCATCGCCTCTTTCTCATGCAATGAGTGTGGATTCCCGCATGGCTTCGCATGTCCAACTTTTCTTGTGCAAAGAACGGGGTCCAGTCCTCATTATAACTGAGAGTATGTCGAGATGAGGATGAGAATGGTCGATGGTTCTAGTGAGAGGACAAATGGCTTTTCTCACGAGCTTGCCTTTCCGGCTAATCTCTCCTTCTCTTTTTCCTTGAAGATGCAAGATATCAAGCGATTGTCTTCATCAAGTGCAGGCCATCGCGGGTCAATCCGAGGAAGTTCATCAATTCTTCTTCTTCCTCGATGAATTCGGGGTGTGCGAATCGCTCCCTTGATCGACTAAGCTTCCATTTCTCCATTCTCTTAGACAATTTTGGATGTCCGGATATGGTGGAGAGAGCATGATCACATCATCTTCATCATCTTCTCCTTGTTGCCCTTTCTTTTTCGGGAATGGAAGGCAACATACTCTCGCCTCAATTCCTTGGCAAAGATCGGGGCAGTGGAGACACGATCCTGTCAACAGGGATTCTCATTGTCTCCGTTGCTTCTTGTTCTCGCCTATTTTGTCCATGGTGGTTCTTCGACTTGCCTCTGCTGATCGGCCTCAGCAGATTTGGTTGTTTCATCAATAACCTCGAGATCGCACTTCTCCGCGAGTCTCAGAGATCTTTTTCGGTGAGTGGCGGACTCATTTGTCTTCTCAAGCTCAACGCTTGGTGAGCCTTCTTCTTTTGGTCCTTACAGGAGGAATTTTGCAGTTCGGATAAGGTTTCCTCCGACTCGGCGGCGGGGGCTGGTGCATCTTTCTTTGCTCGAGGAGCCGCTTTCTTAGCTTGGATCCTCTTTCTTGATGGTTGGAGAAGGTATTTGAGGTTCCTTCTCCACCTCGGCTGCAGGGCGGAGACACACTGCTGCGGGGGCGGATGACTCTACTGCAGGGGCAGTTTTTCTTTCTTCT
Source organism: Rehmannia glutinosa (assembly GCA_016081115.2). NCBI lineage: Eukaryota > Viridiplantae > Streptophyta > Magnoliopsida > Lamiales > Orobanchaceae > Rehmannia > Rehmannia glutinosa. The sequence continues at coordinate 48,706,656 of CM071929.1, forward strand.
TTGCCGGGGCAAGCGGCTTCTTCGCATTGCTGCGTGGGCCTTTCTTCTTCGGAGGGAAGAATGTGAGTTGTTTCTTCGGGATCAGTTGATTCCCCCTTGCTGGCATCCGCCCGCTTGGCGTAAGCTCTCCTTTGGGCTCCTGAAAGGTTTGCCCGGAACATAATTCTTATTGATATGGAACGATTTTCCATGTCGGAGTGGAACACCCTTCACCTCCATCAACCGGCCAACTACAAGGCCATAACCCAAGAATCCTCCGAATGACCCATCGTCCTTGAAGGACTTATTTCCAACATTCTGGCAGAGTCTGCTGTAGACGAATTCTGCCCAATTGACCTTCTTCTCCTCCATGATCGCAACCATGACGATCAGCTTCATTTTGGATAGCTGATTGAAGCTTCCAAACTTCATATCCACACATTTCGCGATGATATCCATCAATTTGTGATAATCGTCCTTCAACAACTTCTTATCAGCTGTGTAAACTACCTTCGCAGCACATTCAGGTCTGGCCACTTCCTTCCATGCAGCAGCCAAGTTTACATCAGCCTCAAATATTTTCGGCACTCCTTCTGACGACAGCAAACAATGCTCCGCTAGATCTTCAGCAGTGATGGTGAAGTCCTTTTCGTGAACAGAGGATTTGATGCCCTCGTCGTGAACCTCAGCGTTCACGTAGAACTGTGCTACCTCCTCAAAGTATGTCATCTGGAACTCCATTGTGAGAAAGGGTTTCAGTCCAGATTTCTCGATTTTGTCAGCTATCTTCTTCACAAGGGTTTCATCAGAACCCTGTTTAACCATCCCTTCGAAACCACACGGTAGAACCGGTGTGGATTTGCTTCCTAACTTGGTGAAATCGTAGGTTGATGCCATTTTTTCGAGTTTTTAACGATCGAACTTTGTGAACTTGCTCAAGATATGGTAGGGTTTTGAGAGAAAAATGCTTTCTTTCCTTTTGGAGAGATGAATAGTTTTGAGTAATGTGAGAGAGAAACCGAACAAAATGGTATATATGGGTTATGAAAGGATGTGCTTTTGGTTTTTAAAATTTGATCAAGATCGGCTCAGTTAGCACGCTGATTAGCATTTAATTGTCCGCATTTAATACGGCAAAGCATTTATATCCAATCATATGCTTTGTCGTGCGACTTTTTGACTGCATCTGTCATTATTACTGACCGACGTCATCCTCAAAAACATTCCCGCTTATTAAAAACGATTTGCGTTTTTGTCACTTAGCTCATAAATGACTTAGCTTACTCCTTAGCCGACTCAACTTTACTTCTCTATATTCATGTAGTGATTCAAATTTGTCGCCTAACTCGATCTGTTGAATTTCCGATCGGCTAATTCACTTAGCCGATTCACACACTCTGCTCTATTTTCATCTTTTCACGTTCCATCTCTTCTCCTCGAGTTTTCGAGTGTCGGCTCACTCAATTAACTCTAGCTCATGCTTGAGTTCTTCAAATCTTGATTCACATAATGGCTTTGTGAATATGTCACCTCATTTGTTTGTCGGTTGAGATGTATTCCAAGGTGATGTCTTTCTTTTCAACATGATCTCTTATAAAATGATATCTGACATCAATGTGCTTTGTTCTTGAATGCAACACGGGATTCTCGAGTGATTGCAATAGCACATGTTTTATCACACATAATTGGAATCTCTTTCTCTTCTATTTCATAATCTCTCATTTCTTTGTCTCATCCATAAGATTTGGGTACAACGGTGCCGCATGACTATGTACTACCATTTGTTGATGTGGCTATTGAGTTTTGCTTTTGCTAAACCAGGAAACCACTGTTTCAAGCATTTGACATGTACACGAAGTACTCTTCCGTCAACTCTACATCCAAAGATAGTCAGTCCGAGTAGCCAATTAGCTTGAATCTACCTTCCTTTGGATTCCATAAGCCGACTTCCCGGCATCCCTTCAAATATCTTAGGATTCTCTTAGTCGAGTCATATGGCTTTCTTTTGGAGCGATTGGAATCTTGCACATACACCTACAACAAAGGTGATGTCCGGCCTACTTACTTGTGAGATAGAGCGGTGATCCAATAAGTGCTTTGTATCCGGTTTGATCCACGGGCTTGCCATCCGCATCCATATCCATCTTGGTGATGTATTCATTGGTATTTTCACAGAGGACTTCTCTTCCATACCAAATTTCTTCATTAAATCTCTACGGTATACTTTGTTTGACTTATGAAGGTTCCATCCTTCACTGCTTAACTTGAAGTCCTAGAAAAGAATGTCGCCTCTCCCATCATGCTCATCTCAAATTTGCCTTGCATGAGGTTTGAGAACTTATCACACAGACTCCTTATTTGTGGATCCAAAAATAATGTCATCCACATATATTTGAACAAGCAAGATACTCTCTCCATCTTGAATTCTGAAGAGTGTTCTGTCCACTTTGCCTTTGGTGAACCCATTATCTGTCAGAAATTGAGATAATATATCATACCATGCTCTAGGTGCTTGTTTCAATCCATATAGAGCTTTCTTGAGCTTGTACACCTTATCTCCAAGAGTCTTCTGCTCAAATCCTGGAGGTTGTTCAACATAGACTTCTTCTTCCAACAATCCATTTAAGAATGCATTTTTCACATCCATTTGATATACAATAAAGTTCTTGTGAGCAGCATAAGCAAGAAACATCCTTATTGCTTCTAATCTTGCAACAGGAGCAAATGTTTCATCAAAATCTATTCCTTGTTCTTGGCAATATCCTTTGGCTACCAATCTTGCATTGTTTCTTACTACAGAACCTTCTTCATTCATCTTGTTTCGAAAATCCATTTTGTGCCAATAACATTTTGATGGGTTGGTCTTTGCACCAATTCCCATACTTTGTTTCTTTCAAACTGATTCATCTCTTCTTGCATGGCTTGAATCTAATGAGTATCATCCAATGCTTGGGACACATATTTTGGCTCTATTAGGGAAATAAAACAAGTGAACATTGCTTCTTGTTGAGCTCGGATCGGTTCTTACACCATCTCTTACATCTCCAATGACTAGCTCGGTGGGTGGTCTCTCGGCCATCTTACATCGGAGTTGGAGTAAGTCGGTTGAGTTGATCGTCTTGCGATTGAGTTGTCTTGAGCAGCTCTCTCATCATCGCTTAGGCAGATTTTCCATTGTCTTTGAGATTCATTTGTTTCACCTTCATCCTGGATTGATTACTCGGCCCGGCTTCAACATAGGGACTCTTCTACATAGTTGGCTGATTCAGCTTATCAGCTAACTCTTCAATGTCTTCTCCATTTACATTGGGTTCATCAAAAACCACATGGATAGACTCTTCTGTGACCATAGTCCTCTTGTTCAGCACTCTATAGGCTTTACTTTCAGCTGAGTATCCCAAAAAGATACCTTCGTCAGTTTTAGCATCAAAAGCCTTTAGATTATCCTTGCCATTGTTGTGGATGAAGCATTTGCATCCAAATATTCTGAAGTACCCAACATTTGGCTTTCTCCCTGTCCAAATCTCATAGGGAGTCTTTGTTAGTTGTCTATTAATCATGCATCTATTTTGCGTATAACATGCAGTGTTTATAGCTTCAGCACAAAATCTTTTTGGTAGCCCTGCTTCAGCTAACATGGTTCTTGCAGCCTCATTGAGAGTTCTGTTCCTTCTTTCTGCTACTCCATTCTGTTGTGGAGTCCTTGCTGCAGATAATTCATGAGTAATACCATTTTCAACACAATACTGAGTTATTATTCCATTGAAAAACTCAGTTCCTCTATCAGATCTTATCTTAATAATGGGTTGACTCTTCTCATTTTGAACTCTTTTCATCAGTTGAGGTAACTTCTGCAAAGTTTTCTTCTTTTTACACATGAAGATTGTCCATGTATATCTTGAATAATCATCCACCACTACTAGAGTATATTTCTTCCCACTTATGCTAGCTGGCTCAACTGGACCAAATAGATCCAAATGCAACAGATGCAATATCCTTGTTGAAGATGGACTTGACTTCTCTTTGAATGATGATTTGATCTGCTTTCCCATCTGGCATGCATCACAAACACTTTCCTTCTTGTACACTGAGTCTGGTAGTCCTTCTACAAGATGACTCCTTGCAAGCTTGTTGATTGTCTTGAAATTCAGATGACTCAGCTTTTTGTGCCACAGCCAACTTGATTAAATTTGTACTCTTTTGCCAGACAAGTGCTTGGTGTGGCAATCGACCAATCTACCACAAACATGTTCTTCTGTCATGCGGATCCTTGCAACAAGCACTTCATTTGATTCAATGTCTTTGATTTGGCATACTCCCATATTGAATCCAACATTATAGCCCTTGTCACAGAGTTGGCTGATGCTTAACAAGTTGAAGTTGAGGCCTTCGACATAAGCAACATCTGTGATTTCTAATCCATTTTTCTTGATGGATCCAGTGCCTCTTATTTCCCCTGGAGCTTCATTTCCTCCAAATATGACTTTTGCACCTCTAATCTCCTTGAATTTTGATAGATTTTTCTTGTTTCCCGTCATGTGTCTGGAACAGCCACTATCCATGTACCAGGTTCCTTGGCACTCAGCTATTCCTTGAACCTGCAATCAAGGAAATTAGTTTTTAGGTACCCATACTTGCCTGGGTCCTGAGGGGTTAGTGCTGTAAGATGATCCAACCAACCTATAGCCAAATGATCTGACTCTAAGAGGTTGACATCTATCTGTGCCATAATCATAATTCACTTTGGCAAATTGCTTGGGGGCTTTAGGTTCATACAACTGTCTCTTTTGTCTGTATGTCTGTGTGTGTGTTTTAGCAATTTCCTTTCTTGGGTAGTTGTGATATTTCTCGGGTGTAGTGCTTGGGTGCATATGTGTCTTTGATGATAGCTCTTTTGCCTTTGGGATGACCTTTCTTTGAGTTCTAGGCCTTTGCCATTTTGGCATGTATTCCATAGGTCTTTTTGATATTTCACATTATTCCAATCACTTGACTTGGGTAGTTTCTACCATTCCCATCATTTGTGTTCCTTTGATAGAACTTAGGGATTTTGGTAGCTCTGTTTTTCTTCACGAGTACTTCCTATTTGGAGTTTCTTTGAGGAACTCTCTTGGATTTCTTCTCTTGTCCTCTCTCAAAGATACTCAATTGGTCATTTTTCCTTTTCCTTTATATCCAAGGCCAGTTTGTTTGTGATTGTGCTTTGGAATGAATGTGTGTGCAACATTTGGTGTCTTGGATTTTGAGATGCTTCATTACTTGAAGATCCTTTTTCCAAGATCACTCTTGGAGTTTGACTAGGCTCAAAGGAATTGAATCCTATGCTTGTCTTGTCTCCACATTGCTCATGATAAGGTCATCCAATGATTTAGATGCCTTTGTGAATGAAGCAATCACATTTTTGAGATCATTTTCTCTCTTTTCTATAGCAGCTATCTCTGCTATTAGTTTAGCATTTTCAGCCTTGACTCTTTGTTCTCATCGCCTATGTGACTTAGAGTACTCGGCTCCTTAGTCATTTTGTGAGTTTAAGCTTTGAAATGGGTTGTTTTCCTCATTTAATAGTGTGTGTGAGGATTTAATGTGCTCAAAGTCTTTCATCATTTTGCCTAATGAATCATAAAGATCAGTGGGTGATGAAGTGTGTGTGTCACAATCACTATCACTAGAATCTGAGTGAGATGAGTAAGAGTGTACCTCATCTTCTTGGTCGGGTTGGTCTTGTTCTTTGGCCACTAGACAGATTAAGCTTCTTCTTCGAGTCAAAGAGTCACTTGAGTAGTCGGCTTCACTACTCTCGAGTCTGCTACTTCATTTGACTTAGTTGTCTCAAGAGCCAACATTGCATTTTTCTTTTCTTGTCTTCTTTCTCTCAAGACTCTTTCTCTTCTTCATTCCCGTATTTATTGACTACGAGGATATGGACAAATCAATAGCAAAGTATCCTGGTTTGTCTGCAATTCCAACATAGGTTTTCAACTTTTGGTCACTCTCTCTCTCGTTTCTTGGGTTGTCACTCTTTGATATTCGACCTTTTGATACTCGGCTCTCTTTGGTGGCCTATCTTCCCTTGATTTGGAGGGAGTCAATGTCTTCCGGAGGATTCACAATTGTTTCTTTTGTAGTTCTTGTTGAAGAACTTGTTGAATCTTTTAACCATCAGCACATTCTCCTCCTGGTCAATGATTTCTTTGGTCTCGGCTCTCTTCCCATCCTTGACTATAAGTGCAATTTGTTTTGGGTACATCTGTCTCCTCTTGATCTTTTCTTCTCGGCTCAAATTCATAAGCTTTGAGGTCCGAGAATAGTTCATGATTGGATGTTTTTGATAGGTCCATCGAGTGCCTTAGAGCCATGGTCTTCATTTCCCACTCACCGGGAGGCTCCTTAGTATCCTCATGCACATTTCCTTTTGTGTGTATTCCTTTCCAAGTCTTTGAGAGCTCATTTGTAATTTGGTGAATCTAGCATCCAAAAGTTTTCAAATTTTTGAACAACAACGAGATAATTTGTTTTCCTTAATTTGCTCAGATCCTTCACAAATTAAAGTTAATTTATCCCACATTTCTTTGGTTGTCTTGCAAGATTTGACTTTGTTGAACATGCCTTTGTCCAAAGTCTTGTAAAGTATATCCTTGGCCACATTGTCCAATTTGTATCTTTTTCTATCATCATTTGTCCATTCGGCTCTTGGTTTTCAACCATAGTTTGGTCTAGGAGCGACAACCTCTTCTCCTTCAGTGCAGCTAGACTCTCCTTTGTTTGTGTTCACCTTCATTATTTGCGGTGGCCCATCCTCTATCACTATCCATATCTCATCATGTAAAGGTCGATAGATGAGCTCGCATACATATTTTCCAGTCATCAAATTCCTCAATGGTGAACATAGGAATGCGTGTCAAATTTGCTTCCATGATAATAACTTTTCTTTGTTTTTTTAAAAAAACAAATGGTTTTTGAAAGAACAAGTGTTAAAAACTTCTTTGAAAGATTGGAGATCTAGTTTAGTAACGGTCATGCGGAAGGCTCAATGAACCAACCGCTCGATACTAGTTGTAGGTCCCAAGGGGTGTGAGTAAGGTTTAGAAGGGGGTTGAATAAATCTTACCAACTTTTTGATTAAAATAATACTGAGTTAAATACGGCTAAGTCTCGAGGGACAACTAAGTTAGTTAACCAAATAGAGTTAGCCACTCAGCAGATTTGATCGAGCCGTTGATAAAATAACTCGACTATTTAGTCTAATACTTAACTTGGTTGTGATGAAATTTTCAGGAAGACTTAACACCCTTGAATTTGGTTTAAGTTTGTTTTAACACTTGGTTTTAGCACTTTGTTAATTATCGGTTGGATAGCAAATTATCAAGTAGATATAAAATGATATGCGAGAAATTAAATCTTTGAAATGTAAATGACACAATAATTTTTATAGAGGTTCAAGATGGGGTAACTCTTCTCTTCTCTCTTCTCCAACTCCGGGGAATCCACTAAGTATTGATCAGAGTACAAAGTGGTTATCACCCGGATAAAAGTCTTGATCACACGGTGACTTGATCATTTGGGACTCGATCCGGAGATGACTTGGTCACACGGTGGCTTCTCGTCCGACTCGGCTTCTTCACATGGCGGTGCCTTGCTACTTGACTCACTTGCTCAAGCTTCTTGGATTTGATCACGAAGCTCTCCAATAACTTGAGACTGGTTCGACCTTGAACCTTTCTACAATCCTCCTTGGAATATAGACCCTTTTGATTCTTCAAAAGTTTCCTCTTCAACAGTTTGAAGTTGTCTTTCCTTCACGACTTGGTGTTGGATCGATTTCCTTCAAAATTTAGGCTTGAGGATTTGCTTAGATAACTTGAGAATATTTTGCGAGTTAAAGTTGAATAATAGCTTGAATGTTCGTGGTTGAGGTTATCAAGGTAACCTTTTCTCAAAGTGATTCCTCGGCCTTTTATAGTGAACTTTCAAAAAATCGTCAGTTGAAGAGATAGGCTAATTTTTAAAAGTCACTTACGTTCGTTGGCTTGTCTTGTTGCGATCCTTGATATTGACATTTCCTCGTATTAAATGAGCATTCAACTTTTGAGTCCGACACAAGGTGTAGTGCTTCCCATTGGTTTATTCTTTTTGCACGCTTCGACGGGATGAGCATTTTAAGACATGGCAAGCATGGAAGTATTACTTGTTTAGGTAATATTCTTAACTTCACAAATGATTCATTTTAGTTAACTCCTCTTTGCAATCGCGCTTTGCCTTTTCCCCAGGTGACTTGAAAGTCCGCTCCAATGATTGAAAGACTCATCTGTCACTTCAACTTGACTTGGCTTCTTGAGTTGACTTGGTGACACTTCACATTGTATCTCAACTGATACTCCTTCAGTCGAGTTCTTTACTTCTCATCCTTGCCATACTCAGTTGTTCCACAGCGGAGTCTTCATTTTAGTCTTCAGTTGACTTCTTGTATATCCAGGCATAGCTAACTTGACTCAGCTCGTACAACCCTATCTATTACAATGCAAATTACAAGGAAAATGGGGTGCCAACTTTCTAGTCTAAGTTTTATATGGCATTCATCAAAATCTAAACAATAAATATCCCAACACGAATAGTGAATGATAAATTGCTTATGATATACTAAATATTTTTTTTTGAAGATTAGTCATGTCTTCATTCCACGAAAAAATCAATTGAACCTTATTCAAATCGAGCATGTCCATTATGCACTTGATATTTTACCTGAATAAACATATCAATCACATGTCTGATGTCTTTTTTATTTTTAGTGTCATAAAAGTCTATAACTTAATTATGTATTCTAAAATTAGATCCACAAAACACTTTACAACAACCATTACAAAGAAAAAGGGTAAGCATGAGCATTGCACTAGTATATCACGATCTAAATTAATTTTTTTTCCTGAATACAAACATAACTAATCTTTAAAACATAAACTTCAAACATGCACCGCATAAATAGTTTATCGATCACTAATCAACAATCAGCCCTTTATTTTAAATTGCTAATTAGAAGAAAAAATTCAATATTTTTATTTTGAGCATATCTTATACAATGATTTTGGAGTTTTACTTGATTCGATGGTTTTCTAATCATGGTTTTTCGAAAAATCCCACAATGAAAATTGGATCCTTACGTAAATTCCACAATTTTCGTTACCTAATACTTCTGTTATTAAATAAATTAGTAACATTTCCAGAATTACCGAGAGGAATTAAACATCAATTCACTTGTTTCCAATAAATTGAAAGTGGAATCCGTTTTGGGATTGTTTTGAGCATTGTAAATGAAACCAATAGTAATAAAGTTAAAAACCCACTTCAATGGAAAGTAATCATCACCTCTAAATGCAGTTATAAACTGTAGCTAGCTGTTCTTGCTACATGACAAAAAAAATCGATCACAAACATCCACTAGCCATTTACGTACTTCTATCACTATAAGGCGAGTAAAATTGCATTAGGCTTTTTACGATTCTCCATTCCGATTGTCATATGTGCCAGATCAGTGATCTTCTAAATGGCAGACGATGGAGACCAGGGTCGTTGGCATAGGAAAAGATTAACAAGAGAATAAGGAGAAAGAATACGAGTTACTGCATAAAGCAACAATTGGAAGATGCTCCGTGAGTATTTGAAAGAAGAAGTTTTGCATATATGTTCAGAGATCGGGATTGCAAAGACATGTTTAAAACCTTGGATCTTCAACCACTGATAAACATAAACGAACGTGCAACAATGCAGTCTCTCATTAAGAGTCAACTATAACCATATTTTATCATTACAATTTGGTCTGACAAATGGGGGATTTTTGAATGGTGAGTGATAAATTACTTATGATATAATTAATTTTTTTTAAAGATTAGTCATGTCTTTATTCCATGAAAAAATCAATTGAACCTTACTCAAATCGAGCATGTTCTTTATGCACTTGATATTGTACATGCATAAACATATCAATCACATGGCTGATGTCTCTTTTATTTTTAGTGTCATAAAATTCTATTACTTAATTATTTATTCTAAAATTAGATCCACAAAACACTTCAACAACCATTACAAAGAAAGAGGGTAAGCATGAGCATTGCACTAATATAGCAAGACCTAAATTTTTTTTTTTTCTTGAACACAAACATAATCGATCTTTAAAATGTAAACATCAAACACACACTTTGCATAAATAGTTTCTCGATCACTAATCAACAATCACCCTTTATTTTAAATTGCTAATAAGAAGAAAAATTTTATATTTTTATTTTGAGCATATCTTTTACAATGAATTTGGAGTTTTACTTTATTGGATGGTTTTCCAATCATGGTTTTCTGGAAAATCCCACAACGAAAATTGGATCCTTAAATAAATTCCCAATTTTCATCGATAACCAAATACTTGATTAGTAAATAAATTAGTAATATTTCCTAAGTTACTAAGAGAAATTAAACATCACTTCACGTGTTTCCAATAAATGGAAAGTAGAATCCATTTTGGGATTATTTTGAGTATTGTAAAAGAAGCCAATAATTGGGGGTGTTCACGGTTTGGTTAACCGATCGAACCAAACCGAAACCAAAAATTGATTCGACCAAAAAACCGAACCAAAAACTCACAATTTTTATTTAAATTAGTTTATTAGAAAAAAACAACTAGTAACTTAACTATTTCAAATATTAAAAATATTTAACAATAAATTAGTATAACAAATATACAAAAATATTAAATGTAGAAATTATTTTAATTTCTCCAATAGTATTAATAATAATTAATAATTACAATAATAATAATAGTGACTTGGGTTTGATTCGAGTGTGTGTTTCACCTCCTCTACTATACTCTATTGTACTCAAGAAAAATGACATCGATCAATTTTTTAAATTTCTAGTGTGAGAGTTCTAGAAATTGGCACATATTTTACAACTACAATGTATGGACCAAATCGATATTAGTAGGGTCGTAGGGGTGGCAATTCAAGTCATGATCGGTCGGGTTCATGTTTGGTTCCAGGTTGATTTGATTATGCTTAAAGTACATCGAAATTAAAGAAAAATAAAAATAACTACGTTGACAAATTTGTAATTAAAATCGTGTCAGATTCGTGTTAGTCATTTTCGTGTTTTCTCCTAGTAACTCTTAGTCAGGTTTGTGTGGTATTATCGTGACGTGTCGAGATTGCGGGTGATATGTTCCCAACAAGTTCGGGTACAACAACATTAAGGTATACCTTGATAAGGTTAGCCTTCAAGGCTCTTTTCTACACATTTTCTTGATACCTCAATGTGTGCAATATTGCAACACTCAAGATTACACTAAAGATGCACATCTTTAAGAGAAATCACAGGTGACTCTGTAGTCATTGGGGGTCAATCTTTGTCAAAAACGAGGTAAATTTATATTTACCAAACACCCCCACATTTGATGCATAACTCATCTACCCCACATTGTGCAACAATGTCAACTTTGAGAATTATCAATTAAACAATTGTTATTTCTCACAAGTTCAACCGTGATTGGATCGCCAACTGACAAATAATCGAATTTCCTAGGCAAAATTCCAAAGAATTTTCCGAAAGGGCTAAAGGACTCAGTTGCATCCATTCACCAAATCTTAGGTAGAGTTAACTTGCCATGTGCTCCCTCACAAAGGAACGTTAAATCATATGCCTCTCACAAGGGCATTTAGATTTGCTCATATCTTCATTGACATGTTTTGCTATGTGTTATGACACCCAAAATGTCATAGCACTCATGTTGCCATTTTGTGCTCTGCCTATAGCTGTTGGCTATAGCAGTATCACAACATAAAATTTCACGTTTATATTGTGAGTTCAATTTAACATTTGGTAATAATTTCATATTCACCAATTTCTTTATGCAATTCATGTTAACATGTCAAGTCTAACATGCCATAAATCACAACTCAATCATATAAGAGAAAGAAACAATAGTTTCATCATTGGTGCGACGCACAACCATTACATTCATATTGAACAATCCCTTTTCAAGGTGTCCCCTTCCAAGGAATTGCCCGTTTTAGAAAGTAGAAGGCTATGAGTTTGAAGCCCTATTGTACCAAGTTTCCTTCAAGGTCTTTTCATGCTTGGCATTTGATTATCTATTTTCTTCTTCAATGCTTAATCGACTATCAAATCCTCCAAGCTTATATGCTTTCTCTTATGTTTGAGATAATTTTTTGAAATCCCTCCAACTAAGTGGCAATTTTTCAATAATTGCAGCCACTTGAAAGTTTCACACAACCGCATCCCCTAAGCATGGATGCTATGCAAAATCAATTGCAATTCTTGGAGTTGACTCATACGATCTTGGTTTCAACCATCACATACTCCAAGAATCGTCGACGATGAACCTTTTGGTGCCGGCATCCTTCGTTCGTACTTTTTGTCCAACGAGATCCACAATCCCTTGGCGCACCTTTGAACAAGGCATACACATGCACAATGCATTATCCAACCCATTAAGAATGTAATGCTTGCACAAGTAGTCCCCTTAACCTCATGCATCAAGGCGCAGCCCTACGGTCCATATTGGTATCGTATGGGGCAACAACATGAGGGTCATCTTTAAGGAACCTCACCAAATTTAGGGTTGTCGGATAAAAGAACATCTTTTCTTTGCCATGTGTTAAAATTAAGTCCGGTAAACTTTTTGGCCTTTCGGCATGGGCGACGGGGTTCTTTGGAAGAGGTGTGATCGAAGGTGATGCACCCATCGACGTAACACCAACGGCAGGTGGCGTAACCATGTGAAGCCAAGTGAGGCCACAAGTGTGGTAACACCGAAGGCCCACGATCATTTGGAACATCAAAATCTTGGGGTGTGTCGGAAGGTGTGATCACACCCTCAACGCACATCGGAGCATACCCGAGCAGAGGTGTGACAAGAGGTGTGGTCACACCCCACGATCGCTAGAGCATACGGAAAAACAGAGGTGTGACGAAGGTGTGGTCACACCCCCTACGATCATTGCGAAGAAGGTGTTGGCATAGGTGTGGCCGAAGGTGAGGTCACACCAAAGGCGGGGACAACAAAAAAAAGGTGTTGTCAGAGGTGTTGTCACACCCGAGGCCACACCTACAGAATCAGTAGTCACCGCATTGCTTAAAGACGCCATCAGCCCAAAATTACAAACAAGAGTCTTAAAATTGTTGGGATTATAACCAAAATCAAAGGGATACATTGGGGGTAATTCGAACTAACAAACGTCTATTGCAAATAAAGTGAAAAGAAAGCGTAAGCAAGTCGAGGCGGCGAACTCTTTCTTTAAGACTCTTGTTGCCCGTCACGATGCTCACGATTGTAGACAACGAGTCTCCCAAGATACAACGACTGCAGTAAAGGATAGGAGCACCACAAATCCTTCTACCAGGAGAACAGAGATAAGTGAGGCCCGAGTGGCGTTAATACCCGACGTAACACCACTTGTCTTTGATGCGATTTTTGAGTGACAGATCGTGATGTATGCACGAATTTTCGTTATTGTGAATGTATGTTGCACGACTTCCACCGATGGAAATAATCATCAATCAAATCCTTCCTTATTTTGATTGATTGTGCCAAGTCAATCCTTCCAATTGTGGCCTCAATTGGTTTAGGAATGATTTGATGCACTCAATCATATTACCATAAATTGGTGATTTGAGTCAAAGTTGCCTATTTAATGAGATAAAATCAAGCAACTTACCAAACACCGGATTTGACCAATCTACCAACATTCCATATATGTTGGATATATTTCCCATAAATATATTTCCAAGTATACCATTTGTGCATCAATTTCTCACTCACCCTTAAATGGTTTTGTGAAAATAAATACATCACTCGTTTCCAAATAACGAGTCTCCACACTTGGAATTTTGGATTAGCCAAAACCGATTTTTCCAACAAAATGTATTATATGGTGGAACATTAAAGTAAGAAAACAATGACAGCTAAAATCTTTTTTTAATTCCTTTCACTTGATTATTAGAAAAATTGTATATATATATATATATACACACACACACACATTAACGAAAGCTGATTTTGGTTTTTTTTTGGGATTTGGTTATTAGTCAGTCTTCTTTTATCTTCCTTTGTATTTGATATAAACTGATTCGACCATGTCATCTAAGTGTTTGATGATTTGACTTAATCGAATTTGAAGCATTCCAAGGACAACTAATACTTTACGGGATGACTACTAATACTTGTTATTGGAAAAACTAATATTTTTCAGTGTTTAAAGGTCCTTAATGATTCCATGCCCACGCATATATATGAGTGTTTGACTTAAGTTAAACAATGTTACTTGTTCCTTTTTCAGTTCAAGTCACATTAGGAGTTACGCAAGATTACCTATTTATTTGATTCTAATTCGTAAGTGGAGTAGGAACCGTCAAAGAGCCGATGATGATCAACAATTCCATAATCTGATGAAATCAAATTGGTGTACAATAGAATCACAGAGTGGATCAAATAGATTTTTAAACATGGCCATAAAGATTCCACTGGATTCCGGGAGTAGACGAGAAATAAAAAGTAGATTCCATGTCCTCCCTACTAGCTGCCATGTAAGCGAACGATAGTGACAACTCACTGAATCTTATTGTCTACGTCCAAGTCACTTAATCCAAATTTTCCGTACCCTTACCAAAGAGCCTACATTACAACCAAATGAAAAGTCCTTTTTGATTCTTAGATTGTGCACACAAAAGTGGTCGAGATGTTAGACGATTTGCAAGTCTATGTTAGTTCTACTTTCACTAAATTAAATTTGAGTGTAAACACTATCCATACACTTCTGAGAGTTGAGTGTACACTACTTACTTGTGAGTCGCGATGTCGAGTACTTAGGAGAGATTAACTATGTCGAGTTTATGAATGATGAATTCTTGATTTTAAGTCCCTTCTATTTAACAACTTAAACTACTATGTGTGGTGATTACCAAACAAGGCAAAGAGCTCACGTCTCACCACCATTACGAGAAGAATACCACATGTTAAGCGTGTATAGTATTCAACATCTCTAACACTCGGACTTCGTTAATAGTACTATATAGGGCTCTTTTAGAAACTCAAGAGCATTGAGGCAATGAGATACTTGTGCTCCTGGTTATAAAATGGTTGAACAGAATAGTCAGCAAAGTTGAACCTATGGTGTTCTCAACTCTCAAGGGCATTAGATAAGGATAAATTGAGTAATCGGTATCACGTTCGTTCTTATTCACCAAGGCATTTTTTTACATGTCACATAAATGGCATAAAACGATAGATGATTCCGTTTAAAATCTTAATAAATAGACAAACAGTTCAATAAGTGTCGACTCAAAAATGTCAGAAGTTTTTGTTGGGATTATGGGGTCCCATCGATCACCCTTAGGATTCGATGTACACTTCTTTCGCTATATTGAGGTCGTGGCGGCCCAACTTAGCGAGGATCCATGTGAATTCTTGTCAAGCCCCTCATGTCCATCCATCGCTTAATTAGTGTGGAGTGGAGGCTCTGTCTTTGCCGTTGTGAATCGTAGGGGTGCCCTATGAGAATCAACATTGGGTTGCACAGTTAAGCTATAGCTTAAAGGATTAGATATGTACTACTCATACCAACAAAATGCATCTTCTTTTCTGGTGCTCATCATATAAAAACTCTATAATTAAGCGTGCTTGACTTGGGGTAATTATATGATGGGTGACCACAGTAATTCCGAGAGAGGGTGTGAGTGAGGACAACACTATAGAAAAGAATCGTGTTGGTTTGTGGGGACAATGGTCAAAATTTGGTAAGCGTTTTCGGTCCAACAGTTTCTAACATCCGTGTTGGCAACCACTTTTGGATATGGCATTTCTTTGAGATAATACAATCTAGGGGAATTAAATTAATAAGTTATACGATAAAACTATGAGAAAGAGTTATAGAGGCAAGAATAAGAAATAGAACTAGTATGTTAGATAATCAATTTGGTTTCATGCCAGGGAAGGTCCACAATTGAAGCTATACACTTAATTAGACGATTATGTGAACAATACAATGAGAGAAACAAGATTTACATATGGTTTTTATTGACCTTGAAAAGGCATACGATAGAGTCAACCGGGATATAATGTGGCGCGTATTGGAAAAAAGGAATAAAAATAACTTACATATATGCCATAAAAGATATGTATAATGATATAACAAGTATCAGGACACCAACAGGAATATCCAGTGAATTCCCAAACACAATAGGTTTACACCAGGGATCCGCTTTAATCTCTTACCCTTTTATCCTAATAATTGATAAAATCATTAAACACTTACAAAAATCCATCACTAAATGGATGTTTTTTGCGGACGATATAGTTTTAATTGATGAAACGAGGGAAGGAGTAAATGCAAAATTGGAAGCTTGGAGAGAAGGACTAGAATCAAAAGGTTTTACTATAGGTACGGCTAAAACAGAATACATGGAATGTCACTTTAGTAAAAAAACAAATGTAACAATGAGACAAAGGTTAAAATTGATAGACATGAAGTGAGTATAGCAAAGAGTTTTAAATATTTAGGATCTCTAAATTGAAGAGAACAGAGAAATCAATAAGGATGTCACACATAGGATCCACGCGGGTTGGAATAAATGGAGGAGCGCATCTTCTATCTTTTGTGACCATAAAATACCATTAAAATTGAAAGAATTTTTTTATAAAACGGCCATAAGACCCGCAATGCTTTAAGGAGCAAAATATTAGGCGACTAAATATTAACACGAACAAAAAATGAGGGTAGCAGAGATGAGAATGCTAAGATGGATGTGCGGACACACTAGATTAGATAGAATAAGAAATAAACACATTAGGAACAAAGTGAGAATAGCACCAATAGATGAGAAGATTAGAGAAACACGATTAAGATGGTTTGGACATGTTTATTGGATACCTTTAGATGCACCTGTGCGACGTGTGGAAGATAATGAATCACTGACACAAATCAAAAGAGGCAGAGGAAGACCTAAAAAGACTTGGAAATAAACTATTAAAAAAGACATGTTAAATCTAGAAATAAAAGAAAATATGGTTTATGACTGTAAACGATGGCGCTATATGATCTGTATAGCCGAACCCCACTTAGTGAGATTAAGGCTTAGTTTGTTATTGTTGTTGTTGTACAATCTATAATGCAACATGAAAGATACAATATTTTCTAAAGTTAGCAGATGATGCTAATCGCATCACGCCACTAGTATTGCAAAATAACTCCCATACATATGAATATATAATCTATTTGTATAGTTTGAAATTTAAAATAAAACTTTGTATGGATTTAGTTCATCATGACGGAAAAGCATATTGTATTCCTCGAGATCCATTGAATAAGAAATTACAACATCGAATGCACATACTATAGTAATTTAGAATAACTAAGTAATTAACTTTAAAACACTAAATATAGAAGAGACGTGTGATTAATATGTTTGTGAGGTAGAATATCAAGTGCAGAATAGAAGAAACGGTTGATTTATATAAGATTATCCTGAAGAAATATGTAACTCAAGAAACCTGCAACATTGGTTGTCCACAGGTTGGCAATGAACATAATTTTTGTGTTTGGAAACCTATTTTCAATTGAATTTAGGAATAGGAGAATGAACAAGAGATCTAAAGTTTTTTAGTGCAAGAAACAATAACAAATCAAAAAAAAAACCTTGGTACAGATTGGCATCTTACTCAACAATCACTTAAACATAACTCAATAAACATAAGTTATAATAAAGAGTCTGGTTTTGAACGGGATCCTTAAAACTATCAACTCTTTTCTAGAATGCAATAAAAAGCCAAACAGAACGAAAAGTTTTTCTTGTACTCGAGCCTCAATTGGAGGCTACATTACTTTCTTCTCGTTTTCGCATGTGGTTGTTGATCTAGTTTTTCAAACACGTCTTTGTTATTCCGATCTCCGAACACACACGCACAACCTCCTCTCGAATACTCACAGAACATCTTCCAGTTATTGCTTTCCACAATAACTCTTATTATGTCATGTTCTCTTGTTAAACTTTTCCCACGCCTAGCGGCCCCGCTCTCTATTATCTTCTCTTCAACTGATACATCTCAATCTCTTAACACATGTGCATGTTGTTCTCTTTTTAAACTTTTAACAACTTTGCATATAAGTTTACGTACATAATTACGGTACAAAATTAAATAAATAATATTTTTTAACTCAGATAAATAAAAAATTATTAATAATAAGTGCATACTAGAACCTAATATACTGGAAAAGTATTAATGTATTCCTCGAGATCCATTGGAATAGAAATTACAACATGGAGTGCACATCCTATGCGCATACTCAAGTAATAGGTTATTTGATGAGCGCCTGACATGACCATGCATTTTTTCCCTTAACAAACATATATTAAATATAACTCCTTATTCATTTGTTGGATAGTGATGGAGCCAAATATTGAATTCATTTAGTGGTTCTAAATGAACTTGAATAAGCATGTTCAGGATCAACTTGAGCCAAAAGGAACCAAAATTAAATAACCTTTGGAGCTTGAAATTTTTGAACCTCGGCTTGATTTCACTTGTAGATTTTAGTAAAATACCAAATGGAATCTCAATCTCCAAAAACAAGTTTTCTTAAAAAAAAAAAAATGAGCCAAGTTCAAGTCCAATTTGAGACACTAAGTCAAACTTGGATCATGTATACTTATACCCTTTGCGACAAATAGCCATTGTAATCACATGATTTTCTCATTATATCCTCACAAATGTTATGTAAGTTGCTTGATAGTCTCAAATTCTATAATGCATTCTAAATTGTTGAAATATATTTTTCAAAACAAGAGCCCAATAGTGCTATTTTTGATAGAGAGAATGCAAAAGCAAGTCTTCAAGTACAAATATTGAAACTAATACTCCGTTTCCTTCCATATTCAAATAAAAGATTCCACACAGTCTTAAAAACTTAATCATCGTTTCCATGTATTTTCAAATCGCACTCTTGTATAAGACTCTTAGGCAAAAAAAAGTTTTACTTCCCACAATGCATGCGTGCTTCGTGTCACATGGACCTAATTTATACTTACTACATCAAAATGCGTGAATGCATTGCTAGAGATCAATCAGAAAAAGAAATTAAAACAAGGAGTGCACATCCTCTATTGGATGTTTGGTGGAGATGGACTTGGTGTGGGAATGGGACTAAATAGCCTTGGCGGCTAGAGGCGTCATTATTTTCCATTAGGTTTGAGAATCAAATATAGGGAGATCTATCTCGACTCTCCGGTGAAAATTCGGTGGCAACAACGGGGCAGACCATGGTGGCTGGGGTTCCATTAGGGCCACTGGCCTCAAAGAGACCACACCCGTCAAGAGACTGCGCCTCGATAGTTGTTGCATGGTTGTGCAGACATTCCTTGTACTTTACAAGGACTGCAACCTTTGAAAGGCCATGGTTGTTGGTGTTGGCCATTTCGAAAAGAGAGAAAGGTGGTTGTTGAAAAATGGGTTTTAGGGGTTTTTGCCTTTTTAGCAAAATTTGCAGTCTTCAGTGTTGGTGGTGGTGAACCAGAGAAAAGATTGGTCCTTATATGGACAAATCCAGCTTGCATGTAGCCAAAACGGTGTAAATGCAGATTACATATTTGTGAATGATGCGTTGGTGCTATAAATGAGATTCCTCAGTGTTATCTTTTGTATTATTTATTCATTTTATGTAAGTTCAGAATTGTAATACTTAATAATTAGCAATAAAGTCTTGGAAGTGGTGGAAGGAAACATAGATCCGTTTATATTGACAGCCACTGTGCAAGGTTGTGAAGCTAAAATGTCAAAAGTGCAATTTTAGCGTGTAGCAATTTTTAAGTCAATGATTTGTTTTTTGCCATAAATGATATCCCTCCATGATAATTTTTTGATTATTTAAAAGTGTATTTATTTACATGTATCACATAAATATGATTATCGATCCACACTAAGGGGCTAATGTTAAGGGTTTTCAAAAGGTACTTATTGTTGTGTACTTATTTAATTAATTCAAATAAGTATGAAATTACAACATGGAGTGCACATCCTATGCACATACTCAAGTAATAGGTTATTTGATAGGCGCCTGACATGACTATGCATTTTGTTTGCTTAACAAACACATGTTAAATATAACTCCTTATTCATTTGTTGGGTAGTGATGGAGCCAAGTACTGAATTCATTTAGTGGTTCTAAATGAACTTGAATAAGCATGTTCAGGATCAGCTTGAGCCAAAAGGAACCAAAATTAAATGATCTTTGGAGCTTGAAAATTTTGAACCTCGGCTTGATTCCAGCTTCTAGATTTTAATAAAATACTAAATGGGATCTCGATCTCCAAAAACAAGTTTTCTTCAAAAAGAGGAGTCGAGTTCAAGTCCAGCTGAGACACTGAGTCAAACTTGGATCATGTATAGTTCTACCCTTCGCGATGAATAACTGTTGTAACCACATGAGTTTCTCATTATATCCTCACAAATGTTATGTAAGTTGCTTGGTAGTCTCAAATTCTATAGTGCATTTTAAATTGCTAAAATATATTTTTCAAAATATTAGGCCAATAGTGCTATTTTTGATAGAGAGAATACAAAAACTAGTCTTTCAGTACAAATATTCGGAAATGAGATTCATCAATGTAGCCAAAATGGTGGAAATGCAGATTAGTGAATGTTGCGTTGGTGCCATAAATGAGATTCCTCAATGTAATCTTTTGTATTATTTATTCATTTTTATGTAAGTTTGGAACTGTTATACTTAATAATTAGCAATTTAGACTAAAGTATTGGTGGTGGTGGAAGGAAACCATAGATTGGTTTATATTGACAGCCACTGTGCAAGGTTGTCAAAGCTAAAATGTCAAAAGTGCAATTTTAGCGTGTAGCAAATTTTATGTCAATGCTTTGTTTTTTTGCCATAAATGAGATCCCTCCATGTTATAGTTTTTGATTATTTAAAAGTGTATTTATTTACATGTATCACATACATATGATTAGCGATCTAAACAAGGGCTAATGTTAAGAGGTTGAAAAGTGACTTATTGTTGTGTACTTATATAATTAATTTACACATTCCTTGCATATATTCGCACATTTAGAATAATCTGTGTCATTGAATAACTCTTTGTTTGGAGATGTCATTATTTTCCATTAGGTTTAAGAATAAAATAGAGGAGATCTATCTCGACTCTCTGGTGGAAATTCCGGTGGCAACGGCATGCAACACAGACATGGAGGTTGGGGTTCCAATAGGGCCACTGGCCTCAAAGAGACCACACCCGTCAAGAGACTGTGCCCCGGCAGCTGCTGCATGGTTATGCAGACATTCCTTGTAATTTACAAGGACTTCAACCTGTGAAAGGACATGGTTGTTGGTGTTGGCCATTTTGAAAAGAAAAGTGGTGATTGAAAAAAGGGTTTTAGGGCTTTTTGCTTTTTAGCAAAATTTGCGATTGTGAGTGTTGGTGGTGGTGGAAAAACCGAGACTGGTTTGGTCTTATATGGACAAATCCGGTTTGCATGTAGCCAAAATGGTGTAAATGCATATTACATATTTTGCGAATGTTGCATTGGTGCCATAAATGAGATTCCTCAATGTAATCTTTTGTATTATTTATTCATTTTATGTAAGTTTAGAATTAGAATACTTAATAATTAGCAAGTTAGACTAAAGTCTTGGTGGTGGTAGAAGGAAACCATAGATTGGTTTATATTGGCGACATTTGTGCAAGGTTGTCAAAGCTAAACTGTAAGGTTGTCAAAGCTAAAATATCGAAGTGCAATTTTAGTGTGTGGCAAATTTTATGTCAATGCTTTGTTTTTGCCATAAATGATATCCTCTATGTTACTTTTTTATTATTTAAAAGTGTATTTATTTACATGTATCACATACATATGATTAGCGATCTAAACTAAGGGCCTAATGTTAAGGGGTTGAAAAGTTACTTCTTGTTGTGTACTTATTCAATTAATTAAAACATTCTTTGCACATATTCTGCACATTTAGAATAACTGTGTCATTGATGTTGGTGTTGGCGAGGGTGTGTGCTGCATGCTATTGCCACCGGAATTTCCATCGGAGAGTCGAGATGGCTCTCCCATTATTATCTAATGAAACTCAAACGGCGAGTACTGATTCACTCCCTCTGCCACAAGTTCATCGACAAACGTTCACTAGCCGTGCATCGGCTTCTGCACCGAGCCCTGCAACAAGAAGGCAAGAAATGTATATGCCACAACTCTCGAATATGCCATTTCATGGGTATTCTGGATGGCAGAGAATGGAGATCGGGCCTGCTAGGCAGAGGAAAAGATTAACGAGAAAATAAGGAGAGAGAATATGAGTTATTACTGAAATCCCTACACAAATCCACATCATCCAAACAAGATGCCGCTTGGAATTTCAAATCCCTCCATCCAAATGGATCATTAGGCAAAAAAGTTTTACTTCATGCGTTCTCTGTGTCACATGGACCTAATTTATACTTACTGCACAATGATACTGGAAATGAGTGAATGTATTGCTCGAGATCAACTGTAAAAGAAATTAAAACAAGGAATGCACATACTCCTGCGTGTTTAGTGGTGATGGACTTGCAGTTGTGGGTGAATGGCTGTTGTTGGTGGAGAAGTCATTATTTTCCATTAGGGTTTCAAAATCAAATATAGGGAGATCTATCTCGACTCTCAGGTGGAAATTTCGATGGAAACGACATGCGGCCTGAGACCATGGAGGTGAGGTTACGATAGGGTCACGATCCTCAAAGAGACCACACCGTCAAGAGATTGTCCTGGCGGCTACTACATGGTTGTGCGGACATTACTTGTACTTTACAAGGATTTCAACCTTTGAAGGCCATAGATGTTGGTGTTGGCCATTTTGAAAAGAGAGAAAGGTGGTGATTGAAAAAGGGGTTTTAGGGGTTTTGCTTTTTAGCAAAATTTGCAGCTTTCAATGTTGGTGGTGGTGGAAAAACCAGACTGGTTTGGTCCTTGTATGGACAAATCCGGTTTGCATGTAGCCAAAATGGCGTAAATGCATTAGTGAATGTTGCGTTGGTGCCATAAACGAGATTCCTCAATGTAATCTTTTGTATTATTTATTCATTTTTATGTAAGTTTAGAATCTGTTATACTTAATAATTAGTAATTTAGACTAAAGTATTGGTGGTGGTGACGAAAACCATAGATTGGTTTATATTGATTGACCTTTGTGCAAGGTTGTCAAGCTAAAATGTGAAAAGTGCAATTTTAGCGTGTAGCACATATTATAATGTGTAAATTTTATGTCAATGTTTTGTTTTTGCCATAAATGAGATCCCTCCATGTTATAATATTTTGATTATTTAAAAGTGTATTTATTTACATGTATCACATACATATGATTAGCGATCTAAACAATGGGCTAATGTTAAGGGGTTGAAAAAATATTCTTGTTTTTTAGTGTGAGAAATTTTAAAATTGGATGACATGCTAGCAGGAGATGTCATTACTTTCCATTAGGGTTTAAGAATCAAATAGAGGTGGATCTATCTCGACTCTCGGTGGATATTCGGTGGCAATGGCATGCAGCACTGAGATCATGGAGGTTGGGGTTTCGTTAGGGCCACTGGCCTCAAAGAGACCACATCCGTCAAGAGATCGTGCCCGGCAGCTCTCTTGCATGGTTATCACGGACATTCCTTGTAATTTACAAGGACTTCAACTGATGAAAGGCTATGGTCATTGGTGTTGGCCATTTTGAAAAGAAAGGTGGTGATTGAAAAAAAGGGTTTTAGAGTTTTTGCTTTTTAGCAAAATTTGCGATTGTTAGTGTTGGTGGTGGTGGAAAAACAAGAGACCGGTTTGGTCCTTATATGGACAAATCAAGTTTGCATGTAGCCAAAATGGTGTAAATGCGATTACATATTTTGTGAATGTTGCGTTGGTGCCATAAATGAGATTCCTCAATGTAATCTTTTGTATTATTTATTCATTTTTATGTAAGTTTAGAACTGTTATACTTAATAATTAGCAATTTAGACTAAAGTATTGGTGTTGGTGAAAGGAAACCATAGATTGGTTTATATTGATGTACCATTTGTGCAAGGTTGTCAAGCTAAAATGTCAAAAGTGCTTTTTTAGCGTGTAGCACATATTATGATGTGTAAATTTTATGTCAATGCTTTGTTTATTGCCATAAATGAGATCCCTCCATGTTATATTTTTTTGATTATTTAAAAGTGTATTTATTTTAATGTATCACATACATGTGATTAGCGATCTAAACAAGGGGCTAATGTTAAGGGGTTGAAAAAATATTCTTGTTTTTTAGTGTGAGAAATTTTAAAATTGGCACGACTGTTTTTTTCCTTTCTTTTTTGAGTAAAAATGTAAAATGAAGTAATGCGGATATTATTTGCTTGCTAATACGGTAATATAAAAGAAGGCAAAAACTTGTATAGGACCGTCTTACGGATCCTATTCCGTAAGACGGATCCCCCCGCCCGCCCGCGACCGCCCTTTGCATATAAAAAAAAAAAAGAAAACTACGGTGGATATAAGTTGTGCACGCTAGGTACGCCCGCCTGAGTTGCTGCCCCACCCGTGACCCTAGGTGGGAATTGAACTTAGGTCGTACAAAAGACAAGGTGCTCTTCTACCGCTAGACCATTGGTGCTTGTTATGCAAATTTACTATAACCATGAGTATAACCATGAATATAAAGCTTCATTATCATTCCTTCATTTTGAAAATTTAAATTCTCGAATAGCAAATGATACTTTGTCCAAAAAATAGTGATACTTTTGTGTAATAAATAGGGGTGGCAAGTCGTGTTATCGTGTCGTGTTTCATGTCGACACGATAACGACACGATAAGGATATGCTCCTACACGAACACGAACACGAAAATTTTCGTGTCGACACGATAGTGACACGATAAGTCAAAAACAAAAAAAATGATTTATATGTTAATACACAATAACAAATTACACGATATTACACGGTATTACACGATAATACACGATATAAACATACAAAATATCAGGTTATCGTGTCACTAACAGGTAAACGTGTCATTATTGTGCTCGTGTCGTGTCATTATCATGTTACTAACAGGTAAACGTGTCATTATCGTGTCCTTATCGTGTTCGTGTCATGTCACTATCGTGTTCGTGTCCTTATCGTGTAAACACGTAAAAACACGAACATGACACGAAATTTTCGTGTCCTTATCGTGTTGACACGATAAGGCTAAACACTAACCCGCTATTTTCGTATCATTTTCGTGTCGTGCTATCGTGTCGTATCAAAAATTGCCACCCCTAGTAATAAATATGATACTTTTAAGGTGAACATTGATACTTTAATTTTTACATATTCAAAAAATAAGATTTTTTGATATACTCATTATAGTCTCATAGCAAATGTTTTTTACGTTGAAAAACTGATACTTGTGCTGGAAATAGTGATACATTTGATATTAAATATGATACTTTTATGATGGACAATGGCATTTTAAAATTTTAAATTCTCTGAATAAAAAGTAATACTTTATCCGAAAATAGTGATACTTTTGAGTAAGAAATGTGATACTTTTAAGGTGAACATTATTCAAAAAATAATTTTTTTTTGATGTACTCATTCTAGTCTCATAGCTAATATTTTTTACCATTGAAAAACTAATACTTGTACTGGAAATAATGATACTTTTGATGTTAAATATGATACATTTCGATACTTCAATCTAATGATTTTCTAATATCATTGTATTAAAAAACATGATACTTCATCTTAAAAAATTGATACTTTTACTCATAAAAGTTGTACTTTTAACTCTGTCATATTTATTTTTCTTTTTTCACTGTACTGAATTCATACTTCGTGATTTATTTACAAAAACATGATACTTTATCTCAAAAAATGGATACTTTTACTCATAAAAGTGTTACTTTAGCTCTGTCTTATTTATTTTTTCTTCGTGATTTAAAGTATCATATTTTTTAATATAGTCACAAATTAGAAATGAAGGAAAGAAGAAAAAATAAATAAATATGATATAGTTAAAGTAACACTTTTAAAAGTAAAAGTATCCGTTTGTTGAGATAAAGTATCAGATTTCTTAATACAGTTACAAACTAGGAACAAAAAAAGAGGAAAAATAAAAAATAAATATGATGTAGTTAAAGTAACACTTTTATAAGTATCCATTTATTGAGATAATGTATCATGTTTTTATAATAGACTTGGGTTCGATTGTTAGCCTTTACATTTATAGGCATTTTTAATTTTTCTTTAATTACCAGGCGTATTTATGAATGGGTTTATATAAATTATTATACTAAAATTGCACAATAAGTACTAGTGGTGTAGTGGTAGAACACCACCTTACCTTTATTAAGGTCGCGAGTTCAATTCCGCGGTGCATCGATTTTTCTAAATAAGAGGTGCGGGCTGGTGGGTGGGTTGGGCATCTTGTTGGTGAAATTTGGGCGCGGGCGCTTTGTCGGGCTGGGCTGGGGCATGGGCGCGGGTCGCGGGTTGGGCTGGGGGATCCGTCTTACATAATAGGATCCGTAAGACGGTCCTACAGGAGACCTACTCTAAATAGAACACCATAATCAATGATGATATGGAAAACAAAAAATCCAATAGTTTTGTTGTACGGGAGAGGACTAACGGGACACGAACTAAAAAACAAATCTTGTAATATTTCAGCAGTGACGTCGGAATAATGTCACCTCAATCACTTCGTCACTTACCAATTTGCTTGTGCCCTTGGCGCAGGTGTATAATATGTCTTGATTGGAGATGAACTTGGTGTCTTGGTATCAATATATATATATATATATATATATATATGTGGATGAGATCATGTGAGACCACCCTCCTAGGTAAGACCATAGGACAAGATCTACATCATCAAAAAAATAAATCAATGGCCAAGATATGAACAAATATATACAACCATTCATATGAAAGTATACGTTAGAAGGGGTAAAATAGGAATCCAAGAAACTAAATATGGTAACCGCCTCCTACAAATTGGGGACGTGATCTGTTATTGATCATGTCCCCATAATCACGCGATTCACCTTTCATTTCTCTCCTTTCTTCACAATAACCTGTAAATTATTCAATTTGGCAACAGAATCATGCAACAATTAATTAAAAGTATACAATTCCACTAAACTAACTATACATTAAAATATTACTAAGTATACATAAACAATTAACTAAGTATAGAATTACACTAAACTACATGTACAATAATTAAAATATTACTAAGTTTACAGAAACATTTAACTAAGTATACAATTATACTGAACTAAATACACAATTCCACTGAATTACTTATATAACTAAGTATACAATTCCATTGAACTAAGTATACAAATCCACAGAACTAAGTATATAAATTCACTAAACGACTTACTAAACTACTTATATAACTAAGAATACGATTCCACTGAACCACGTATACAAATCCACTGAACTAAATATACAATAAAACATGACTAAGTATACAAGTCCACTAAACTAAGTATACAATTCCATTGAACTAAATATATGATAAAACAAAACCAAGTATAAAGTGATGCGTTTTTTCTCCCTAAAAATTGGCCAACTGAAAAGGTAAGATTGTATTTGCCTTAAAAATAGCAATTAAAGATATTAACCCGCCTATTTAATAAATTGATGATATAAAAAGTACAAATATACCCTTATTAGCCTAAAATAACTAGAATGATCTACACCATTTAAAATTTTAAATCAAGAGTCCATCAGTGGTGTATTGATGGTATATGGTATTTTTGTTTAATTGTTGTCGTATTGTTGGAATATGATATTTTAGTTTAATTATTGTATTGGGACATCGTATTGGTTTATAAATGTATATATAGATGAGGCCGTGTATTGCGTTATTTTAAATTAAAAACAAAAATTACAATGGTTGCTATAATAACCGATGTAGAAATTATTATACATCGGTTGTTCACAAAAACCGATGTAACAAGCTTACATTGGACATCGGTTGCCATTGTAAATGTCCATGTTTTTACATCGGTTGTATTATAACCGTTGTAGAAAAAGATTCGACATAGGTTTGAAAAACAATTTAAAAAAGGCCCCCATTTACGTTGGTTTCTACATCGGTTTCAAAACCGATGTAGAATGTCCCAAAACTGATGTAAAGGTTGTTTTGTAGTAGTGCAATTACCTACACATAATATACATATTTATCGAAACATATATGTGTAGGTAAATGATTAAGATTTTCCACACATAAAAACTTGTGTCGGTAAATACCTTTTTCTACAAAAATATAGTGACACTTGTTGACATTTGCATAATGTGTGTGGGTAATACATTTTACCCACACATCGACACATGTTTATCTACACATGTATGTGTAGGTAAAACTACCATTTCTTGTAGTGTATTTAAGAAAACAAAAGGAGAATGACCTATTTATCTTATGCATTGTGACTAGTATTCAGGTCTTCAAAAAGTCTGTCTTTTTATTGTTCTATATAATTGTATTAAAAATGAAGTATTTTTTTCCATTCTCTATAGAATGGGTCTTAATTCAGTTTCTCGTGCCTTTTTTTAATCTGAGTAACTATTTTTAGCAGGTTAAGGATTTCTAACCAGAGAAATAAGGCGTTGCTGCAGTGTTTCACGGTGCCGAAGATTTCATGTTTTTGCAAAGAAGATGGTTGTGACGAAAACAATGAAACTGAGCAGTCCTTTTTTCCTAAGAATTTCCTAGTTGTAATTGTTATGACTTCATGATGTTTTTCATTAGTTGCTTTGAAAAATATGTTGATGCTTTTGGAATAACTAGTTATCTTATGCATTGTGAGTTGTGACTTATTGGTGTGGATATATTAATGGTGTGGATATGTTATTTAAATATTCAACATGTTTTGCAAGTATTATTTTTGCTCTTGGAGGGCGTTTTGTATGGGTTGCATTCGTATATTGTAAAATTTTAAAAAAAAATATAATTTACATCGGTTGTCAAAATTGATGTAAAACATCGAAAACATTCACATCAGTTAGCAGTAAACCGATGTAGAAGGTTGTTCTTTTACATCGGTTACTCTGGAGCGGATGTCAATATATCATTAACATCGGGTTTACTCTAAAATCGATGTGGTATGTTCTGTTCGACATCGGTTACTTAAAATAAATGCTATAAAATTTGTTATAGACATCGCTATTGACTTCTTCGTTCTTTCTAATTCATTCACTTCAAGACTAGTTACAACGCCGCGTAACATCATCTTCAACCAACCTCCACCGTACGCGTACCTTTCGGTGCGACCATGGACATCGGTTAAACCTAACCGATGTAAAAGTATTTTTCTACATCGGTTCCTTGCGAAAAGATTGATTTTCCACATCGCATTCAACATCGGTTCTAGAACCGATGTGGAAAGTCCTCTGAACCGATGTTAAATGCAGATTCTGTAGTAGTGGTTTTTCCTATCTTTTGCATGGTCAATCACTCCCCACTCTCATCGACCTCGAGTATCACAAGATAAACTACTAATAATGTATTCGGGATTCTTGAATTTATCTTTCATTTCGATCACAAATACTTATAACGAAATCTAATCTTCAAGTCCGGTATATCAAGTATAACGTCACTATAATGATTGCATTAGAAATCTCAAATTCCTATCTCAATTTCCTTATACAAGGCCCTTCGTAGAAAATGAGGTTTTGAAGTTGTAAAGTCATGCAATGGGAACAAATCCCCAAGCCCAGTTGGATTTACCATAACTTTGGCCTAAAAAAATCTAAATATATGGAAACTTTAGTCTATTAATCTTGAGAATACAAAATTCTAGGTAAATGATTTTGCTTGTTTATATTTATATGTATATATATCGTGCACAAAAATGACTATATTATAATGAATTAATTATCTCATTATTATACCATCACAAATCACAAAAAAGCGTCGACATATATAAATATTGCTTTATTTGAATATTACTCTTTTTCACCATCAAACTACTTGTATGAAAATATAATAAAATTTGTCAAAAATAATATACAAAATTCTAGGTAAATGATTTTGCTTGTTTATATTTATATGTATATATATCGTGCACAAAAATGACTATATTATAATGAATTAATTATCTCATTATTATACCATCACAAATCACAAAAAAGCGGTCGACATATATAAATATTGCGTTGATTGAATATTACTCTTTTTCACCATCAAACTACTTGTATGAAAATATAATAAAATTTGTCAAAAATAATATATATATATATATATATATATATATATATATATATATATATATATATATAGGGGAAGGGTTATATGAGACCAATGCCTTAGGTAAGTACGTAAGACCAAATCTGGACCACAAATCAACAAATTTCAATGACTAATAATAAATATGCTTGAAATATATAAAAAAATACCTAATTAAATTGATAAAAAGGGTATATTAGTCCAAACCAATCATATCCCATGAAATTGGGGAAGTTACACACAACAACATAGATGTTATTTTACCATCTAAAACCATAGCAAAATTACGTAATATTTGTAAGCAACAAATATACAATGTCTAAGCAACATATTTGTCATCAATAAGCAACACGGTTGACATAAAAAAGCAACAAAAATACATATATACAAGACATATGACCTATTTAAATCAATAGATTTGCACCCATCTTAGCAACATTGTCTACTTAAATAAGCAAAATAATTGTCTTCAATAAGCAACACAGTCCACATAAAAAAACAACATACTTACTTAGCAACATTGTCTGTCTAAATAAGCAACATATTTGTCCTTGATAAGCAACATAGTTGACATAAATAAGCAACAAAATTACATATATATAAAAAGACAAATCGAAGGGAATAGTTTGCGGTTGCAACATTGTCTGCCTAAATAAGCAACTTATTTGTCCTCAATAAGCAACATATTTTGCACAGCGGAATGCGCCAATACTAATTGCAAGTTTGACTGTGAAAGGAAAGAGAGAATTTCAGATATACAGTTTCAAACATATCCAAAAAAAGCAACATAGTTGTCTTCAATAAGCAACAGGTTTGTCTTCAATAAGCAACATATTTCTCACAGCGGATAAGGTCAGAGATATGGTTTCAAAACCAAAAATAACTCCCTTTTTTTACTGATATTCAAACAAAATTACCTACTTATCCTTAACAACCATTAATTAAATATAACTAAAATAAAAATCAATTAAATATGCATCATTAAAAAGAAGAGGTCAACGCTCCAGATTTGGTCTCACGTACTTATTTAAATTATATGGACTCACCAGATCCAAATCTTATATATATATATATATATATATATATGGTCGCGCCACTAATATTACCCTACTTCCATACAGGTGAATCTTTTACCATAACTATATAATATATTAATATCGTTTGAAATTTAAGATAAACTTTGTATGGATTTTTGTTGGAAGCAACATTGAAAAAAAAATATGGATACACTTTAAGTTTAATGACGGACAATAAACATTCAATGACATAGTTATTCTAAACTTAAGCTTGTGTGCGAGAATATGTGCAAAGAATGTGTAAATTAATCAAATTACACAACAATAAGTAAATTTTCAACCCCTTAACAACAATAGCCCCTTTAGTTTAGAGCGCTAATTATAAGTATGTAAATTTAAACCTACATGTAAATAAATACACTTTTAATAATAAAAAATTATAACATGAAGGGACCTCATTTATGGCAAAAACAAAGCATTGACATAAATTTTGCTACACGCTAAAATTGCACTTTAAACATTTTAGCTTGACAACCTTGCTGATGGCTTCCACCGAAACTTTAATCTAAATTGCTAATTACTAAGTATTACAATTCTAAACTTGCATAAAAATGAATAGATAATACAAAAGATTACATTGAGGAATATTATTTATGGCACCAACGCAAAGATTCACAAAATCTATAATCTGCATTTACGCCATTTTAGCTACATGCTGTTGGTTTTTCCACCACCACCAATACTGAAAGCTGCAATTTTTCCTAAAAAAGCAAAAAACCCTAAAACATATGTTTCAATCACCATCTTTCTCTCTTTTCAAAATGGCCAACACCAATAGCCATGGTCTTTCAAAGGTTGAAGTCCTTGTAAAGTACAAGGAATGTCTGCACAACTATGCAGCAACTACCGGGGTGCAGTCTCTTGACGGGTGTGATCTCTTTGAGGCCAGTGGTCTAAATAGATCCCCAACGACCACGATGTGTGTTGCATGCCATTGCCACTGGAATTTTCACGGGAGAGTCGATATAGATCTCCCTCTATTTGAGTCTGAAACCCAAATGGAAAATAATGACGTCTCCAGCCAGCAGGCCATTTCCGCTCCAATCCCATAGCTGCAAGTCCATCATCAACAAACATCCAGGAGTATGTGTAGAAAATGTGCACTCCTTGTTTTAACGTTTTGAATGAAACTTGATTTTGCAGAATGAGATTCTATTTGCTATGTTACTATAATCTACAAGCTGAAGTTCAAAATATTTAAGCTCCAAAAGTCATTTAATTTTGGTTCTTTTTAGTAAAAGATGATCCTGAATATGCTTATTCAAGTTCACTTAGAACCACCAAATGCAATCGGTACCTGGCTCCATCACTATCCAGCAAATGAATAAGGAGTTATAATTAACATGTATATGTTTGTTAAGCAAACAAAATGCATAATCATGCCAGGCGCATATAAAAGTACATATCACTGAATATGGAACATATTTCTCTAGAGTTGATTGAAACTGATGACTAAAATTTCATTGCTTTGCAACACGGAATCGATGTAATGAGAGGGATCAAAAGTATGATCAAACTTAAATTTGCCTTGTGATAAAGTAAATCTTACAGAAACAAGTCCATGAATAACAAAGTTGTCAAAATTGTATTTGTATTTAACGGGATAGTTGAAAAAAAAAACAGCATACAAAAACCATGACATGGGTCATAAATGAAGGACCCATTTACAAGGGTGTATAACTAGGGCAATTGGAGATAAATATATTGGTTCTTGTATTAAAACTATTATTTACTCGTATTCTTAATGTCAAATAAAAATTAATTCCACACAAACACTTCACAACAATCATGATTACAAATAAAAAGGATAAGCATGAGCATTTCACTAATATTGCAAGACCTAAATTAATTTTTCTTTTCTTGAATAAAAACATAACTAACATTTGAAAAATAATAATCAAGCATGCATGCACATCACAAATAGTTTCTCGATCACTAATCACCGATCACCCATTTATTTTCAATTGCTAATTAGAAGAAAAACCCTATATTTTTATTATGAGCATATCTTATACTTTATGGAATGAATTTGGAGTTGGATGATTTTCTAATTGTGGTTTTCTAGAAAATCCAACGACAAAAATTGGATCCTTAATAAACACCCCAATTTACAGTATCTTTTTTGTTTTCTTGAGGAAAACCCCAATTTACAATATCAATTCTTGATTAGTAAACAAATTATTAAAATTTACAGAGTTACCGAGAGGAATTAAACATCAATTCATTTGTTCACAATAAATGGAAGGTGGAGTTCATTTTGGGATTGTTTTGAGTATTGCAAAAGAAACGAATAGTAATTCGTCAAGTAATTCTCATCTCTAAATGTTGTTATAAACTTTTTCTACATGATAAAAAAAATTGATGACAAACTTCCACTAGCCACGCACCTATTTCTATCACTACAAAGGCTTGGCAAAGTTGCATTAGTCTTTTACCTGGTTCTCTATTCCACTTGTCACATGTGCCAGATAACTGATCTTCTGGATGGCAAACAATGGAGATTAGGGTCGCTGGGCATAGGAAAAGATTAACAAGAGAACAATGAGAAATAATAAGAGTACTTATTGCAAAACACAACAATTGGAAGATGTTCTGTGGGTATTCCAGAGAATAAGTTTTGCGTATATGTTCTGAGATCGGGATTACAAAGACATGTTTAAAAGATTGGATCTTCAACCACATATGTAAATGAGCAAGCAACAATGTAGTCTATCATTGAGAGTCAACTATAACCATACTCTAGCATTACAATTTGGTCAGACAAATGGGCAACTTTTTTACTGGAGTGATATGGTATACTTACTAGATTTTTTACGATTAGTCATATCTTCATTCGATGGAGTAATCAATTGAAATGTATTCAAATCGTGCAAGTACATAGCCACTTGATATTGTACCCCCATAAACATACCAATTACATGTCTGATATCTCTTTTAGTTTTAGTGTCATGAAGTCTATTACTTAGTTATGTATTCTAAAATTATATCAACACAAACACTTTACAACAACCATTACAAAGAAAGAAGGTAAGCACGAGCATTGCACTAATATCATGGTTGCATAAATCGCTAGGCGCTAGTCGGGCGGCATCCCGGCGCTAACGTCTAGGGCGCCTAGAAATAACATGTTCTTTTTTTAATTTTGCCCGATTTTTGGCCTTTTTTTCCGCCTAGACCGCCTAGGCCCAATTTTTTGGCCGCC
Source organism: Rehmannia glutinosa (assembly GCA_016081115.2). Lineage (NCBI taxonomy): Eukaryota > Viridiplantae > Streptophyta > Magnoliopsida > Lamiales > Orobanchaceae > Rehmannia > Rehmannia glutinosa. The sequence continues at coordinate 48,741,194 of CM071929.1, forward strand.
TAGGAGATCACCTAGCTCCGATTTGGCGCCGCCTAGGCGGGCGCCTAGCATGATTTTTAGCAAAACCAATTTTTTCGACCAATTTGGACAAAATCGGATCGGCTAGGCGCTAGCGCTAGGCCGATTTTTTACAAAGACTTGACTAATATAGCATGACCTAACTTAGTTTTTCTATTCTTGAATAAAAACATAACTAATCGTTAAAAAATAATAATCAGACACGCAAATAATAAAAAGTTTATTGATCACTAATCAACAATAACCCCTTTATTTTAAATTGCAAATTAGAAGAAATAATTATATATTCTTATTATGATCATATATTTTATACAATGACTTTGGAGTTGCACTTTATTGTACGGTTTTCTAATCACGATTTTCTAGAAAATCCAACGACAAAAATTGGATCCTTACATAAATTTCCCAATTTACTGATGAGCAATACTTGGATAGTAAATATATTAGTAAAATTTCCAGAATTATAGGAGAAATGAAACATCAATTCACTTGTTTCCAATAAATGAAAGGTAGAATCCATTTTGGGATTGTTTTGAGTATTGTAAAAGAAGCGAACAGTAATAAAGTAAAAAACCCACTTCACTGGAAAGTAGTTCTCCTCTTTAAATGTTGTTATAAACTACGACTAGCAGTTCTTGGTACATGACACAAAAAATAAAAATAAAAAATTGATGACAAACATCCACTGGCCATGCAAATACTTCTAGCACTATAAGGTGAGCAAAATTGAATTAGGCTTTTACGTGGTTCTCCAGTCCGATTGTCAGATGTGCTCGATCACTAATCTTCTGGATGACAGACAATGGAGATCGGGGTTATGCGCATGAAAAGATTAACAAGAGAACAAAGACAAAGAAAAATAGTTATTGCAGAAAGCAATAATTGGAAAATATTTCGTGAGAACTCGAAAGAAGAAAGTTTGCGTAAATGTTCAGAGATCGGGATTACAAAGACATGTTTAAAAGTTTGGATCCTCTACCACAAACGTAAACGAGCAGACAACAATGGAGACTCTCATTGAGAGTTAACTATAACCTCTAGCATTACAGTTTGGTCTGACAAATGGGCGATTTTTGACTGGTGAGTGCTAAATTGTTTATGATATACTTATTTGTTTTAAAGATTAGTCATGTCTCCATTCCATGAAAAAATTAATAGAACCTTATTCAAGTCATGCAATTTAACCCCCATAAATATATCAATCACATGTCTGATGTCTCTTGTATTTTTAGTGTCATAAAGTCTATTACTTAGTTATGCATTCTAAAATAAGATCCGCACAAATACTTTACAACAACCATTACAAATAAAGAGGGAAAGCATGAGCATTGCACTAATATAGCACGACCTACATTAATTTTTATTCTTGAATAAAAACATAAGTAAATAATAATCAAATACACACACCATAAATAGTTTTTCGATCACTAATCCACAATCATCCCTTTATTTTAATGGCTAATTAGAAGAAAAATATTTGTATTTTATTATTAGCGTATCTTATACAATGAAATTGGCGTTTGAGGTTATTGTATGATTTTCTAATAATGGTTTTCGAATATCCAACAACAAAAATTGGATCCTTACATAAATTCCCCAATTTACGATTACCCAATACTTCAACTAGTAAATAAATTAGTAAATTCCGAGTTATCGAGAGGAATTAATCATCTATTCACGTGTTTCCAATAAATGGAAGGTGGAATCCATTATGGGATTGTTTTGAGTATTGTAAAAGAAGCGAATAGTAATAAAGTTAAAAACCCACTTCCCAGGAAAGTAATTCTCAAATCTAAATGTCGTTATAAATGACTACAACTAGCAGGATGTTCTTGATACGTGACAGAAAAAATAAAAAAAAATGATGACAAACATCCACTAGTCCGACACTTACTCCCTTCAATATAAGGGAGCAAATTGCATTGGGCTTTTACCTAGTTCTCCATTCTCGATTGTCAAATGTGCCGGATCACCGATATTCTAGATAGCAAGCAATGACGATGGGGGTCATTTGGGCATAGGAAAAGATTAGCAAGAGAACAAGAAGAAAAAATAAGAGTGATTGCATAAAGCAACAAGCTGGAAGATGTTTCATGAGTATTCAAAAGAAGAAGTTTTACATATATGTTCAGGGATCGAGATTACAAAGACATGTTTAAAACCTTGGATCTTCAACCACAAACGTAAACAAGTTGGCAACAATGTAGTCTCTCATTGAGAGTCAACTATAACCATACTCTAGTATTACATGTTGGTCTGACAAATGGGCGATTTTTGATTGGTGAGTGATAAATTGCTTATGATATGCTTTATTTTAAAGATTAGTCATGTCTTCATTCCATAACAAAATCAATTGAACCTTATTCAAATTGTGCAAGTTCGTATGCACTTGATATTGTACCCCGTAAACATATCAATCACATGTCCGATGTCTTTTTTTTTAATTTTCGGTGTCATAGAGTCTATTACTTAGTTACATATTCTAAAATTAGATCTACAAAAAAATTTACAACAACCATTACAAAGAAAATGGGTAAATATGAGCATTGCACTAAATATAGCACGACCTAAATTAATTTTTCTCTTGCATAAAAACATAATAATCTTTAAAACATAAACATCAAACACGCACATGACAAATAGTTTCTCAATTAGGGATGGCATTAAAATTGGATTGGTGCCTAAATTGGTCTTTTTTGTCGGTCGGCATTTCGGTGTGAGTCGATCAATATAATGAAAAGTTAAGTTACATATTTTATTATGTTATATGAATTAATAACATAATAAACTAACTGGTATGCAAAATATTTTAAAAATAAAAAAATAGCCATTTAAGATAAGAAAACAATGCTAATTCCAATATTCACATATATAAACAAACTACCAAGTTTAAGAATTATTAAAAATAATAAAAAATATTTAACAAAATAATAATAATTGTGATTGGTTTGACAGTTCAACCGACTTTAGACCGAGTCGAGTGTGAAAATGATTATTGAGTAATCGACTAAACGGCTACCAATTCATGGTAGCGAGTTCGGTCACCATTTCGATTCAATTTATAAAATAATGGTCATAGATAATATGCTAGAGTAAATGATGAATGAGCTTACTATATATTCTCAAACGTTTGGATCATCACACAAAAGTAACTATATACATCATTATACCATCACAAGTCACAATAACAAAATGTGGTCAACAAAAATATTACTTTGACCAACATATTGTCATTTATACACCATCAAATAACTTCTTTGACAGCATAATGAAAGATGGTCAAAAAAATAATAAGATGGTCAACACATGAACGCCATACCTTATTCTAGTGAATAGCTTTCAAATTTCATGCATGTGAATCTGTAAAACAATCACTTATTTGCATCTATAATATGATTTGAAATTCAAATAAACTTTGTTTGGATTTTTGTTTGAACCGATATAGAAGATAAATAAAGTGAATACATTATGGATTTAATGACATATAATTACAAACATTTAATTACATTGTCATTCAAAATCTATGAAATATTGGTTATGGATAAGAATCTTTTGCATTTTAGAATTCGAATGTTGTTAAATATTTTTAAAATAAATTAAACTTTTATAAACAGTAGTGTTAATAACAAAAGGACTTTCTTGGTGGTTCAAATTATTCATCTTAATTGATCAACATAGCTTTGAACAAACCTTTAATTTGAAGTTCCAAGTACAGATGTATATAATATTTAATTTATCACAATCCTTTTGTAATATATCAAAATTGGAAATAACATTATTTTAAAAGTGTTATTTAATCGCTTATGATATAAAATATACCCATTAATCATCATGGTTATAGTTGCAACACGATAAACTCAAACTTGTGAGGAAAATATGTGAAAGGAACGAGCGTAAATTAATTTTTTATTTCCTTTAATAAAAATACAGTTAGCCTTAAAAGGAATAAAAAAAAATACATCGCAAACAGTATTTAATGACTATTCAACAATCACCTCTTGATCTAAATTGCTAATACACATTTACATAATTAACACATTTACATAATCAAATTATTACAACATTGAGGAACCCCATTTATGGAAAAAACTAAGCATTGACATAATCATGTTATGTACACACTAAAATTGCAATAATAATATTTTGGCTTGACACAATATAAATTCTCATATATTTCCACCACCAAAACCTACCTCTGCACATTCTCCTCAAGTAAACCCTAAACACCATAGCCTTTTTCTGTCACCATCTTTCCCTGGTTTTGAGATGGCAAACAATAACAACAATGGCTCAAGGCTTGAATTGTTGTTAAGTACAAGGAGTGTTTACATAATCATGCAGCACACGCTAGGGGCTACGTTCTTGATGGGTGTGGTCTCTTTGAGGCAAGTGGCCCAAAAGGAACCCCAACGGCCAAGGTATGTGTTGCATGCCATTGCCACCAGAATTTCCATCGGAGAGTCAAGATGGCACTCCTCGGCCACAAGTTCATCGACAAGCGTTCACTAGCAGTGCAGAAGCCTGCACCGAGCCCCTGCAGTAAGAAGGCAAGAAATGATTATGCCACAACTCTCGAATATGCCATTTCAGGAATATTCTGGACCGCAGAGAATGGAGACCGGGCCTCTGCGCAGAGGACAAGATTAACGAGAGAACAAGGGGAGAGAATACGAGTCATTGCGGAAAGCAACAATTGGAAAATGTTCGAGAGTATCCTAAAGAAGATATTTTGCGTATATGTACCGAGATCGGGATAAAGAAGACATGTTTGAAAGCATGGATCTTCAACCATAGGCGTAAACGAGCAGCCAGCCAAGCAGCTGCCAATTGAGACTGGAGTATAACCGTAGTCGAGCATTAAAATTTGCTCTCAAAAGTTTTTATTAGAGTTTTATTTTATTTTACTTCAGAAAAGAGTTGATAGGATCATGCTTAAGCAACCAGACTCTTTTTACGTTTCTCTTAGTTATGTTTAAGTGACTGATGTAACCGAAATTAAAATAATATCTGTACCAAGATCTTTAATATAGCTTATTATGTATTCAGTCCAAACTTACGAACTGTTTTTGTTTCTTGTCTAAAAAACATCAGATCTCCAATCATTCGCCTATTTCTTAAATTCAATTGAAATTAGATATATCTATAAACACAAAATCAGCTATATCACCAAAATTACAATGTTCGTTGGCTCTCTATGGACAACCAATGTTGAAATATTTGTCCAGTAGCATATTTCTTCTGGATTATCTAATCAACAAAAATCTGATGAAAATAGATGTTTATTTTGGTTTCTGAAAAATAGATAATTTACTAAGGATTCACACCCATATTTAGGCATTTGTTCTCCTGCATGAGATTAGATGATGTTCAAAAAAGAACTAAAGATAGTACTCAGGCAGCAACTTCTTATCGACCTAGACATCACGATACACATTATCCCAATCTTTACCTTATGACCATCTGTCTCTTTTTCTTTTTTCTTCTTTCTTTTTTACTGAAATATCTAGCCTATCATTTCATTCCATATTCCGTCCATATCATTTCATAGCATGGCCAGCACTTTGGCAGAAGTGGTTGCTTGGCAATGCCCGAATTTTACTAATTTATAACTATTAACCTCTATTAACACAAGACTTGGGGGAAACCAAGAAAAAATCACCTCTGAAACACAATAAAGAAATGAATAAAATAAAAGGAAGCAAAACATGTACTCACAGGTGGAGGACCAAATAAGAACTTCACAGCTAACGACAGTCATAGTATCTGGGTCAAGAACCAGCAGAAAATTTGCACGTCAGAAGCAATGGCAGAAGAATAGACAACATCAGTAAGACAAATAAGTAGCATTTGCTAGTTGAAGCATGGCAGCTTCAATATAGCAGCATGTAATAGCATAGATCACAAAATTGATGGTAAAATATAGTCCCGGATTGCGTACATGCACTCACGTTAGAACGCTTGGTTGTTTAATAAGCATGTATTCTTCTTAGAATATGGAATCATATTCAAAAGCAATCCAGCTTCCAGAAACAAAAAGTTATGCTCAAAATTCGTCTTGTCCCAACACCAAACTTGACAAGACCAATAACACGATCATATGTAAATGGTAATAATGCACACATAGCAACAAGTCTATATGTAGTGTTTACAAATAACTATTTATATTGTATAGGATTATGAAGGCAAAGTGAATTACAAAAAATAAGAAACACACCTTCTAACTATAGTATATTATTTGTTGGTGGCAGTCGGATGTTGAAATAGAAATAATTATAATTGGTTCAAATAAGAAAGGTTAATTATATAACTACATGAAATGATCATGTTGAGGTTCTTCCAAGGGGAAAAAAGGTTACCGTCATACATTACTCAAATAGCAACGCATGCATTTTTCGACGGTACGTACTTTTTCCTCACATCATCACATTTCCTTACACATGGCATTAAAAGAGGAAGCAACTAAAGTAAAGAAACATCGACCACGAGATTCTAATGATTAAAGATGACTGATAAATAATGACAACTCGCTAATGAAAGCAACAAAAGAGGATAACTCCCATGCAATAATTCTTACCAGAAAAAGTTTGATTTTGGCCTCAATGGTAACCAAAAAATAAAATATCAATTGCCTTAAAAGTCTGTTATTAAGAAAATGGCAACTGTACAATCGATCAACAATAATGGAGCTAACAAAACTAGAAAGCTTAATATGAGACAGTTGACCATATACAATTTTAAGCCAAAATGTTTTGCGCATATATATATATATATATATATATATATATATTGATGTTGTATTGCAATTCCTTTCACATAAGTCATTAATGGATTTCCATTTAAATTTTCCATCAATAAACGTTGTTCACCCTATCAGGATCGACAATATACAAAATTCTAAACTAGGAACTCTACCAACATAGTCCTAAATTTTATACTCTTAATGATATATAAATGGCACATACAAAATATAAAAAACAATAATTTTTCAATTTTGTATATAAAAGAGAAATTATTGAAATTCAAAAAAGCAACATTCTAAAATCTGTAGTCTTTTCTAAAAGTGAAGTTTTTACTTGGAATTCTTCGGAAGACGCATTTACCTGAAAGCTTAAATAAGTATCCAACATGTTTTGATCGTTAGTTTTAGGTATTTGTCATTTCATTAGGCCACCATACATAATTTCTAGCAATTACTTAACAAGGTCCTTAATGATTCCATGCCCACGCGTATATGTGAGTGTTTGACTTAAGTTAAACAATGTTACTTGTTCCTTTTTCAGTTCAAGTCACATTAGGAATTACGTAAGATTACCTATTTATTTGATTCTAATTCGTAAGTGGAGTAGGAACCGTGAAAGAGCCCATGATGATCAACAATTACATAATCCGATGAAATCAAATTGGTGTACAATAGCATGACGGAGTGGATCAAACAGTTTTTGATACATGGCCATAAAGATTTCCTTTTGGACGCAGGAATAAAAAGTATATTCCATGTCCTCCCTACTAGCTGCCATGTAAGCGAATGATAGTGACAGCTCATGATTAAATCTTATTGTCTACGTCCAACATGTTAGAATCATTTTAGTCCCTTCTATTTAACAACTTAAACTACTACGTGTGGTGATTACCAAACAAGGCAAAGAGCTCACATCTCACCACCATTACGAGAAGAATACCACATGTTAAGCGTGTATAGTATTCAACATCTCTAACACTCGGACTTTGTTGATAGCACTATATAGGGCTCTTTAAGAAACTCAAGAGCATTGAGGCAAGGAGCTACTTGTGCTCCTGGTTATGAAATGGTTGAACAGAATAGTCAGCAAAGGTGAAGCTATGGTGTTCTCAACTCTGAAGGGCATTAGATAAAGATGAATTGAGTAATCGGTATCACGTTAGTTCTTATTCACAAAGACATTTTTTACATGTCACATAAATGACATAAAACCATAGATGATTCTGTTTAAAATCTTAATAAATAGACAAAAAGTTCAATAAGTGTCAACTCTAAATTGTCGAGAGGTTTCTCTTGGGATTATGGAGTCCCATCAATCACTCTTAGGATTCGATGTACACTTATGCTATATCGAGGCTATGGCAACCCAACTTAGCGAGGATCCATATGAATTCTTGCCAAACCCCTCATGTCCGTTCACCGCTTAGTGTGGGGGGCTCTGCACTATGATTGTAAACTATAGAGGGTGCCCTACGAGAATCAACCTTGGGTTGCACAGTTAAAGTAGAGCTTAAAGGATTAGATATGTACTACTTATACTAACAAAATGCATCTTCTTTCTCGGTGCTCATCATATAAAAACTCTATTATTAAACGTGCTTGACTTGGGATAATTATATGATGGGTGATCCCCGGGAAGTAATTTCCATGGAGCGTGTGAGTGAGGACAAAACGCTCTAGAAAAGATTTGTGTTAGTTTGTAGGGACATTCGTCAAAATTTGGTAAGCATTTTTGGTCCAACAGTTTCTAACATCCGTGTTCGCAACCACTTTTGGATATGGCATTTTTTTGAGATAATGCAATCTAGGGAATTAAAATTAATAAGTCATACGATGAAACTATGGGAAAGAGTTATAGAGGCAAGAATAAGAAATGAAACTAGTATATTAGATAATCAATTTGACTTCATGGCGGGAAGGTCACAATTGAAGATATAAACTTAATTAGACGATTATGTGAACAATACGGCGAGAGAAAATAAGATTTACATATGGTTTTTATTGACCTTGAAAAGGCATACGATAGAGTCAACCCCGATATAATGTGATGCATATTGAAAAAAAGAGGAATAAAAATAACTTATATAGATGCCATAAAAGATATGTATAATGATATAACATGTATCGAGGACACCAACAGGAATATCCAGTGAATTCCCAAACACTATAGGTTTAGACCAGGATTCGTTTTAATCCCCTACCTTTTTATCCTAATAATTGATAAAATCACTATACACTTACAAAAATCCATCACTCAATGCATGTGTTTTGCGGACGATATAGTCTTAATTGATGAAACGAGGGAATGAGTAAATGCAAAATTGGAAGCTTGGCGAGAAGGACTAGAATCAAAAGGTTCTACTATAAGTAGGCTTAAAACAGAATACATGGAATGCCACTTTAGTAAAAACAAAAGTAACAATGAGACAAAGGTTAAAATTGATGGACACGAAGTGAGTATAGAAAAGAGTTTTAAATATTTGGGATCTCTAATTGAAGAGAACGGAGAAATCAATAAGGATATCACGAGATAGGATCCGGCGGATTGGAATAAATGGAGGAGTGCATCTTATATCTTTTGTGATCGTAAAATACCATTAAAATTGAAAGAAAAATTTTATAAAATGGCCATAAGGCCCGCAATGCTTTATGGAGCAGAATATTGGGCAACTAAATATGAAACACGAACAAAAATTAGGGTAGCAAAGATGAGAATACTAAGATGTATGTGCGAACGCAATAGATTAGATAAAATAAGAAATGAACCATTAGGAACAAAGTGAGAGCAACACTAATAGATGAGACAATTAGAGAAAAACGATTAAAATGGTTTGGAGATGTTTATTGGAGACCTTTAGATGCACTGTGCGGCGTGTAGAAGGCAAATAATCACTAATACAAATTAAAAGAGGCAGAGGAAGACTAAAAAGACTTGGAAAGAAACTATTAAAAAAGAAATATTATATCTAGAAATAAATGAAAATATGGCTTATGACCGTAAACGATGGTGCGATATAATCCATATAGCCAACCCCACTTAGTGGGATTAAGGCTTAGTTTGTTGTTGTTGTTGTTGTTGTTGTTGTACAATCTAGAGTGTACATGAAAGATACAATATTTTTCAAGTCAACAGATGATGATAATCGCATTACGCCACTAGTATTGCAAAATAACTCTCATACATGTGAATATATAATCTATTTATATAGTTTGAAATTTAAAATAAAACTTTGTATGGATTTAGTGCATCATGACGGAAAAGCATATTGTATACCTCGAGATCCATTGAATAAGAAATTACAACATCAAGTGCACATACTATAGTAATTTAAAATAAATAAGTAATTGACTTTAAAATACTAAAAATAGAAGAGATGTGTGATTAATATGTTTGTTAGGTAGAATATCAAGTGCGGAATAGAAGAAACATTTGATTTATATAAGATTATCCAGAAGAAATATGTAACTCGAGAAACCTACAACATTGGTTGTCCACATGTTGCCAATGAACATAACTTTTGTGTTTCTAAACCTATTTTCAATTGAATTTAGGAATAGGAGAATGAACAAGGGATCGAATTTTTTTAATACAAGAAACAATAACAATTCAAAAATACCTTGGTACATGATTGGCATCTTACTTTCATTTGCATGATGATTCATTGTTACAACTTGATCAACAATCGGAAAAGGCCAACAATCACTTAAACATAACTCGATAAACATAAGTTATAAAGAATCGGTTTTGAACGGGATCTTTAAGACTATCAACTCTTTTCTAGAATGCAATAAAAAGCCATAAATGACGAAAAGTTTTTCTTGTACTCGAGCCTCAATTGGAGCCTACATTACTCTCTTCTCGTATTCGTATGTGGTTGTTGATCCGATTTTTCAAACACGTCTTTGTTATCTCGATCTCCGGACACACGCGCACAACCTCTTCTCTCGAATACTCGGGAGCGTCTTCCGGTTATTGCTTTCCACAATAATTCTTATTATGTCATGTTCTCTTGTTAAACTTTTCCTACGCCTAGTGGCCCCGCTCTCTGTTATCTTCTCTTCAACCGATACATCTCAATCTCTAAGCATATATGCATGTTGTTCTCATTTTAAATTTTTAAATGACTTTGCATATAAGTCTACGTACATAATTACGGTACAAAATTAAATAAATAATATTTTTAACTCGGATAAATAAAAAAATATTAATAATATGTGCATACCGAACCTAATCTGTATTTGGTGAATCATGATATTGGAAAAGCATGAATGTATTCCTCGAGATCCATTGGATTAGAAATTACAACATGGAGTGCACATCCTATGCAGATACTCTAGTAATAGGTTATTTGATGGGCGCTGACATGACCATGCATTTTGTTTTCTTAACAAACATATATTAAATATAACTCCTTATTCATTTGTTGGATAGTGATGGAGCAATCTTGAATTCATTTAGTGGTTCTAAATGATCTTGAATAAGCATGTTCCGGATCGGCTTGAGCCAAAAGGAACCAAAATGAAATGACCTTTGGAGCTTGAAAATTTTGAACCTCGGCTTGTAGATTTTAGTAAAATACCAAATGGAATCTCAATCTCCAAAAACAAGTTTTCTTCAAAAAAATGAGCCGAGTTTAAGTCCATTTGAGACACTAAGTCAAACTTGGATCGTGTATATTTTACCCTTCACGACAATAGCCATTGTAATCACATGATTTTCTCATTATATCCTCACAAATATTATGTAAGTTGCTTGGTATTCTCAAACCCATAATTCATTCTAAATTGCTTAAATATATTTTTCAAAACATAAGCCCAATAGTGTTATTTTTGATAGAGAGAATGCAAAAGCTAGTCTTTCAAGACAAATATTCAAACTAATACTATGTTTCTTTCCGTATTATTCAAATAAAGGATTCCACACAATCTTAAAACTTACTCATTTTTTCCATGTATTCATTTACTTCCAACAATTTTGTGCGTGCTCTGTGTCACATGGACCTAATTTACACTTTTGGATGTTTGGTGGTGATGGACTTGAATGGGTGCCGAATGGCTTGTTGGCCGAGACGTCATTATTTTCCATTAGGGTTTCAAAATCTAGAGGGAGATTTATCTCGACTCTGAGTGGAAATTCGGTGGCAACGACATCCAGGACATACCATGGTGGTTTGGGGTTCCGTTAGGGTCTGCTGGCCTCAAAGAAACCACACCGTCAAGAGATTGCGCCCGCAAGTGGCCGCATGGTTGTGTAGACATTCTTTGTACTTTACAAGGACTTCAACCTTTGAAAGGCCATGGCTGTTGGTGTTGGCCATTTCGAAAAAGAGAGAAAGATGGTTATTGAAAAATGGGTTTTGACGCGTTTTTTAGCAAAATTTGCGACTTGAAAGTGTTGGTGGTGGTGGAAAAACCAGGAGACATGTTTAGTCCTTATGTAGACAAATCCAATTTGCATGTAGCCAAAATGGTGTAAATGCGATTACATATATTGTGAATGATGTGTTGGTGCCATAAATGAGATTCCTCAATGTAATATTTGGTATTATTTATTCATTTTTATGTAAGTTTAGAACTTTTATACTTAATAATTAGCAATTTATACTAAAGTCTTGGTGGTGGTGGAAGGTAACCATAGATTGGTTTATATTGGCGCCACTGCAGTAATGCAAGCAAAGGTTGTCAAAGCTAAAATGTCAAAAGTGCAATTTTAGCGTGTAGCAAGTTTTATGTCAATGCTTTGCCATAAATGAGATCCGTCCATGATATAATTTTTTGATTATTTAAAAGTGTATTTATTTACATGTATCACATACATATAATTAGTAATCTAAACTAAGGGGCCTCTTGTTAAGGGGTTGAAAAGTTACTTAATGTTGTGTACTTATTCAAGTAATTAACACATTCTTTTGCGAGATATTCGTACATTTAGAATAACTGTGTCATTGTTGTTGGTGTTGGCCAGGGTGTGTGTTGCATGCCATTGCCACCGGAATTTTCATCGGAGAGTCGAGATAGCTCTCCCATTATTATCTAATGAAACTCAAACGACGAGTACTCATTTACTCCCTCACCACAAGTTCATCGATAAACGTTCATTGGCGTGCATTGCTTTCCTCGCACCGAGCCCGCAATAAGAAGGCAAGAAATGTATATGCCACAACTCTCGAATATGTCATTTCGGGGATATTCTAGATGGCGAGAGAATGGAGATCGGGCATTTGGCGAGAGGAAAAGATTAACGAGAGAACAAGGAGAAAGAATACAAGTTATTGCGAGAAAGCAACAATTGGAAAATATTCCGAGAGTATTCTAAAGAAGAGGTTTTGCGTATATGCACCGAGATTGGGATTAAGAATACATGCTTGAAAGCTTGGATCTTCAACCATAGGCGTAAATGAGCAGCGACCAAGCAAAGTTGCCAATTGAGACTGGATAATAACCATAGTCGGCGTTAAAATTTGGTATGAAAAGTTTCACTAGGGTTTCATTTTATTTTACTTTAAAAGAGTTGATAATCTTAAGGATCTGTTTAAGCAACCCGACTCTTTTTATGTTTCTTTTTGTTTCGTTTATGTGGTGCCGAGTTGTTTATCATGACGCAACAATGTACCATCATGTAATCGAAATTAAGATATTTATGCACCAAGATCTTTCCTATATCTTATAATGTGTTCGATCCCAAACTTATGAAATGTTTTTGTTTTTGTTTAAAGAACTTCATATCTCTATCCATTCTCCTATTTTCTAAATTCAATTGACATTAGATTTATATAAGAGACGTGTGATTAATATGTTTGTGAGGTAGAATATCAAGTGCGAGAATAGAAGAAACCTTTGATTTATATAAGATTATCCCAAGAAGTATGTAATGGAGAAACCTACAACATTGGTTGTCCACAGGTTGCCAAAGAACATAATATTTTTGTGAAATGACTCGTTTTAATTGAATTCAGAATTGGAGAATAAACACTTACACCCATTGCACATACACACACTTCACACATTTAAACACACTACACACATTTACACACTGCACATGTTCACACACACACTACACACACTCACATATACTTTCTCACATACTCACGCACTATCCTCACACACACATATTCACGCATAATAAAAGTTATATATTTCCTATTTTTTATTAGTGTATAAAATTATAATTATTTGTAAAATAATAAGATTATATTTTTTTTTATTTATTAAATGTCAATTAAGAAAATAAATAGAGCTTCTAAATTTTTTTAATCAAAATTTACGATGGATTTGAAATCCATCCACAAATCCACCTCACCCAAACAAGATGTGGCTTGGAATTTCAAATCCCTCTATCCAAATGGACCCTTAGGCAAAAAAAAATTTTACTTCCCACAATTTTGTGCGTGCTCTGTGTCACATGGGCCTAATTTATACTTAATGCACCATGATACTAGAAATGCGTGTATGTTTTGCTCGAGATCAATTGTAAAAAGAAATTAAAACAAGAAGTGCACATCCTCCGCACATACTCCCGCATGTTTAGTGGTGATGGACTTGCGGCCGTGGGAGTGAGACTGAATGGGTCGCTAGCAGAGAAGTCATTATTTTCCACTAAGGTTTAATCAAATAGAGGAGATCTATCTAGGCCTGGGGTGGAAATTTTGGTGGCAACAACATGCAACACGGACCATGGAGGCTGGGGTTTTGTTAGGGCCACATGCCTCAAAGAGACCACACCCATCAAGAGACTACGCCCGGCAGTTGCTACATGGTTGTGCGGACATTCCTTGTACTTTAGAAAGACTTCAACATTTGAAAGGCCATAAGTGTTGGTGTTGGCCATTTTGAAAATAGAGAAAGGTGGTGATTGGAAAAAGGATTTTAGGGTTTTTTGCTTTTTAGCAAAATTTGCGAGTGTTGGTGGTGGTGGAAAAACCAGAGACTGGTTTGGTCCTTATATGGACAAATCTAGTTTGCATGTAGCCAAAATGGTGTAAATGCAGATTAGTGAATGTTGTGTTGGTGCCATAAATGAGATTTCTCAATGTAATCTTTTGTATTATTTATTCATTTTTATGTAAATTTATAATTGTAATACTTAATAATTAGCAATTTAGACTTAAGTGTTGGTGGTGGTGGAAGGAAACCACAGATTGGTTTATATTGACCCACATTGTCCAAGGTTGTCAAGCTAAAATGTCATACGTGCAATTTTAGAGTGTAGCAAATTTTATGTCAATGGTTTGTTTTTGCCATAAATGAGATCCCTCCATGTTATAATTTTTGATTATTTAAAAGTGTATTTATTTACATGTATCACATACATATGATTAGCAATCTAAACTAAGGGCTAATTTTAAGGGGTTGAAAAGTTACTTAATTTTGTGTACTTATTCAATTAATTAACACATTTTTTGCAGATATTTTGCACATTTAGAATAATTGTGTCATTGTTGTTGGTGTTGGCCAAGGTGTGTCTTTGCATCTGCCGCATGCCATTGCCACTGGAATTTTCATCGAAGAGTCGAGATGGCTCTCCCATTATTATCTAATGAAACTCAAACGACGAGCAATCTTGATTCACTCCTCGCCCACAAGTTCATCGACAAACCTTCACTAGTCGTGCATCAAGCTTTCGCACCGAGCCCCGCAATAAGAACGCAAGAAATGTATATGCCACAACTCTCGAATATGCCACTTGGGGATATTCTAGATGGCCGAGACTAGAGGGCGAGTTATTTGGGCGGAGGAAAAGATTAACGAGAGAACAAGGAGAGAGAATACGAGTTATTGCGAGAAAGAAACAATTGGAAAATATTAGAGAGTATTCTAAAGAAGAGGTTTTGCGATATGTACCGAGATTGGGATTACGAAGACATGCTTGAAAGCTTGGATCTTCAACCATAGGCGTAAACGAGCGACCCAACCACGCAGTGCCAATTGAGACCGGAGTATAACTATTGTCGGCGTTAAAATTTGGTGCGAAAAGTTTCACTAGGGTTTTATTTTATTTTACTTGAGAAAAGAGTTGATAGTCTTAAGGATCTTGTTTAAGAAACCCGATTCTTTTTATGTTTCTTTTTATTTCTATTTATGTGATCAAGGCCTTGTCCAAGTTGTTTATCATGACGCAACAATGTACCATCATGTAATCGAAATTAAGATATTGTCTGTACCAAGATCTTTCCTATATCTTATAATGTGTTCGATCCCAAACTTATGAAATGTTTTTGTTTTTGTTTAAAGAACTCCATATCTCTGTTCATTCCCCTATTTTCTAAATTCAATTGACATTAGATTTATATAAGAGATGTGAGATTAATATGTTTGTGGGGTAGAATATCAAGTGCGAGAATAGAAGAAACATTTGATTTATATAAAATTATCCCAAGAAATATGTAAGCGGAGAAACCTACAACATTGGTTGTCCACGAGGTTGCCAAAGAACAAAATAGTTTTTGTGATATAACTCGTTTAATTGAATTTAGGAATTGGAGAATAAACACTTAAACCCACCGCATATACACACACTTCACACATTTAAACACACTACACACATTTACACACCGCACACATTCACACACCGCACTACACACTCACACATACTTTCTCACATATACACACGCACTATCCTCACACACACATATTCACACATAATAAAAGTTATATATTTCCTATTTTTATTTTTTATTAGTATATAAAATTATAATTATTTCTAAAATAATAAGATTATATTATTTCATTTTTATTTATTAAATATCAATTAAGAAAATGAATAGAGATTCTAATTTTTTTTATCAAAATATATGATGGATTTGAAATCCCTCCACAAATCAACATCATCCAAACAAGATGTGCCTTGGAATTTCAAATCTCTCCAACCAAATGGACCCTTAGGCAAAAAAGTTTTACTTCCCACAATTTTGTGCGTGCTCTGTGTCACATGGACCTAATTTATACCTAATGCACCATGATATCGGAAATGCATGCATGTTTTGCTCGAGATCTCTTGTAAAAGAAATTAAAACAAGGAGTGCACATCCTCGCACATACTCCCGCATGTTTTGTGGTGATGGACTTGCGGTTTGTGGGAGTGAGACTGAATGGCCCGCTAGCCGAGAAGTCATTATTTTCCATTATGGTTTCACAATCAAATAGAGGGTATCCCGACTCTTTTGGTGGAAATTTTGGTGGCAACAACAAGCCACACAGAAACCATGGAGGTTGGGTTTTGTTAGGGCCACATGCCTCAAAGAAACCACACCGTCAAGAGATCGCGCCCGGCCCGCTTTGCATGGTTGTGCGGACATTCCTTGTACTTTACAAAGACTTCAACCTTTGAAAGGCCATAGCTGTTGGTGTTGGCCATTTTGAAAAGAGAGAAAGGTGGTGGTTGAAAAAATGGTTTTAGGGTTTTCTACTTTTTAGCAAAATTTGCGCTTTCGGTGTTGGTGGTGGTGGAAAGGCCGCAGACCGGTTTGGTCCTTATATGGACAAATCCAGATTGCATGTAGCCAAAATGGTGTAAATGCAGATTAGTGAATGTTGTGTTGGTGCCATAAATGAGATTCCTCAATGTAATCTATTGTATTATTTATTCATTTTTATGTAAGTTTAGAATTGTAATACTTAAGAATTATCGCCAATTTAGACTAAAGTCTTTGTGGTGATGGAAGGAAACCATAGATTGGTTTATATTGAAAACCACTGTGCAAGGTTGTCAAGCTAAAATGTCAAACGTGCAATTTTAGCGTGTAGCAAATTTTATGCCAATGTTTTGTTTTTGCTATAAATGAGATCCCTCCATGTTATAATTTTTGATTATTTAAAAGTGTATTTATTTACATGTATCGCATACCTATGATTAGTGATCTAAACAAGGGGCTAATGTTAAGGGGTTGAAAAGTTACTTATTGTTGTGTACTTATTCAATTAATTAACACATTCTTTGCAGATATTTTGCACATTTAGAGTCATTGTGTCGTTGTTGGTGTTGGCCAGGGTGTGTGTTGCATGCCATTGGCACCGAATATTCATCGGAGAGTAGAGATAGCTCTCCCATTATTATCTAATGAAACTCAAACAATGCAAATCGATTCACTCCCTCGGCCACAAGTTCATCGACAAACGTTCACTAGCCGTGCATTCGCAAGCCGACCGAGCCCTGCGATAAGAAGGCAAGAAATGTATATGCCACACTCTCGGATATGCCATTTCGGGGATATTCGGATGGCGAGAGAATGGAGACCGGGCCCGGGCAAGAGGAAAAGATTAACGAGAGAACAAGGAGAGAGAATACGAGTTATTGCGAGAAAGCAACAATTAGAAAATGTTCCGAGAGTATTCTAAAGAAGAGGTTTTGCGATATGTACCGAGATTGGGATTATGAAGACATGCTTGAAAGCTTGGATCTTCAACCATAGGCGTCAACGAGCGACCAAGCGGTACGCCAATTGAGACTCGAGTATAAGCGTAGTCAAGCGTTAAAATTTGGTCGGAAAAGTTTCACTAGGGTTTTAGTTTATTTTACTTCATAAAAGAGTTGATAGTCTTAAGGATCTGTTTAAGCAACCCGACTCTTTTTATGTTTCTTTTTATTTCTATTTATGTGACTCAAGGCCTTGTCTAGTTGTTTATTATGACGCAACAATGTACCATCATGTAAATCGAAATTAAGATATTGTCTCGTACCAAGATCTTTCCTATATCTTATAATGTGTTGAGTCCCAAACTTATGAAATGTTTTTGTTTTTGTTTAAAAGAACTTGATTTCATTCCCCTATTTTCTAAATTCAATTAACATTAGATTTATATAAGAGACGTGTGATTAATGTGTTTGTGAGGTAGAATATCAAGTGCGAGAATAAAAGAAACATTTGATTTATATAACATTATCCAAAGAAATATGTAACTAGAGAAACCTTCAACATTGGTTGTCCACAAGGTTGCCAAAGAACATAATAATTTTTGTCATATGACTCATTTTAATTGAATTTAGAACCGGAGAATAAACACTTACACCCACCGCACACATACACACTTCACACATTTAAACACACTACACACATTTACACACCGCACACATTTACACACACACTCATGAATACTTTCTCACATATACACACGCACTATCCTCACACACACATATTCACACATAATAAAAGTTATATGTTTTCTATTTTTATTAATGTATAAAATTATAATTATTTGTAAAATGATAAGATTATATTTTTATTGGGATAAATATTGTTAACAACAACCCCAACTAGGTTTTACACTTCGCTACGTAACTTTAAAACGATACTGATTTGCAACCTGAACTTTACAAAATTTTGCACTTTGGTTAAAATTCCAAATTTACCCCTGGACTTATGAAAGTTGAATTGCGTTTACCTCTAAACTTTAAAGTTGTTGTACTTTGCAACCTGGACGATAAATTTCATTGCATTTTCCTTGATTACTCCCAAAGGTCTTGCGATCCTCGAAAATGGTATCAGAGCCTAGGTTTATTAAGAACTTTTAGTTAAATTTATTATATTTATGTAATTAACAATTGGTGAGGAGAAAATACTCCGAGATTATGGATCCGGACCGATGTCCGAGATGTACCCCTTACAGGACATATCGTCAAATATTGACGATGTATGCACAAGAACACCTTGACCAGGTTTCATATTGGGAATACCAACATGAAGAAAAGGAACAGGCAGGAGCCGACGGGGAAACCTTAAGGCAATGCAAAATGCGAGCAGAATATTATAAGCGATTCTAGATGCTTAACCAGACCCTATATGTTCACTTGATGAACCTTCAAGAAACGGTTCATGAAAATTCCCATCAGAACAATGATTCCTGATGGAGTACCTGAGTGGAACGAGATACTTCCAGACAAATCTAAGATCTCCGAAGATCTTAGAGAAATCCAGAAGACGGTGCAGAATTATGGCAACCGCCATATTCATCTACCAAAGCACAAGTTCATCGAGATCCGAACCGAGATGGAGACGATGGTGAAATATCGAAGGAAACTCTTGAACTCCTTCATGATATTCAGAAACGAGTCAAGAACCTGGAGGACAGGCCAAGTTCATCCGGAGGAAGGAAACGTATTGATTTTGGGACAGTACCCTATTTACACCAAAAGGGGAAACCAACCGAAGTCATACGAAAAATGACGGATGAGGAAAAGCTCATTGCTTTAATCAAAGGAAAATCCATCAAAAATTAAAAAGATGGATATTGAAAAGATAAATCTTAAAGATCTACATGACTGGCAGAATCCTTCGCAGGATTAGGTATTGTAGATTTAAAGATGAACGCAGTGAGAATCGGCTTTGGTTACCTATGACCCACAAGGTAGACCAATTCCTCCACCACCGCCACCGATTAATCCTAACGTCGAAGAAATTACGGGTTCACATCATGGAGCTCGGGACGAGAGGATGCCACATCGGGATTTCACAACGGGAGTGATCCACTTTCGGGGATAGGAGGTCGAAACCTCTTGCAGAACGGACAACCTACCGGAAAGGTCAATGTTTATCGACGCCTTATGGAAGATCGCACTCGACCCAATACATCCGTATGGGTTGATGTTAAACCGACATCCTGATTTTAAAACAGAGAAGTTCTCATTGATGAATGGGCTTGACTATGAGAATTTGAGAACCCTCGATCTTACAAAGGATTCATTCATATTACTCCTTGAAATGAGTCTTGAAGGATCGGTGAGGATTGCTCGGGATATGACCGATGCTAGTACGAAGAGTTCGGTCACATCGGGGAATCACTTAAAGGAATTGTCGATGGTATGGCAAAACTATTCAAAATCCAATTCATCGAACGGGTTATTTCGAGGACTAGAGGATGAAAAAGAAAGAAATATAAACAAGCCCTCTATAGTCTTGAGTTCGGATATTTGTCATATTGACGAATATATCAAGTTGTTCACCGAATACGGTGGAAATCCAAGATTGAGGAAAAAGAAGCATATGACTATTCTTTGCCAAGATTCCGAGTCCCCGGAGAGAAATGCTTATCGGGAATACAAGGGTGGAGTCAAGTAGAAAGCGTGGGCTTAAAAATGTCTTTCCTAAAGGCCAAGTTATCGAATGGTGCTATCAAGCGACTCTCCGCACAGGAATTACAAGAGATTAAGAGGAATTAACAAAGGAGTTCCTCATGTTGCGTGGATAATGATATCCCAACGGTTGTGGGAGGTCAACCAAGGCGGCACAAGAAGAAGAAGGAGAGAAGCCATCCATACAAACCGAGGAAGCAACAACAAAAAAAGGTCTTCATGGAGACCTAGAAGGTTGGTCAAAACAAAAAGCCCGAAGTTATAAATCAGGGCAAAGACCAAAGACAAGCAGGAGTAAGAGAGCCTCATCATCGGGTTCTAATCTAGCAAGTACCAAAGCGAGAAATCCAGGGAGAAGAACTTTCGGGCGTGCTCACACCAGAGCTAATGAAAGTTTCAAAGACTGTAATTCTTTGGACATGCGGAGCAAGAGGGCATATCTCAACGGATTGCCCGGACAATAAAAAACGAGTCGAGTCGGGTTCGAGGCCACACGAGAAATCGAAGAAGGCATCTATTATCGTGGATTTAATACGGGTGTATCAATTTGAGGATATTCCTCGGATGAAAGCATCTATGAAGAAGAGATCTATTCGATGATGGAAGTGACTCGGCTCGTAATCCAGTGAAGAAGAAATTCTTGACAGACAATCGAGAGAGGATATGTCGGGATTCCTCTCTCATACGACTTGTTTCTCATAAAACTCTTATGAGAATCATGAAGGAAGATCCAAAGCTTCAAATCTATGATGGATTTACAATTGGAGCAATGGAAAAGGCTTTGGATAAGATTGGGTTTCGTAATAGAAAACACCAAATTATTCACAGGTAACAACCGGAGAACTTGCCACTCCGATGGAATTTACCAAGAATCGATCGAGATGCGATTGGTCCCTATTAAAGAAATACAGGAGATCAAAAGCGAGTTAAAAGAGAAGTTGCTAATACACTCTCATGGATTCACATTGGAGCCATAAGAGTCATTATTAAGGCAACATTCAAAGAAGGAATAGATTCGCCACTCAATCTTGCTATTTTTGACAAGCGAATCTCACATCTCAAGGATTCATGCCTTGGAGCGGTCACAGAAATTTGTATGCGGAAAATTAGCATTCAATGTCTATCCAAGAATTGCATACAATTTGGGAGATCGAGACTTGAGAGAGTCCTAACCCTTCATCAAGATTTCAAAAGAGTCGATTTGATGAAAGAAGGAAACAGCCTTACTCGATCACATACAAGATTTCTATGCTCTCTCGAATACCCATCATTCAAGTATTCTTGAGAAAGGAATTTATTGAAGTCCCAAGAATCTTTGAGGACTTTGCCAGGGTGGTGTTACAGAAATCATTGAATCTCCAACTATTAAGGAGATTGATATGATAATTCAAGATCAACCTTGATCTTCAACAAAAGTCGGAGTCTCGAGTTGAGCACAGAAGGATGTCTTTCGGCAAGGCGAGAATGGTGAGTAGCGGCCGTTGGGAAGAAAGGAGACCAAGTACGATTCAAAGCGCATCCCCGATGTTTTTAAAACAAGCAGGAGAGCCGAAATGTCCGAAGGATGGCGAGAGGTTGAAGTAATATTCGACATCACTCAAAAGGATAACATTTTTCCTTGTGATGTTCTCAGTATTATCTCCAACAACCTATAGTGGGAAGGTATCAAGGAAGCCTCGAAGATAGGTGAAATCGAGCCGACTATCTCAGAGTAGCGGGGAAAAATCCCGAGAACAATTAATACCGGGAATTGAATTTCTTGAGGAGCATAAACCTTGGGAAAGATTACAAGACGGAATGGAGTTCACAGTGTGGCTAATAAAAGATACGTAATCGAGATGACCACTAGTCCATTTTCCATATACATTTCAATTGGAATGTTATATCTTGAATATAAGTGAGTATTTCGCCGCCTATATTGATTCAGTGCGGAATATGTATCGCAAAGCCGGATGTTTTTCCTAAAGAAATTGGAGAAGATTTACCGGCTATTGTGGGAAGAGATTTCTCTAAAAGGATCTTTATCCTTAAGGGGGAATTAAACAAGCGAAATAATGATCGGAGGAGCGGGCGTACCCATGGTACAAAGTAAAGACGCCACCAATCTATTTCCATGATACAAAAAGAGATGTTTTGCTAGGAAACAACTTCCTACAAACGTTCAAACGATTTACACAAAGAGAACGAGACAAGAAGACTTATTTTCACAACCTTATGTGATCATAAGATTATTGTCCGAGATTGCGGGAAGCATTTTACGAGAAAAATGCCCATTAATTTTCGCACAAAGCGTGGTGATGAAGCCAAACCGCAATCCAAAAATGGCGGATCGAAGAAAATTTGGTGAAGCATTATTATCCTATAGACAATTTGGTTCGATTCAGAAGGATCAAAAGATATGGGATAACAACTTGTATTCATTCAGAGTGCAAGGTGAAGAACGAGTTACTCCAGAAGCCATTGCGGAATTATGGAGGAGTCTAATGGAGAATCCACAGAGTGACGTGACCATTGAGGAACAAATATCACTCGAGGATGTTAAGAAGAAAATCCAAAGGAATTATAATGAAGATCCTTTGGCTTGGTGGGACAAGAATGAGCTCAAAGCTTCCTTAAAGGTTAAACCAGGAAAGGAGTACGAGTTCGTAAGATTCAAACCAATCCTTATGAATCAGGAAGATCGTGAGGATATGCCAGAAGATACTTAAGGAACATCTTGACCTTAAGTTAATTTCACCAGGAGTTTCTCCATACGTGATCCGGATTCTTAGTCGAAACCATGGAGAAATCAAAAGAGGAAAGCCAAGACTTGTTATTAATTACAAAGGGATTAATAACATTTTGGAGTTCGACGGATACTATATCCCAAGAGAGAACATCCGGTTAATCGTATCAAAGGTGCCAAGATATTCTCAAAGTTCGATTGTAAGTCCGGATTCTACCGATTAAGATGGAGGAAGAAAGTAAGAAGTTTGACTTTCTCTACACCACGGGGACACTATATTTGGAACGTGATGCCTATGGGATTGGCTAACGCACTTTTGGATATATCAAAGAAAGATGGATAATCTTTTCAAAGATTATTTGATTTCATGTTCGTTTATATCGACGACATTCTAATCGCATCAAAGAACATGAAGGAGCATCTCAAACATTCGGAAATATTTTGGATGTTTGTCACAAAGAAAGGATTAGTGCTTTCGGAAAAGAAGGCGTGTAATCGCAACAAGACAGATTGAATTCCTCGGAATTGAAATCGATGAATCTGGAATTATTTCTGAGAATCATATTGTGGAAAAGATACAGGATTTCGGATACACTTTGAAAGACAAGAAGCGATTTTGAGTTTTCTTGGAGTTGTTAATTTTTTGGAATGTTTATTAACAATCTAGCATACTACGAGGAAGGTGTTTAGCCCATTACTTAAAAAAAGATGCAGATTCAAATGGGAAGATGAACATCAAGAAGGAATTAAGCAACTTAAAGAAGTTTGTAAAAAGCTTCCAAAACTTGCGATTCCCAAGACGAGGATGAACTCGGTTCTTTATACGGATGCAGTGATGATTGGTGGCGGCGGTTCTTACGAAAGTCACACCAAGCGAAGAAGTGCCATGCGAGATATGCGATGGTTTATTCACCTCTAGTGAAGCAACTCGGTGGCACATTAACGAAAAAGAATTCTTTGCAAATCGAGAAAAGCTTTTAAAAAATGGCCTCTATTTTTCTTGGCTAAAAAGTTTACTTTAAAAATTGATAATTCAAGTGTCGAGGCTTTTCGAAAAACAAAATTGAATCAAAACCGAGAAAAGGCTCGATTACTTAGATGGCAAATTTGAATGTCAATATTATGATTATGATATTGTCATTATAAAATCTCATGAAAATATTCTTGCGATTTCTTGACACGAGATGGAAGGACGGCGTTGATTTGCGAGGTCCTTAAACGAGTAAGACATCTCGGGGAAAACCTGGAGAGTCTAGAACGAGATTTTTGGGACGTTATGTCTCAATGCGTGTTTGCCGGGCGACTTCAACAGGTGACCGTAAACCGTTTCTAGTCAAATACGAGCATGCCGGTTCGCTCAAGGACAATTCTTCTTAGCGCCGCAATGGCCTCTCTTCCAGCCGCATCTCTACGGTGCAAAAAGGGGCCGAGAGAGTACGGGCTCTAACCCGGAGGTTATGGATTCAAGTACCATAATCACAAGTGTTGCGGTGATGCATCCCCGAGGTGTACAAATCGTAACGAATGTTGAAGCTCCGGTGTCACAACCCGAGTCTTCAAGTCAACCCAAAGACTGGGGTAAAAGAGGGAGAGTTGAATCTTAGGCCACGAGACAGGCAAATCTAAGGTTCAAAGCGACGAGAATAAGATTTCTCCTATGCGGTATATCGGTGGCAATGGGAGAAACTAGTTACAAGATAAGGTATTAACCCGAGGAAAAACAATGGTTGATATCTCGGGAAAGTATCCCGAGTTTGGATGAAACCAGGAAGTCATCCAAATGAAGTACAAGAATGGTATACTTTTGGAGCTTTAGCTTCAATCTATACCGTGTCACCAGGATTCCCGAGAAATTTCAAAATTAGAAATGGATTTGGGAAGCGATTTACGAGACTGGGCCAATAATCCACATTTGGCCAGAGGGATATTTTGGGCTGTATTTTATCGGTGCGGCTCTGAACCAGCAAATAAAGGCTTTAATGAAGCTTTTCATTTCATCAAGCTAAGAAGACCGGATGGAAATGCTTTAAAATACATTAAAGCGGCTTCAGGAAGAAGGACCGGTGTTAGTAGGAGCATTTTACGAGGACGAAGCTTCTACCAGGCGAGCATGGGGTCTTTGGGTTTGTCTAATCGAAATGGACAAAGTCAAATATCCATTTAAGTTCTTCCAGAATTCGGCGAATGAATCTTTCCTTTTGAATGCGATGACTGGATCAACCACAGGATTTGCGGAGGAACTCTTGAAACCAAAAGGAGAATTCTCTGGGAAAACAAGATTCCGCGAGCAAAGAAACTTACCGGAAATTCTCGTAACATGGCGCATGTTGGCCGTTGGATCGACCGGATATGTCAAACATGCCCCGAACAGAAGGAACCCGAGTTTGGGAAAGGTTTCGACCCAAACCCGACCGACAGACCGTCATTTGGAAAGGACAAGGGCCCAGCTCACAAGAGCGTTTTCCTCGGGGACCACGCAGACCAACTTTTTAAAAGATTCCGACAACCATCACATGGGTGAGTCACGCGGAAAGAGAAGGAAGACAGTGGCGAGTAATAATTCGGGAGTATGACGTAAGCGATGACGTCTTACATCTAAACAAGATTTGAAGTCCGAATTTCAAGTCCGGACTTACCTCTATAAATTGCGAGGATTTGAAGGAAGGCTGAGGATATCGAACATTTTCCTTAGTTTTCTTATAATAAAGTCCGAGAGAAAAATTTGTAATATTTTGAGTGTTTTAGTTTTAAGTTTTTATGTGTTTTGAGTGCAAGCCTCATCGATGAGAGGCTAAACCAAGATTCTCCTCCCAAAAGGAGATTACTAATGTAATAATTTTTCTTTAAGTTCTTAATAAAATAAAGGCCGTTTGTTCAACATGTGTTCATAATGTACTATTGATCAATCCCCTTTGAAGAATTACTTTACGCCTTGGAGTAGGAAACGAACTAAGGTTGTCTTTGATGTTTACGAAGGAGTCGGATAACTTGCAGATCATCTTCCCGAGGGTGAGGTTGAACAGGTGAGGAGCTGTTCGTCAAACGATCTGGGGGCAATAATTTTTCCGGTGGCGTTGCGAACCACTTAACCCGGTCTTTTTTGGTCAAAAGAGGTATGAATTTTAAGGGATTTATTAATTTTACGGAAGCATGTTGGGCCTGGTATGGTCGTAATGGACTATTTACATTTTCGATCTAAAGACCCAATTTGTATACGGAGAAATACTTGAAATAAGATCTTGATAGAAGTATGTCTTGTTGAGTTTATAGGTGGAAACCCGACATGATCCATTTAAAACCTACGAATAGAGATCGGATCTAAGTAGGTGTAACAATGCCACGAATAAAACAAGTTACATAAATATCGGGTTCTCATTTCTCGAAAAATCCGAAAAACAAATTGATTATGGAGTGAAAATTTTATGATTATTGTAGAATGCAATATATTTATCCTTGTGGAGCAATCTGCCTCAAATTAGAGTTTAAAGGGATAACTAGAACTATTGTTTTAAAGAATACATGCCTAGGGGTAAAATGGTCCAAAGGTTGCAAAATGTAACTATTTTCATAATTCGGGGTGCAAAGTGTTACGAATCAAAGTTTAGGTTGTGAAGTATAAAAAGGGGTAAAGTTGGGGTGGCAAATAATAATTATCTCTTTTTATTTATTAAATATCAATTAAGAAAATCAATAGAGCTTTTAAAATTTTAAAATTCCTACACGAATCCACATCAACCAAACAAGATTTGGCTTGGAATTTGAAATCCCTCAATCCAAATGGACCCTTAGGAAAAAGAGTTTTACTTCCCACAATTTTGTGCGTGCTCGTGTCACATGGACCTAATTTATACTTACGCACCATGATCATCGAAATGCGTGAATATTTTGCTCGAGATCAACTTTAAAAGAAATTAAAACAAGGAGTGCACATCCTCCGCACATACTCTGCATGTTTAGTGGTGATGGACTTGCGATGTGGGAGTGAGACCGAATGGCATCTTTGGTGGAGAAGTCATTATTTTCCATTAAAGTTTTAGAATCAAATAGAGGAGATCAATCTCGAATCTCACGGTGGAAATTTTGATGGCAACAACATGCAACATAGACCATGGAGGCTTGGATTTTGATAGGGCCACAGCCTCAAAGAGATCACACCCATCAAGCTGCGCCCGGCATTTGCTACATGGTTGTGAGACATTCCTTGTACTTTACAAGGACTTCAACCTTTGAAAGGTCATAGTTTGTTGGTGTTGGCCATTTTGAAAAGAGAGAAATGTGGTGATTGAAGAAAGGGTTTTAGGGTTTTTTAGTTTTTAGCAAAATTTGCAGCTTTCGGTGTTGGTGGTGGTGGAAAAACCAGAGATCGTGTGCGGTCCTTATATGGACAAATCCAGTTTACATGTAGCCAAAATGGTGTAAATGCATATTAGTGAATGTTGTGTTGGTGCCATAAATGAGATTCCTCAATGTAATCTTTTGTATTATTTATTCATTTTTATGTAAGTTTAGAACTGTTATACTTAATAATTAGCAATTTAGACTAAAGTATTGGTGGTGGTGGAAGGAAACCATAGATTGGTTTATATTGACAGCCATGTGCAAGGTTGTCAAGCTAAAATGTCAAAAGTACAATTTTAGTGTGTAGCAAATTTTATGTCAATGCTTTGTTTTTTGCCATAAATGAGATCCATCCATGTTATAATTTTTTGATTATTTAAAAGTGTATTTATTTACATGTATCACATACATATGATTAATGATCTAAACAAGGGGCTAATGTTAAGGGGTTGAAAAGTTACTTATTGTTGTGTACTTATATAATTAATTTACACATTCTTTGCACATATTCTGCACATTTAGAATAACTGTGTCATTGAATGTTTATTGTCCGTCATTAAACTTGTGTAACCATATTTTTTATTTTTGGAATAATGTTCTATGAGAACTTGTTATATCTTCAATTAATTGGTTACATATATATACACGTGGTTGGGGACACATTCCCTAAAGTCCTCAACCTACCACATAAAGCACTCTAACATGTTTCCCTATACATATATATATTATTTTTGACCAAATTTTATTATGTTTTCAAACAACTATTTTGATGGTGAAAAAATGGCAATATATCAGTCAAAGCAATATTAATTGATAGGCTTTGTTTTTGTTGTTCTCTCGATAGTTCTCAAAATGGTGTTAGCAAATGCCTTGTTATAGGCTAAACCTGGCAGTTAATTAATAGAACTAGTTGGTGGTTGGACGGATTTATTAAATGGCTGGTTTCCATTAGCAGATGCTAATTAATTGATCTGCTGCATTAATGAGACGGTTTGCAAATTACAGGTCTAGCAGTGCTGTGGTGGACTGGGGTTTAGGAAACTAAGTGAATTTGATCCACCCTTCTTAAAGGCTTGAACATTTCCCAAAGAAGAAAATAGGATTTGCAGAAGGATCATTGGCCTAAACTCTGGTGTAATGTGAGGACAGTGGACTTCCACATATGCTTAAACTCATGGTTTAACAGTTTGGGACACTATCCAAACGGCATTACCGCATAAGAGTAACCTTTACAATTATACAGTGTTAATTGATGGCAGAAATAGAATATAGCAACACGAGTTTGTAATTGTTTTAGGACTGCATTGCATAAAAGCCAAAACGTTCGTGACTTAATTAACAGAACAAGTTTTGAGATTGCGTGGAATCCTTCATTTATAAAACTTTCAAGATTAGGAAATGCAGTGTGTCTTCGACGTACTGTATAGACTGTATAAAACACAAGGACGAAGAAGTCAAGGCACGATGATATAGAACATAGTAAGAAGAGTTTGTTACCTTTTTAAGGCTGTAGGGAATAAAAACATAGAAGTTGGAAAACTTAACTAGTATAACAAGTTCAAAAATTTATTGGGCCTTCGGTTACATCTGGATAGAAGAGGTGATTCTGGTACATGGACACAACCAGAAAATATATAATCGCAAATTCAGTGTGACGGCCAGGAATTCTAGGTAGGGAGACCCAATTAACATTTGTATAAAAATAAAAAACAATACATAAGCTTTAAAATTAACATTATAAATACTCGCTAATTTTTATAAAGTCAATGCATAAATTCAATTACATTTTAATATTCAAAAATAAATAAAGAATATATGTACATTAATATATTATAACATTTCTCTTCTATTCTTCATATTCAAATCGTTGCATAATAGCTTCATTTTAAGCTTGATTTCGTGTCCGCACATGTGTCACTACTTTATTTCTTAGAAATTTGGGAATTCAATGTATTTCCACCCCCCTTTTTTTTGTGGTCAACCAAAATGGTTAAAATTCAGTCACACACATATATAATTTGTATGCTAAATTATTTTCACAAGTAAAATATTATACACTTTGATAACATAAACCCAAAATATAATTCATTCTCATCAATTTAAATCTAATGACAATAAGGTAAAAGAGTTAGACTTAATACAAACCTAGTGATTGAGTTGAATCCACCCCTCCTTCTTGACCTTGTGGTGCAATTTTCTCCACCAAGGATTAGGGTTTTTGAGTTTTGTTTCTCCCTCCGCCGTGAAGCGGCCGTGATGTGAATTGTGAAGGTGGGTTTAGGATTTGGGGAATGGGCTGACGGGAGTATCAAGGGATACTGGCTTTTTTTTTTTTTTTTTTATTTTATTAAAGATATAAAGTGAAATTACATATATACCTTTTTTTTTTAAATCCCGGGGGCCCAAAGTGCCCCCTTGGTCCCCCAAGTCCCCTCGTCCCTGCGCAAATTCCTTGCGGTTGCACGTGAATAGGCTATTGCCTTATGACCTCTTTGGGTGTTATACCGATCGAGCAACGCCAAGTGCAGCTAATAATCTCTTGTTTCAAGGAACTTATACTGTTATACAGGGTTAGAATTCCATGTTTGCATGTATTGTGAGTATCTATGTTATCAAGTAATATCTTGAGTCCTTCAAGCTTATAGTTGCCTTATGAGTTTCAATAGTATTGTCTTTTCTAACTTTCATCAAATCTAATTCCCATGTGGAATATAACTCTCATGGAGCCTATACTAGTCATGAAACTACTTTGATGATGAATAGAATTCATATTGAATAAGGAATTTAGAAACGCCTAAATGAATTCTTCATCCTGTATCAGCTAATAACAGGAGTTTGTAGTTCAAGTGGTATCATTAACCCTTTGTAAGGATGTTGACCAGGGTTGAACCCCGTATCTTTTAGTTTCTTTGAAATTTATCCCTCTCCTCCAACCATTACTTCCAACTTATTAAAAAAATCAGCTAATAATGGACATTCTTATATAAAGAAAATGCACATCCCATACTGCATAGATACACCAAATGAATGAGAAAATTCATGAAGTAAATTTCATTAAATGTAGGAGAGATGATCAAGAACTCACAAACACATTCTGTAAAACAGCTTCTTGGCATTAGATTCTGCAAAAAACAGAGACAACTGAAAACTATAACACCAAGAAAGTAATACTATTAAATAAGAAGGCACAAATAAGAGAAACACAGTCAATAAAACCTGGAAAAAAAAAACACAAGAACAAGAATAGGAAATACCTTAAAAATACTAAGGGATATTCGATCATATCTTGAATTCTGAAAATTAGAAACCATGATTTGTGCCAAACCAGAAAAATTCTTGATCAAATTAGACCCAAGAAGAAAAGAAGTTTCCGATAAAATTCTGGAATCAAAAGTTAGGAAAAAAAAAACCTCAAATCAATGTAGCAGACCCAAAATCCTAATCTTGAGTGTGAAGCCCGGATTTTTCAACTGTAGATGACACGATCGCGGGTATTACTTTCTTATTCGATACAATTTTTAAATAATCCGATAATTTATTCTTATATCTACTATTTATTTTGTGATTGAATTATTTTAATAGATTTAGCATCGGTTATTTATTTCATCTTAATGATCTTTGAAAACTATCTACTACTAAATTAGTCTTTTAAAAATGCAATACATTTGTCTTGAAAAATCATTTAATAAATATTATATTTTCGAATAATAGTACTTGGGGTTTACCTTATATAAAAATCCAACTTTTATATTGAAATAACAAGTGTCTCATACTTGATTTTGTCAACTTACTTATTACTTGATTTAACTATTTTATACTTGGAATCATTTTTATTTTATGGTGTTTGTTAATGATACTTACTTTCACTTCTTTAACCATTATAGATTTCTTTCGACTTTTAACGCGGGCTTTTAAAATATTTTATTTTCTCAAAAATTCCCTGAATTATCGGATCGTCTTGACCGATTAATACACAATCGCGGGGCGACTTCCTCGTCTTGTGATTTGAATCTATAACGGACTTATGTTCCACCTAATCTCTCAAGATATCAAAGATTGCTTATCCTCCCGATAATTATCTTCATCCAAATAACTCCACCAACGCCATAATTACCACTCGCGATTTTCAAAACTTTTCATGAACTGCTTCCCGAATCAATATACTCGACTGCCTGGTTGACTACGAACGTGTATTTAATTTCCTTCCTTAGTCAACTTGGTGTGTCGAGCTCACGATCGGAATGGATACGTCGGGGGATGGGAAGGCAGCAATGGGCCGCTATTCCACTCTCCCGGCTCTATCGCCCTAATCCCCAATCGAGAGACGGAGTTTGTCCAAGGGAAGCGGGTCGTAGTACTTGAGGTATAATCATGATTATGACGAATCCGAGCCTTGCTAGCTCCAACGTGGATTTTGTCTTTGCCTATGGAGCGATATGGTGACAGTCTTGAACCATCATGAACGGGAGTTACAAGGAAGAACAAAAGAATCGTTGTGCGATCCACACGATTCCGGAGTTGAACGGAACGCGTTTGGTTGGCGCTACACTTCAAAGACGCAACCGCTACTTGTAATGCATGGGTTGGCGCTACACTTCAAGACGCAACCACTAATTGTCTTGCATGGGATTGGCGCTACACATCGAGACGCAATCCTCCCGATCGCTTGAACCATAGTGCCGTGTGACCATGAATCGTTTTCTTGAATCGTATAAGTATATTACTTAATTATATTTATCACGACGCTTGTGGACGTGTGTGAAATCATGCATCATTTCTCACGCGTTTTCATTCAACTAAATTTCTCACATTAACTATATATATCGCCACACTTGCACACGATCACCCCATCCACCGAGATTTATGTCTCACTCCTCCCCGTTTTCTAACCTTTCGATGAAGAGTACGTTGAAGACGTCGAACCTACTACATTGAATCCCTACCATTGATGTGGAGAGACATTCCTTTTACTTTTATTGTTGATTGTACTTCTTGATTTATTTCTTTTCGATTTGTAAGTTAAATTCGGATAATCTATTGGGTTGTATTCGGATACCGTCGGACCTTGAGATGTAACTCGTACTTGTGTGTATTTTATTCATTTGCATTAGACTTTATTTCACTTGGAGTTTTGTATCATTGGTTTAGATCTTGTTGGATTATTTGTTTAAGTGATTGATCGTAAATCGTCGCGTCGCGTTTGGGGCGTGACATTCAAGATCTCTTAAAAAAATTACGGAATAATTTGTATATATTTTTGAATTCAAGAATAATAGTAACAATACCAACAGTCAAAATAATAAAGGTAAGTATTTCGAAAACGAAAAACGAAGGTGACATTGATCCAATATTCTTGTTTTTTATTGAGCAAAAGAAATATTCTTGTTTTTAGTGTGAGAAATTTAAAATTGGTACGACTGTTTTTACTTTTATTTTTGAGTAAAAATGTAAAATAAAGTAATGTGGATATTATTTGCTTGCTAATACGGTAATATGTATATAAATAAATAGAACACCGTAATCAATGATGATATGGAAAACAAAAAACCCAACAATTTTGTTGTAAGAGATAGAACCAACGGCACACAAACTCATAAACAAATCTTGTAATATTTCAAAGCGACCACCGGCGGACACAGGACACAGGGGGACAAGGGGGCCCTTTGCCTCCCAAAATTTTCCAAAATTATTTCCCCAAAAAAAAAAACTTTTTAAAATTATTTTTATAGCTAAAATAAAGGAATATTTTTACAATTGCCCCCAAAAAAAAAAAAAACTTTGATAAAAAATTTCAAATAGTTGTGTTTTACAATTGCTCCCCAAAATTTTTTTCTCATAGTTTAAATATATAACTCGGTCCATTTTTCGCCCCCACAGAGCCAGGAATCATGTGTCCGCCACTAGCAACGACGTTGGAATAATGTCACCCCAATCACTTCGTCACTTACCAACTTGTCTCGTGTCTTGACGCATGTGTATAATCTGTCTAATTGGAGATGAACAGTGGTGGATCTAGAAATTTGAAAATAGGGTACGATAAATATTTAAAAAACACACAGCATAAGTTCGTGTCTAGTATTTAAGTTGTACATCCCAAAACATTGAAATAAAATAGGAAATACATACCATTAAAAAGTAGGTAAGAACCTTTTTGAATTTTAATTGTTAAAAATATCTCAGAAGATTGGGGATACAAAAGTATTATTAATATTATTTTTAAAATAAAAAAGTTTTTTTTTTTTTCAAATTGGGGTACAAAAGTATTATTAATATTATTTTTTAAAATAAAAAGTTTTTTTTTTTTTCAAATTGGGGGTACAACAATGTACCCCCAAAGCCTCAAGTGGATCCGCCTTTGGTGATGAACTTGGTATCTCGCTATCAAAAATAATATATAAATAATAATATCTTACTTGTAAGTAGCTCAACTTTATATAAAATAATAATATAATATATTAATTATTATTCAATACATTTTAAAATTTTAAAAAACTGAAAAAAAGTACATAACAATACCTAAAATTCATATGATCACACAATATACACAAATATTAATATCCAAGATTTTAATCTTTCTAAAATTAATAAAGAAATTTCAAAAAATAATTAAAAACTAAAAAAAGTCTAAAATTAAAAAAAAAAAAAAAAACACCAATCCTGAGTGGGTTGATCGATCGATCAACCAATTTTTGATTGATTCGATCTGCGAAGACGACTACTTAAAAGTTGTTAAAACAATGGTCTAAACCGATATATTACGAAAGAGCCTTTTCCCATATATTATGATTTTTGTAGCAAAAACTCGACATGTTTATTGTATCACCGAGAAAAGGACTACAAGAATATCTTTGAGACAAATAATAAATATTTAGTTGAAAATGTGTTCAAGTTAGTTCTCCGAATATAATTAACTTTTTCTCCGAAAAATATTAGCGATCCTTCAAAAAAGTATTAGTAGTTCCTCGAAAAAGTATTAATAGTTCTCTGGAGAGTATTTTAATAGTTCTCGTGAATATAATTAATTTTTTTTCTCAAAAATTATTAGCTTGATCCTTCAAAAAATATTAGTAGTTCCTCGAAAAAATATTAGTAGTTCCATGGAGAATACTTTTAGTAGTTCTCTGAATATAATTAACTTTTTCTCCGAAAAATATTAGCATCTCCTCCGAAAAGTATTAGTAGTCCCTTTAAAAAATATTAGTAGTTCCTTCAAAAGATATTTTAGTAGTCCTTCTAAATGTATTATTTTTCTCCTCAAAAGAATTAGTAGTCCCCAAAAACGTATCGTAGTTCTCCATAAAAATATTAGATTTTCCACTTAAAGATATTTAGTAGTTCCCTAAAAGATATTAATATTGGTTCCAATAAAAAGTAGTAGTTTTTCATTGAAAAGTATGAGTAGTAGTTGCTTGGATGCCATTTTGTTCTCTCTAATTGCTCGCAAATCTCGCCACACCCACATAGCTCACACGCACACTCCTTATCTTTCTCTACATATACCGATATGTTGCCGCTGTAACAAGAAAACTCGATCCAATTCCTTCATCTCTCTGTTCTCTCACTCACAATGAAGCTCTCATTAAGCATTATCTTTCTCATTTTTATCTCCGTTAATCCAAATCCAACATCTGCTCATTATCTCAACCCAGGTTGTAACGCCATAGTTCTTGAAATATGATTTTTAGTGTTACTAAAATATAAAAACCACATTCTTTTGTATTATATATTTTTTTAAAAATATATCTACTGCAATGAAGCATAAATTAAAATGGGTTTAATATAAAAGAAATCCAGGAAATCCATCGCATTGAAGAATGAAAAACAAAAACAACATTCATCATTTCATAAAAATTAGAATAACTAAAGTCACTAATAGGAAAAAATGATAACGTAAACTAGTTTTTTCCCTAACATGTGAATACTAATAAATAGAAAAAAAAATCATTGGCTTCCCTTCATCGGCTCCGCACCCATCAGGATAACGGAAAAAAATTAGTAATAGGGGGATGAGTAACACATACTAAGAGGCATCTAACTGTTTAAATTAAATATAGACTAGCATAATTAATTAACAAATTCAAGCATATATACTTTGCCATCATATATACTTGAGTAAGTCTCCTATCAGACGGTCTAACGGATCTAAGTCTGTTAGACGGATCCTATACTTGACCCAATTCTTAAAAAAATGAAATCTACTTTTTTCCCTTGCTCCACCCATCTCCTTCCTCCTAAAGCAAGAAAAAGAAGAAAAAAAGAAAACTAGCACTGTAAAGAGGAACGAATGAGAATGAGAAAAATAATAATTCCATTTCATCTCCACAGGAGGCGAGAATACTACAACACCATGTACTCACGATGGGCAAGAACAAAGAAAAAATATAACACTAAACTAGGAGGTTCGAAAGAAAAAAA
Organism: Rehmannia glutinosa; assembly: GCA_016081115.2. Classification (NCBI taxonomy): domain Eukaryota; kingdom Viridiplantae; phylum Streptophyta; class Magnoliopsida; order Lamiales; family Orobanchaceae; genus Rehmannia; species Rehmannia glutinosa. The sequence goes on from CM071929.1 coordinate 48,777,494, forward strand.
AACAACAAATTTTGGGAACTTAAAATAGAAATGGGCATCGAATTATTTCTAGTGTTGTTTACGGAGAATGCAAATCATCATTGTTGTTGGACATTTACAAAGAGGAGTGTATTACTCTTTTTCGTGGAGAAAACAAGATTACTTATATTTTTTTGTTTTTAATCGATCATGATTATTTCTATAGTATATTCATGAGAAATACTAAAACTCTTGGGAACTACTAATACATTTTGAAGAACTCGCTAATACTTTTTAGAAGGGCGACTAATACTTTTGATCGGAAGGATTGTTAATACATTTCGGGAGAAAAATTTAATTATATTCAGGGAACTATTAATACATTTTAAGAACCGCTAATACTTTTTAGAAGGACGACTAATACTTTTCGAAGGACTACTAATACATTTCGGAGAAAAATTTAATTTATTTCAAAGAACTACTAATACTTTTTCGAGGAACTACTAATACTTTTTTGAGGGATTGCTAATACATTTCGGGAGTATATTTAGGAGAAATACTAAAAAACTCTTCAGGAAACTACTAATACATTTCAGAAGAACTGCTAATACTTTTTAGAAGAACGACTAATACTTTTCAGAAGGATTGTTAATATACTTCAGGAGAAAAATTTAATTATATTCAGGGGAACTATTAATACATTTCAGAAGAACTGCTAATACTTTTTAGAAGGACGACTAATACTTTTCACAAGGACTACTAATACATTTTGGGAGAAAAATTTAATTTATTTCAAGGAACTACTAATACTTTTTCGAGGAACTACTAATACTTTTTTGAGGGATTGTTAATACATTTCGGGAGTATATTTAGGAGAAATACTAAAAACTCTTCAGAAACTACTAATACATTTTGGTAAGAATGTTAATACTTTTTAGAAGGGACTAATACTTTTCAGAAGGATTGTTAATACATTTCGGGAGAAAAATTTAATTATATTAAGGGAAATATTATACATTACTGCTAATACTTTTTAGAAAAGGACGACTAATACTTTTCAGAATGGCTACTAATACATTTCGGGAGAAAAATTTAATTTATTTCAAAGAACTACTAATACTTTTCGAGGAACTACTAATACTTTTTTGAGGGATTGCTAATACATTTCGGGAGTATATTTAGGAGAAATACTAAAAACTCTTCAGAAACTACTAATACATTTTAAGAACTCGCTAATACTTTTTAGAAGGACTACTAATACTTTTGAAGGATTGTTAATATACTTGGGAGAAAAATTTAATTATATTCAGGGGAACTATTAATACATTTCAGAAGAACTGCTAATACTTTTTAGAAGGACGACTAATACTTTTCACAAGGACAACTAATACATTTTCGGGAGAAAAATTTAATTTATTTCAAGGAACTACTAATACTTTTTCGAGGAACTACTAATACTTTTTGAGGGATTGTTAATACATTTCGGGAGTATATTTAGGAGAAATACTAAAAAACTCTTCAGAAACTACTAATACATTTAAGAAATGTTAATACTTTTAGAAGGACGACTAATACTTTTGAAGGATTGTTAATACATTTCAGGAGAAAAATTTAATTATATTAAGGGAAATATTATACATTCTTGCTAATACTTTTTAGAAAAGGACGACTAATACTTTTCTTAATGGCTACTAATACATTTCGGGAGAAAAATTTAATTTATTTCAAAGAACTACTAATACTTTTTCGAGGAACTACTAATACTTTTTGAGGGATTGCTAATACATTTTCGGGAGTATATTTAGGAGAAATACTAAAAACTCTTGAAAAACTACTAATACATTTCGGAAGAACTCGCTAATACTTTTAGAAGGACGACTAATACTTTTCGAAGGATTGTTAATACATTTCGGAGAAAAATTTAATTTATATTCAGGGAACAATTAATACGTTTGAAGAAGAACTACTAATACTTTTTAGAAGGACGACTAATACTTTTCGGAAGGACTACTAATACATTTCGAGAGAAAAATTTAATTTATTTCAAGGAACTACTAATACTTTTTCGAGGAACTACTAATACTTTTTTGAGGGATTGCTAATACATTTCGGGAGTATATTTAGGAGAAATAGTAAAAAACTCTTCAGAAACTACTAATACATTTGGAAATTAATCGCTAATATTTTTAGAAGGACGACTAATACATTTTGAGAAGGATCGCTAATCTTGGTGTTCCCCGAAAACTACTACAACACCACGCTTTGCTATTACGGAAATGCCACCGGATCCGTGGATCGATCCGTTTAACAGTCGGACCTGACGGTCCGGACACGGGGAGTTTTTGTGTATATACTTTGCCATTTGTATGGTTATCATATTGTTTCAAGTGGAATTATGGTAATGGGACCCTGATGTATTTTTGGCTCATTTGGCAATGAAATATTGCGCTATTATTTGGGGGAAAAAATTTTTGCAAAACAGGTAGGAAAGGAAGAGAGATGAAGAAGAGAAGAGGAGAAGACCAAACGTTGATGGTTTTGGTTGTAATGCCGAGTCTCAATTTCTTTTTCACATGTACATATATATATACTCTAGATTTTATTGCGATCACCATTACCAAAGTCATTTACCCGGCATTTTTGCTTAACTTTCACAAAATAACACTCTACAAATTATAGCCGAAATTATCTCGACATTTAGCGCAATAATAAGCACGGCCAAAGTTCTTTTATCAGTGACCATACTTTGTCATTTGATCGAAATCATACTTTGTCATTTGGCGAAGCCTACTTTGTCATTGGTCGAAGTCATACTTTACCACCGGCCGAAGCCTACTCGCCATTTGACCGAAGTCATACTTTGCCATTTGACCGAAGTCTACTTTGTCATTGGCCGAAGCCACACATAAATAAGTCTGATTCTTCACATATAATATGCACATCAAGTTCAAGAATTTTAATCACATTGTCAAACATAGAATTCATAAAATTATCATGACATATTTAATAAAAACAATTAAACTTTGCACTTAAAAAGTGTAAAGAAAAATCCCCTTGAGTATGTGTTTCTCATCCCCTATTACTAATTTTTTTGATTATCCGGATGGGTGCGAGCCGATGAAGGGAAGCCAATGAATTTTTTTCTATTTATTAGTATTCGCATCTTAGGGAGAAAACTAGTTTACGTTATCATTAATTTCTATTAGTGATTTTAGTTATTCTAATTTTTATGAAATGATGAATGTTGCTTTTTTATTCTTCAATTCGATGGATTTTGGATTTTCGTTTATATTAAACCTATTTTAATTTATGCTTCTTGCATTAGATATATATTTTTTTTTAAAAAAACATACGATGAGAATGTAGTTTTTGTATTTTAGTAACGCTAAAAATCACATTTCAAGAATTAGGCGTTACACTAGTGACTCTTGCAAGCAAATTAAAACCAAGGGTAGAACCAAGCGATCAAGAAAGAGAAAGGGCGAACGCCGACGGATTAACTAAGCTCAAAAAGTACTTTCAGATTTCTTGGCTACCTCAACACATCCTACTACGATTTCTCCAACGAATTCGACATCTCGAATCATTTTGTCAAAACCTACCCGATCAATTTCAACCTAAATTCCATGGGACAACCCAATGTACACACATTGAAGTGTTCGGTAGGAGAATCAACTCTCGGATCAGTCCGGAGTTTGTTTGGCTTTGTGGCCTTGATAGGGCCTTGGCCAGATGAGCGTCGGGAGGGTGATTTGGAGGTTGGAGATGAAAAAAATTGTGTGGATGAGATGAACAGGTATTGCTTTTGTAACTTTTGGGTTGGATTAGGTTGGTATTTGGGGCTATCGACCGATAGAAGACTTGTGAAGCCCTGATTTTTCCGAACATATAATTGATTCGTATTGTCGTTTATGTATTTGATCGATTATTTTACCGCATCACTTTGACGGGTAATTATTAATATATATATATATATATTGTATTTCATTTCATTTTATTAATTACTTGTGATCTTGATCATCATTAATTCTATTTCTCATTTATGATCACTTGATTGATCATCATTACTATTTTTGTATTTATTAGTCACCTTAGAATTTTAAGAGACTATTTATTTTAGAGACTTTTACCTTATAGAATTAAGATTTTGATTTAGATTAAGTGATCATGAGACTTATAAGTGATCAAGGAAATCACTAATTATTTTGGAGATTGATATATTTCATCTATTATCATCAAATTGGGACAAAAAAAAATATATGTAATTACCATAAAGCCCCTAGTATGATTTGGCCATGATGATATTTTTGAAGTAAAAATATCATCCAACTCTTGTACACCTACACCTTATATTAGTCATCTTGTGTATAATTATACCATTAATTCAAACATTATACACATCATCTCTTACATTACTTCTTTAATATTATTTTTGCCAACATGTTGGAAGTCTTCCAACATTCCATTCAAACCACCTCATGCCCATACCTTTGACCTCCAAAATGTTTCCCATGCAAGAGGTAAAATGCAAGACACAAATTTGAACAAAAATTCCTCTCCCTCTCTCTCACTTGACGGCCATTAGGCTATTTTTGTGCCAAAAATTCATTTCATTTTATCACCAATACATTCAAGCCTTGCAAATTTCTCCTCCTTCTCTCTAAACCCCCTACCTCTCTCTACTCTTTCTTCTTACTTCTTCTTCAACACTTAGAAAAAATTTCAAGATTTTCCTCCTTATACTCCAAAAATTCGAACCACCTTCCTACTACAAGGTAAGAAATGTTATTTTCCAATTCATCTTGATAACCTCTAGCTACCTCTTTTCACCTCTTAACTTAAGCTCAAATTTTAATTTTGGAGGTACATTTAGAAGACTTTGAAGACTAGAGCTTGACATCACCTTGAAGAAGATTTCAAGACTTGAAGGAAATTTTGAAGATTTAGACTATAAGGTAAGATAATGGACTCTAGTGTATTTTTATTCTTCTTCCTAATTTTTTGTCAAATTTTGACACCCCTTTTTCATTTTTGAGAAATAGGGGCTGACCTTAGGTGATTTTGGAGTTGAACCAAAATTCTCAATTTTAAAGCTCCAACTAGTCTCCAATCACCTACTACACAAGGTAAAGTGTAGTCTTTCTCATTTTCTTATCTCCTTCTTTTTCTCCTTAATTTTTCTCTCATTTTTCTAACTTCAAATTTTTGATATTTCTTGACTTAGGGGCTGACCGAAGAAGCCTCATCCAAAAATTGTGAAATTTATCCTTTTATTTCACAATTTCCAATTTTAAGGTGGGTGGAAAAATACTTCCCAACTATTAGGTGTTTTTATTAAAATGCATGTAGAAATTTTGATTATGAACCTTGAGATATATAATCTATGTATTGCATGTCAATTTTATGTATCAAATCATGAAAATTCTCAAGAGTTGCTCAAAATTGCTATTTATTGAATTTTAGGTGCATGCATGTGCAATTTAATGTTTTATTTGATGAATTCTTGTATGTATTGGATATGCATGTGTAAGATCTTTAAAATTCATGTTTTGGATGACTTATAACCTGGACAAGTCGAGCATAATTGATTAAATTTCAATTTTGGACTTAAAAGTGTAAAAATAGAAAGTTGGTGGACTAAATTGCAAGAAAATGAAAGTTAAAGGACCCTATGCAAATTTCGAAAATTGGGACTGTACTCAGGTTCAAAAATGACTTTTGGACATTTTAATAAAGTGTTAAGAGTTTTTAGATAAATAAAATCAACCTTTAAAAGCCCAAGGACTAGATTGTAAAATTTTGAAAGTTTAAGGGCTACTTTGCAAATTTAAAAACTGTACCAGGACTTAACTTTAAATTTTGAAAATTTCACTCTTAAGGTACTGGGAATGACATATTTTAAATGTATTCCAAAAATCCAAGTGTTTAGGGCTTGGAAAGTAAATTTTCTAAAATTGAGGGACTAATGTGTAAAATACTAAACTTGAGGACCCAAATGAAATTTCCAGGACTTATGCAGCCCATGCACCTGAAAATACTAACTTAACTATAACTTAATTATATTTTGGACCCAAGGTTCAAATTTCATAACAATTGGACCCTAAAAGCCTTAAAGGCAATTATTTCAAAATGGGACAAAAATGACATTTTCAAAAGTTAAAGGACCTACACTTATTTCTTTTAAAAACTGCTTTTGTCCCAATATCCTACCAACATTAGTGACATTTTCCAACTGGACTCACATTAAAAGCCCTTCCGATTTGTGAGTTCGAATATTTTAAACTTAAGGTCCGAAATGACAATTTTTACAAATTTGAGGCCAATATGAGAATCTTATAAAAACTCGACCTCAAAACTTTAAAAACCTGAATCTCTGGACAATTTGGAGACTTTAGGAACTGACCTCATAATTTTTCAAGGTCGGGATATTTATTTATTCAATTTTTAACCCCAAAAGTGTTGGTTTTTACAAAACGGGGCTAAATTGAAATTTTTTTCTTTTATAAAGGACCTAACTCAAATTATTTTCTATTTTACTATAATAGCCCTGGACCCTCTGATTTGGAGATTTAATTAAAATATTTTATTCTCCCAAAAACCCTTGACTTAACGGATCAATTTGACCGATTAATACCCGATCGCGGAGCGATTTCCCGCCCTTTGCGATTTTGAATCTATAACGGGACTTATGTTCCACCTAATCTTTCAAGATATCGAAGGTTGCTTATCCTTTCGATAATCATCTTCATCCAAAACTCCACCAACGCCATAATTGTCACTCGCGTTTTTCATAAAATTTCTGAATCGCTTCCCCTGAATCAATCATACTCGATTGCTGGTTGGTTGCACTGTACATTTTGTATTTACCTTCCCCGCTGAGTCAACTTGGTGTGTCGAGCTCACGATCGGAATGGATACATCGGGATGGAACCGAACAGCTCGGCTACTATTCCACTCTTCCGCCCCATCGCCCTAATCTCGCAACCGAGGGACGGAGTTTGTCCAAGGGAAGCGGGTCGTAGTACTTGAGGTATAATCATGATTATGACAATCCTAGCCTAGCTAGCTCTTGTGGATTTGTCTTTGCCTATGGAGCGATAAGGTGACAGGTCTTGGACCATCTTGCTCGGGAGTTACAAGAAAGAACGAAGGAATTATTGTCCGATCCACACGATTAGGAGTTATCGGACCCATTTGGTTGGCGCTACAAACCCACGCAACCGCTTACTTGTTTTTGCATTGGTTGGTGCTACAAATCCGTACGCAACCATTATCTCGCTTGCATGGGATTGGCGTTACATTTTAAAACGCAATCCTACTGTCTTCGATCAATCACATAGTGTCACGTGTGACCATGAACTGTTTTCTTGAATCGTATAAGTATATTACTTAATTATATTTATCACGACGCTTGTGGGTGTGTGTGAATTCATGCATCATACTCACATGTTTTCATATAATCTGTTTTTCTCGAATTAATCGTATATCGCCACACTTGCACACGATCACCCCATCCACCGAGATTTGTCTCATCCCCCTTTGTTTTCTAACCTTTAGATGAGGACTTCGTTGAAGATGTTGAACCGGCCTTGGATTGAACCTCTTGACTCCACTTTGTTGGATTTACTACTTCTTGTTGTTATTGATGGACTCATTTCTTTTGATTGCTATTGGACTATTTTATTTTCCTTTCATTCCGATTTGTAAATCAAGGGCGTAGGACCCTTTGACTTTTAAGTTGTTATCGTTGGTTGATTTTCGAGGATGTAATTTGGATTATGGATTGTGGTGTAAGTTGTGCTTGTTATTTTATTTTTACGCTATTTTGACTCTGTTTCATTGGGTTGTCGATGATATTCGTCAGATCTGTTTGGTTATTTGTATTTAAGTTGTGGATCGTCATCGCGTCCGTTTAGGTTGTGACAAGACTAGCTCATCAATATATGATCGAGTATCAATTAGCTTGGTTCGCTTTTTAGCTTTAGGTATACTACATTTAAAATAAATGAACTTCTTTTGTATAATTATATTTTATATATATCATGCACACCGTACAATTAATTTGCTCATCATTATATCATCACAAATCACAATAACAAAATGTGGTCAACGAAAATATTATCTACTGGGAAATTTATTTTATAGATTTTGATGAATGTCATGTAAAACTTAAACTAGAATGTTGGCACCTATTTTTCTTGTAATTCACATTATAATAGATAATCTTTGGAAAAGTGAGTCAAGACAACAGCTACGCCTGAAAATACAAGAAGTCAACTGAAGACTGAAGTGAAGACTCCGTTGTGGAACAACTGAGTATGGCCAAGATAGAAGATCAAGAACTCGACTGAAGATGTATCGGTGAGGAACATTTTGTGTGAAGAGTCATCCAAAGTCAACTCAAGAAGTCGAGTCTCAAGTTGAAGTGACATATGAGTTATCCAATGATTGGAGCGGACTCAAGTCACCTAGGAAAAAAGGCGACAAGAGGAGTTAATCGAATCCGTTGTACGTGAAGTCAAGAACATTACTTAAATAAGTAATACTTCCATGATGCCAGGTCTTAAAGTGCTCATCCCAGAAGCGTGCAAAAGGAATAAACCAATGGGAAGCACTGCACCTCGTGTCGAACACGAAAAGCGCATATTCATTTAATACGAGGAAGGATCTAGATCTCAAGATTGAGGACCAAGAAAAGACAAGCCAACGAACACAAGTGACTTTTGAAATCAGCCTATCTCTTCAACGAGCATATTTTTAAAAGTTCACTATAAAAGGCCGAGGAAATTCATTGAGAAGAGGTAGACCTTGCACACGAGAAATCAAGCATTATTCAAGCTATTAACCCGCAAATACTCTCAAGAATATTCAAGCAAATCCTCAAGCCTCGAAACTCGAAGGAAATCGATCCAACACAAGCCGTGAAAGAAAGGCAACTTCAAATCTGTTGAAGAGAAAACTTTTGAAGAATCAAAATGGGTCTACTTTCCAAGGAGGATTGTAGGAAGGTTCAAGGTCGAACCAAAGTATCAATTTATTGGAGGGTTTCGTGAACAAATCCAAGAGCTTGAGAAAGTGAGTTGAAGTAGCACACAAATTGCCACGTGAAGAAGCCGAGTCGGAAGAGAAGCCAATTTTGTGTGACCAAGGCGTGTCTCTAGATCGTTGACCACTTTGTAAACAGATCTTTTACATAGTGGATTCCTCCAGAGTTGGAGAAGAGAGGATAGAAGAATTACCCCATCTTCAAACCTCTATAAAAATCATCTGTGTCATTTATTTTTCAAAGACATTTACATTTCGCATACTTACATTATATCTCTTTGATAAATTTATTTGCTATTCAACTCGATTAATAACCAAGTGCTAAAATCAAGTGTTAAAACAAGTTCAAATCAATTCAAATGGTGTTACGTTATAGCCAAGTTAAGGTTCGGGTTAAACGGTTGAGTTATTCTATCAACAACTCTATCGAAGTCCGTTAAGTGGCTAACTCTCTTGAATAACCAACTTAGTTGTCCCTCAAGGACTCGAGTTGTTTGTGTTAACTCGTAATATTTTAAAATGACTAAAATCGAAAAGTTAGTAAGGTTTATTCAACCCCCCTTCTAAACCTTACTCACACCCCTTGAGACCTACAATTACTTTGACTGATATCCGCCATTGTTTCACCATCAAATACTTGTTTGACAACACCATAAAATTTGGTAAAAAATAATAGAAAATCACGCCACTAATATTGCAAAATAGCTTTCATACATGTGAATATATAATCTATTTATGTAGTTTGAAATTTAAAATAAAACTATGGATTTATGGATACACTATGAAGTTTAATGACAGGCAATTCTAAACATTCAATTATGTAGTTATTCTAAATTTAAGCTTGTGTGCGGAATATGTGCAAATTAATTAAATAAGTACGCGATAAGTAATTATCAATCCCTTAACAAAAATCACCTCTACAGATTAAATTGCTAGTTGTAAGTATGTGAATCTAAAGTTACATATAAATATATACATAATTAAATAATCGAAAAATTATAACATTGGGAGATCTCATTTATGGCAACAACAAAGTATTGACATAAAATATGCTACACACTAAAATTGCACTTTCAACATTTTAGCTCGACAACCTTGCACATTGATTGACAATGTAAACATAGATTTCCTTCCACCACCACCAAAACTTTAGTCTAAATTGCTAATTATTAAGTAATACACATAATAATCAACAGGAGGTCTTTTGTGAGACGGTGTGGGACTGTGATACTTTTAGCGTAAAAATGATACTTTTAGTGTAAAAAGTGATAATTTTTGAAATACACTAGAATTAGTGTATTTAAACAAAGTATCACCTTTTTACACTAAAATCATCACTTTTACGCTAAAAAAATCATGGTCTTATGGTCTCATGGTCTCACACCGTCTCACATAAATTTTTGCAAATAATCAATAGATTACAACATGAGGAACCTCATATATGGAAAAAATGATGCATTGACATGATTTTGTTACGCACTAAAATTGCATTACTAATTTTTGGCTTGATGCACACTCGAATTGTCCATATAAACCATTCCAAGGTTTCTATCCATCATCAACAAAATTAAAATCGGTAAAGTTTGCTCAAACAAACCTAAACCCTACCTTTTTTTCAATTACCATTTTTTTCTCTCTTTACGAAATGGCTAACACCAACAACCATGGCTTTTCAAAGTTCAAGTCCTTGTAATACACAAGAAATGTCTGCGCAACCATGCAAAGCAATTGCCGAGGCCAGTCTCTTGACGAGTGTGGTCTCTTTGAGGCCGATGGCCCTAACGGAACCCCAAGGTGGCCATGGTGAGTGTTGCATGCCGTTGTCACCGGAATTTCCACCGAGGAGTCAAGATATATCTTCCTCTAATATTTGATTTTGAAACCCACATGGAAAATACATTGATGACCATTCGGCCCCACTCTTGTAGCCGCAAATCCATCACCACCAAATATTCGAGGAGCCATGCACGGCGTTCCTTATCGGAGACACGAAATTATCGACTCGCTCCTCAACTGCAGCCTTCATCCACAAGGATCCACTAGCCGTGCATTATCTCGTGCACCAAGCCCTGTATTAATAATAAGACAAGAAATGAACAGGCCAAAGGAGGAGGGGGGGGGGGTGGCTAGGCGTAGGAAAAGTTTGACAAAAGAACAACGTAACAGGATAAGAGCTATTGCAGAAAAGCAATAATGGAAGATGTTCTGTGAATACTCGAGAGTAGAGGTTGTGTGTATATGTTCGGAGATTGGGATTACAAAGACATATTTAAATGCTTGGATCTTCAACCACAAAGAACGAAGCGGCAGACAACAATGCAACCTCTCATTGAGAGTCAAGTATAACCATACTCAAAGCATTACGTTTAATCCAACAATGGGGCAATTTTTGGTAGTAAGTGATAAATTGCTTATGATCATATACTTTTTTTTTTTTTTAAGATTAGTCATGTCCTCATTCCATGAAAAAATCAATTGAACCTTATTCGATTTGTGCAAGTTCTATGCACTTGTTATTCCTTCCCAACAAATATATCAATCAAATGTCTCTTTTATTTTTAGTGTCATATACTACAAGAAAATAAGAAAATTCCAACGGAAAAAATCTGTTAGAATCGGCCAATTACCGTTGAAATTATTGATTCCAAAGGAAATTCCAACAAGATAAATGCATCGTTGATAAAATGGTCGTTGGAATGGCAAAATTCCAATGGAAAATAATTCCAATGGTACTTCCAACGGTATTTATCCATTGGAATATACAACCGTTGGAAAAACTCCAACATATTTTTCAATACTAATTCCTACAGAGTCAAACCATTGGAATTTAGTCCAATGGGGATATATATATATATATATATATATATAATTGTTGGAAAAAACTCCAACGGTTATTTCAACGGAGTTATACCATTAGAATTTAATCCAATGGTAATTCCAATAGTATATATCCATTGGAATATTCAATTATTTTTCTCATCATCAAATATCTTTAACTTCCCAAAGAGGTCACCCATCATCAATTTATCTCAAGTCAAGCACGTTTAACTATGTAGTTTTAATATGATTGCCTCTATAAGAGAAGATATATTTTGTTGATATGAATAAAACTATTAAATCTTTTAACCCCTATTGAAATTTTCCAACGGTATTGGAGTTTCCAACGAAATTTTCCAACATGTTGTACCATTGAAATTTTCGTTGGAATTTTAAAAACTCTAATGGAAATTCCAATATTTTGACCTCTTGTTGGAATTTAATTTGTTGGAATTTTCCAATGATATGTTTTATCGATAGAATTTGTTAGAATTTTTAAAATTCCAATAGTATTTCCAATGGTTTATTCCAACGATTTTGTTGGCATTGGAATCTTGTTGGAATTCTCCAACGATTTCTTGTGGTGTTGGAATTTCCATTGAAATTTTAAATTCCAACGGAAATTCCAACAACTTATACCAACGAGTTTTCTTTATAGTTAGAATTTTTATTGGAATTTTCCAATGGTATAATGTAGCATTGGAATTTTCGTTAGAATTGTAAAAATTCCAATGATTTTTACTTCGTTGGAATTATTTTGTTGTTGGCGTAAGGTTTTAGTCTATTTCTTAGTTATGTATTATAAAGTAGTAGAGAGTATGTGCAGGGGATGTGCACTCCATCATGCAGTTCACATGATGCATTAAGTATAAATAAGATCCATGTAGCACGAAGCATGCACATAAATGCGGAAAGTAAAACCTTTTAGCCTTAAAATTTTGTTAGTTGCCAACTCATGAGTGTTTTTTTCCATTGCATTAGCAAACCAAGCTTCTTATTATATGATAAACACTAAATTTAGCGGTCTACATTCCAAATCAATGGTTGTTCCCACAAATCAACACGGATCTTCCCGACGTACACATGCATTTCCGGTATACTTTTGTTTTCTCTCATACATCCCAAAGAAAAACCTCCCAAGAGGTCACCCATCTAAATTTTTGTTCTAAGTCAAGCATGTTTAACTATGGAATTTCTAAGTTATGCATCTTGTTAACATTAGTAGTAACTATCAAATCATTTAAGCTTCTCCTTAATCGCACAGTCTCATTTTGCACAATCTCATGATCTATCTCTTCTTCTAGTATTAGATTAATTCATTCATGTTTTCTCTCCACCTAGCCAGAGCTACTCATTTTCAGTTTTCCCTATCTTTTGCATGGTCAATCACTCCACTCTCATCGACCTCGAGTATCACTAAAGCTAAGCTACAAATATATTCGGGATTACTAAATTTATCTTTCATCGATCACGAATACTTATAACGAAATCTAATCTTCAAGTCGATATCTCAAGTATAGCGTCACTATAGTGATTGCATATAGAAATCTCAAAGTGTATTTATTTTCATACAAGTAGTTTATTTTCATATATCTCAAGTATAGCGTCACTATAATGATTGCATATACTACCCTACCCAACGACCACGGTGTGTGTTGCATGCCATTGCCATCGGAATTTTCACGGGAGAGTCGATATAGATATCCCTCTATTTGAGTCTGAAAACCCAAATGGAAAATAATGACGTCTCTAGCCACTTGAGGCCATTCCGGCTCAATCCCATAGCCGCAAGTCCATCATCAACAAACATCCAGGAGTATGTGCAAAAAAATGTGCACTCCTTGTTTTAACGTTTTGAAGGAAACCTGATTTTGCGAGAATGAGATTCTATTTGGTATGTTACTATAATCTACAAAATTTGAAGTTCAAAATATTTAAGCTCCAAAAGTCATTTAATTTTGGTTCCTTTTAGTAAAAGATGATCATGAATATGCTTATTCAAGTTCATTTAGAACCACCAAATGCAATCGGTACTTGGCTCCATCACTATCCAACAAATGAATAAGGAGTTATAATTAACATGTATATGTTTGTTAAGCAAACAAAATGCATAATCATGGCGGGCGCATATAAAGTTACCTTTCTTTGAATATAGAACATATTTCTCGAATTGATTGAAACGGTGACTAAAATTTCATTATCGAGACTTAAATTTGCCATGTGATAAAGTAAATCTTACGAGAAACAAGTCCATGAATAACAAAGTTGTCAAAATTGTATTTGTATTTAACGGGATACTTGAAAAAAAGCCTAAAAATATGTTCTTTGCAAAGATATTTACTTTCTTGCATACTTACATCATATCTCTTTGTTAGAATCATATTTTTATCCAAGCGATTAATAACCAAGTGCTAAAAATCAAGTGTTAAAATAAGCTAAAATCTAATCAAAGGGTGTTAAGTCTTCCGATGATAAAATCAAACCAACCAAGTTAAGTTTAGGTTAACGGCCGAGTTATTCTATCAACGGCTCTATCGAGTCCATTGAGTGGCTAACTTAGATGAATAACCAACTTAGTTGTCCCTCAAGGACACAACTGTTTGACTCAACTCGTTGTAATTTTAAAAGAACTAAAATCGAAAATTTGGTAAGGTTTATTCACCCCGCTTCTAAACCTTACTCACACTCCTTGTGACCTACGATCATGTCTTCATTCAATGAAATAATCAATTGAAACTTATTTAAATCGTGTAAGTACATAGCCACTTGATATCGTACCCTCATGAATATACCAATCACATGTGTGATATCTCTTTTAGTTTTAGTGTCATAAAGTATATTACTTAGTTATGTATTCTAAAATTATATCAACACAAACACTTTACAACAACCATTACAAAGAAAGAAGGTAAGCACGAGCATTGCACTAATATCATGGTTGCGAGAAATCGCTAGGCGCTAGTCGAGCGGCCGGCGCCTAACGCCTAGGGCGCCTAGAAATAACATGTTCTTTTTTTATTATTTTGCCCGATTTTTGGCCTATTTTTTCCGCCCTAGACCGTCTAGACCGCCTAGGCCCAATTTTTGGCCGCCTAGGAGAGCACCAAGCTCGATTTGGCGCCGCCAGCGGCGCCTAGCTGATTTTTAGCAAAACCGATTTTTTCGACTAATTTGGACAAAATCGGATCGGACTAGGGTGCCTAGCGCTGAAATTTGCGCGCCAGCTGATTTTTACAACACCGACTAATATAGCACGACCTAACTTAGTTTTTCTATTCTTGAATAAAAACATAACTAATCGTTAAAAAATAATAATCAAACACGCAAATAATAAAAAGTTTATTGATCACTAATCAACAATAACCTATATTTTATACAATGAATTTGGAGTTGCACTTTATTGTACGGTTTTCTAATCACAATTTTCTAGAAAATCCAACGACAAAAATTGGATCCTTACATAAATCCCCCAATTTGATAGCCAATACTTCAAATAGTAAATATATTAGTAAAATTTCGAGTTCTAGGAGAAATGAAACATCAATTCACTTGTTTCCAATAAATGAAAGGTGGAATCCATTTTGGGATTGTTTTGAGTATTGTAAAAAAGAAGCGAAGTAATAAAGTAAAAAACCCACTTCACGGGAAAATAGTTCTCCTCTTTAAATGTTGTTATAAACTATGACTAGCGAGTTCTTGGTACATGACACAAAAATAAAAATAAAAAATTGATGACAAACATCCACTAGCCATGCAAATACTTCTAAGCACTATAAGGTGAGCAAAAGCGAGAATTAGGCTTTTACGTGGTTCTCCGGTCCGGTTGTCGGATGTGCCCGATCACTAATCTTACGGATGATGATGACAATGGAGATCGGGGTTATGCACATGAAAAGATTAACAAGAGAACAAAGACAAAGAAAAAGAGTTATTACGAGAAAGCAATAATTGGAAAATGTTTCGTGAGTACTCGAAAGAAGAAAGTTTGCGTAATGTTCAGAGATCGGGATTACAAAGGCATGTTTAAAAGTTTAGATCCTCTACCACAAACGTAAATGAGCAGGCAACAATGGAGGCTCTCATTGAGAGTTAACTATAACCTCTAGCATTACAGTTTGAGTCGACAAATGGGCGATTTTTGGTAGTGAGTGCTAAATTGTTTATGATATACTTATTTGTTTTAAAGATTAGTCATGTCTCCATTCCATGAAAAAATCAATAGAACCTTATTCAAGTCATGCAATTTAATAGACATTTGATATTGTACCCCCATAAATATATCAATCACATGTCCGATGTCTCTTGTATTTTTAGTGACATAAAGTCTATTACTTAGTTATGCATTCTAAAATAAGATCCACACAAACACTTTACAACAACCATTACAAATAAAGAGGAAAGCATGAGCATTGCACTAATATAGCACGACCTACATTAATTTTTGTTCTTGAATAAAAACATAAGTACAATAATAATCAAATACACACACCATAAATAGTTTTCCGATCACTAATCCACA
This sequence comes from Rehmannia glutinosa, assembly GCA_016081115.2. Classification (NCBI taxonomy): domain Eukaryota; kingdom Viridiplantae; phylum Streptophyta; class Magnoliopsida; order Lamiales; family Orobanchaceae; genus Rehmannia; species Rehmannia glutinosa. The sequence goes on from CM071929.1 coordinate 48,793,833, forward strand.
ATCATCCCTCTATTTTAATGGCTAATTAGAAGAAAAAGATTTATATTTTATTATTAGCATATCTTATACAATGAAATTGGCGTTTCAGTTTATTGGATGATTTTCTAATAAAGGTTTTCGAATATCCAACAACAAAAATTGGATCTTACATAAATTCCCCAATTTAAAGTACCCAATACTTGATTAGTAAATAAATTAGTAAAATTCTAGAGTTATCGAGAGGAATTAATCATCTATTCACGTGTTTCCAATAAATGGAAGGTGGAATCCATTATGGGATTGTTTTGAGTATTGTAAAAGAAGCGAATAGTAATAAAGTTAAAAACCCACTTCCCCGGAAAGTAATTCTCATATCTAAATGTCGTTATAAATGACTACAACTAGCGATTCTTGCTACGTGACGGAAAAAAAAAAATGATGACAAACATCCACTACTCCCGCACTTACTCCCTTCAATATAAGGCGAGCAAATTGCATTGGGCTTTTACCTAGTTCTCCATTCGATTGTCAAATGTGCCGGATCACGATCTTCTAGATAGCAAGCAATGACGATCGGGGTCATTTGGGCATAGGAAAAGATTAGCCAGAGAATAAGGAGAAAAATAAGAGTGATTGCATAAAGCAACAATCGGAAGATGTTTCATGAGTATTCAAAAGAAGAAGTTTTACATATATGTTCGAGATCGGGATTACAAAGACATGTTTAAAACCTTGGATCTTCAACCACAAACGTAAACAAGTTGGCAACAATGTAGTCTCTCATTGAGAGTAAACTATAACCATACTCTAGTATTACATGTTGATCGACAAATGGGCGATTTTATTTGGTGAGTGATAAATTGTTTATGATATGCTTTTTTTTTTAAAGATTAGTCATGTCTTCATTCCATGACAAAATCAATTGAACCTTATTCAAATTGTGCAAGTTCATATGCACTTGATATTGTACCCCCGTAAACATATCAATCACATGTCTGATGTCTTTTTTTTTATTTTCAATGTCATAGGGTCTATTACTTAGTTACATATTCTAAAATTAGATCTACAAAAACTTACAACAACCATTACAAAGAAAAAACTTTGACCAACATATTGTCATTTATACAATCACAAGTCACAATAACAAAATGTGGTCAGCAAAATGTGGTCAGCAAGAATATTACTTTGACCAACATATTGTCATTTATACACCATCAAAAAACTTCTTTGACATTTCCTCAAAAAAAAAAAAAAAAAAAAAAAACTTCTTTGGCAGCATAAGGAAATATGGTCAAAAACATAATTAGATGGTCACAACATGAACACCATACCTTAATTCTAGTGAAATAGCTTTCCAAATTTCATGCATGTGAATCTGTAACATAAATCTATAAACAAATACTTATTTGCATCTATAGTATGATTTGAAATTCAAAAATAAACTTTGTTTGGATTTTCGTTTGAACCGATATAGAAGATAAATAAAGTGAATACATTATGGATTAAACGATATATGATTACAAACATTTAATTACGTAGTCACTCTAAATCTGTGAAATAGTGGTTATAGATAAGAATATTTTTGTATTTTAGAATTCGAATGTTGTTAAATATCTTTATAATAAATTAAAGGGATAATTACAAAAGTACCCTGAGGTATGCCCTAATTACAAAAAACCCAGCTAACTTTCAAAATTACAAAAGTACCCTGAGGTTTGATTCAATGTTAAAATTAAGGGGTAAACTGTAATATTTTTATAAATATGAGGGGAGATTTTGAAATTAATCCTAAATTAAACTCTTATAAACCTAGTTAATAGCAAAAGGACTTTCTTGGTGGTTCAAATTCTACATCTTAACTGACCATCATAACTTTGAATAAACCTTTAATTTGAAGTTGACGTATATAATATTTAATTTGTCACAATCCTTTTGTAATATACCAAAATTGGAAAGGCAAAAATTTGCGTGAGACGGTTTTCACTGATTTAGATCCATGAGACGGAGCCCTTACACAAAGTTTTAAAGTTTTTTTTTTTTTCAGGTTTTATTTTTCTTAGAGTTTATATTTGTTTTATTAGGGTTTATTTTGTTTCTTGGGTTTATTTTTAATTGATTTGGGTTTTTAGGATTTTTAGTTTTTTTAGGGTTTATTTTTTTATTTTTGGGTTTATTTTTATTTTTCGGGTTTATTCTTCATGGTTCATGTTTTTAGGGTTTTTTTTTTATGGTTCATTATTATTTTTAAATTTATTTTCATTGTTCATGTTCTCAAGACGGAGCCCTTAGGAGGTCCGTCTTCTTTGATTTAGATCCGTGAGACCGTCTCACAAGAGACTTGCTCAATTGGAAATAACATTATTTTAAAAGTGTTACTTATTCGCTTATGATATAAAATATACTCATTAATCATCATGGTTATAATTGCAACACGATAAACTCAAACTTGTGAGCAAAATACGTGAAAAGAATGATGTAAATTAATTTTTTATTTCCTTTAATAAAAATTCAGTTAGCCTTAAAAGGGAAAAAAGTACATCGCAAATAGTATTCAATGACTATTCAACAATCACCTCTTTAGTCTAAATTGCTAATACACATATACATAATTAACACATTTACATAATCAAATTATTAAAACATTGACGAACCCCATTTATGGAAAAAACTAAGCATTGACATAATCATGTTATGTACACACTAAAATTGCAATAATAATATTTTGGCTTGACACAATATAAATTCTCATATATTTCCACCACCAAAACCTACCTCTGCACATTCTCCTCAAACAAACCCTAAACACCATAGCCTTTTTCTGTCACCATCTTTCCCTGGTTTTGAGATGGCAAACAATAACAACAATGGCTCAAGGCTTGAATTGTTGTTAAGTACAAGGAGTGTTTACATAATCATGCAGCACACGCTAGGGGCTCGTTCTTGATGGTTGTGGTCTCTTTGAGGCAAGTGGCCCAAAAGGAACCCCAACGGCCAAGGTGTGTGCTGCATGCCATTGCCACCGGAATTTCCATCGAAGAGTCAAGATGGCACTCCCTCGGCCACAAGTTCATCGACAACGTTCACTAGCCGTGCAACGCTTCCGCACCGAGCCCTGCGGTAAGAAGGCAAGAAATGATTATGCCACAACTCTCGAATATGCCATTTCAGGAATATTCTGGACCGCAGAGAATGGAGACCGGGCCTGCTGCGCAGAGGACAAGATTAACGAGAGAACAAGGGGAGAGAATACGAGTCATTGCAGAAAGCAACAATTGGAAAATGTTCCGAGAGTATTCTAAAGAAGAGGTTTTGCGTATATGTACCGAGATCGGGATAAAGAAGACATGTTTGAAAGCATGGATCTTCAACCACAGGCGTAAACGAGCAGCCAACCAAGCAACTGCCAATTGAGACTGGAGTATAACCGTAGTCGAGCATTAAAATTTGGTCTGAAAAGTTTTTATTAGAGTTTTATTTTATTTTACTTCAGAAAAGAGTTGATAGGATCATGCTTAAGCAACCAGACTCTTTTATGTTTCTCTTAGTTATGTTTAAGTGACTGATGTAACTGAAATTAAGATATTGTCTGTACCAAGATCTTTAATATAGCTTATTATGTATTCAGTCCCAAACTTATGAACTGTTTTTGTTTCTTGTCTAAAAAACATGAGATCTATAAAGCCAAAATCAGCTATATCACCAAAATTATAATGTTCTTTGGCTCTCTGTGGACAACCAATGTTGTAATATTTCTCCAGTAGCATATTTCTTCTGGATTATCTAATAAAAAAATCCGATGAAAATAGATTTTTATTTTGGTTTCTGAAAAATAGATCATTTACTACCCACACCCATATTTAGACATTTGTTTCTCCTGCATGAGATTAGATGATGTTCAAAAAGAACTAAAGATAGTACTCAGGCAGCAACTTCTTATCGACCTAAACATCACGATATTCCCAGTCTTTTCCTTGTGACCATCTGTCTCTTTTTCTTTTTCTTCTTTCTTTTTTACTGAAATATCTAGCCTATCATATCATTCCATATTCCGTCCATATAAACATGGCCAGCACTTTGTCAGAAGTGGTTTCTTGGCAATGCCCGAATTTTACTAATTTATAACTATTAACCTCTTTTAACACAAGACTTGGGGGAAACCAAGAAAATATCACCTCAGAAACACAATAAAGAAATGAATAAAATAAAAGGAAGCAAAACATGTACTCACAGGTGGAGGACCAAATAAGAACTTCACAGCTAACGACAGTCATAGTATCTGGGTCAAGAACCAGCAGAAAATTTGCACGTCAGAAGCAATGGCAGAAGAATAGACAACATCAGTAAGACAAATAAGTAGCATTTGCTAGTTGAAGCATGGCAGCTTCAATATAGCAGCATGTAATAGCATAGATCACAAAATTGATGGTAAAATATAATCCCGGATTGCGTACATGCACTCACATTCTTCAGTTGTCTAATAAGCATATATTCTTCTTAGAATATGGAATCATATTCTAAAGCAATCCAGCTTCCAGAAACAAAAAGTTATGCTCAAAATTCGTCTTGTCCCAACACCACACTTGACAAGACCAATAACACGATCATACGTAAATGGTAATAATGTACACATAGCAACAAGTCCATATGTAATGTTTACAAATAACTATTTATATTGTATGGGATTATGAAGGCAAATCGATCTACAAAAATAAGAAACACACCTTCTAACTAATTGAAATAACTATTTATTGATGACGGTCGGATGTTGAAAGAGAAATAATTTATAATTGGTTCAAATAAGAAGGGTGTATATATAACTACATGAAATGATCATGTTGAGGTTCTTCCAGGGGAAAAAAAGGTTACCAACATATTTTACTCAAACAGCAATGCATGCATTTTTCTACAGTACGTACTTTTTCTCACAGCATCACATTTATTTACACATGAAGTAAAAAAGAGGAAGCAACTATAGTAAAGAAACATCAACCACGAGATTCTAATGACTAAAGATGACTGTTAAATAATGACAACTCGCTAATGAAAGCAACAAAAGAGGATATCTCCCATTAAATAATTCTTACCAGAAAAAGATCGATTTTGGGCTCAATTGTAACCAAAAAATAAAATATCAGTTGCCTTACAAGTTTGTTATAAAGAAAATGGCAACTGCACAATCAATCAACAATAATGGAGCTAACAAAACTCGAAAAGCTTAATATGAGACAGTTGACCATATACAATTTCAAGCCAAAATGTTTCGCGCGCACACACACACACACACACATATATATATTGTATTGCAATTCCGTTCACATAAGTCATTAGTGGATTTCCATTTAAATTTTCCATCTATAAACGTTGTTCACCCTATCATGATCGCCAACATACAAAATCCTAACGTAGGAACTCTACCAACATAAGTCCCAAATTTTAAACTCTTAATCTTATACAAATGGCACATGCAAAATATAAAAAAATTCAATTTTGTATATAAAAGAGAAACTATTGAAATTCAAAAAAGCAACATTCTAAATTGCAAGTCTTTTCTAAAATTCAAGTTTTTACTTGGAATTCTTCGGAAGACGCATTTACTTGAAAGCTTAAATAAGTATCCAGCATGTTTTGATCGTTAGTTTAGGTTTTTGTTATTTCATTAGGCCACCATACATAATTTCTAGCAATTACTTAACAAGGTCCTTAATGATTCCATGCCCACGCGTATATGTGAGTGTTTGACTTAAGTTAAACAATGTTACTTGTTCCTTTTTCAGTTCAAGTCACATTAGGAATTACGTAAGATTACCTATTTATTTGATTCTAATTCGTAAGTGGAGTAGGAACTGTCAAAGAGCCCATGATGATCAACAATTACATAATCCAATGAAATCAAATTGGTGTACAATAGCATGACAGAGTGGATCAAACAGTTTTTGATACATGGCATAAAGATTTCCTTTTGGATTCAGGGAAGCAGAACGCAGGAATAAAAAGTATATTCCATGTCCTCCTACTAGCTGCCATGTAAGCGAATGATAGTGACAGCTCATTAAATCTTATTGTCTACGTCCAACATGTCATTTTAGTCCCTTCTATTTAACAACTTAAACTACTATGTGTGGTGATTACCAAACAAGGCAAAGAGCTCACGTCTCACCACCATTACGAGAAGAATGCCACATGTTAGCGTGTATAGTATTCAACATCTCTAACACTCGGACTTCGTTAATAGTACTATATAGGGCTCTTTTAGAAACTCAAGAGCATTGAGGCAATGAGCTACTTGTGCTCCTGGTTATGAAATGGTTGAAGCAGAATAGTCAAAAAGTGAACCTATGGTGTTCTCAACTCTCAAGGCATTAGATAAGGATGAATTGAGTAATCGGTATCACGTTCGTTCTTATTCACCAAGGCATTTTTTTACATGTCACATAAATGACATAAAACCATAGATGATTCTGTTTAAAATCTTAATAAATAGACAAAAAGTTCAATAATCGTGAACTCAAAATTGTCGAGAAGTTTCGTTGGGATTATGGGGTCCCAAAGAATCACCCTTAGGATTCGATTTATGCTTCGCTATATCGGGTGTGGCGCCCAACTTACCGAGGATCCACGTGAATTCTTGCCAAGCCCCGCATGTCCGTCCACCGCTTAGTGTGGGGCTATGCGTTGCCATTGTGAACTATAGGGGTGCCCTACGAGAATCAACTTTGGGTTGCACTGTGATTAAAGTAGAGCTTAAAAGATTATATATGTACTACCCATACCAACAAAATGTATCTTTTTTTTTTGGTGCTCATCATATAAAAACTCTACCGTTAAGCGTGCTTGACTTGGGGTAATTATATGATGGGTGACCTCCGAGAAGTAATTTTCGGGAGCGCGTGAGTGAGGACAAAACGCGCTAGAAAAGACTCGTGTTGGTTTGTGGGGATAGTCATAAAATTTGGTAAACATTTTCGATCCAACAGTTTCTAAATCATCCGTGTTGGCAACCACTTTTGGATGTGGCATTTCTTTGAGATAATACAATCTAAGGAGCAACACGAAAGATACAATAATTTTTAAAGTTGAGATGATGCTAATCGTATCACGCCACTAGTGTTGCAAAATCGCTTTCATACATGTGAATATATAATCTATATATATAGTTTGGAATTTAAAATAAAACTTTGTATGGATTTAGTGCATCATGATGATAAAGCATAAATGTATTCCTCGAGATCTATTGGATAAAAAATTACCACATCGAGTGCACATACTCTGCACATACTATGGTAATTTAGAATAACTAAATAATTGACTTTAAACACTAAAAATAGAAGAGACGTGTGATTAATATGTTTGTGAGGTAGAATATCAAGTGCAAAATAGAAGAAACATTTGATTTATATAAGATTATCCCGAAGAAATATGTAATTGGTTGTCCTGAGATGAACATAATTTTTGTGTTACTAAATCTATTTTCAATTGGATTTAGGAATAGGAGAATGAACAAGGGATCTAAAGTTTTTTAATACAAGAAACAATAACAATTCAGAAAAGACCTTGGTACAGATTGGCATCTTACTTTCATTTGCATGATGACACATTGTTACAACTTGATAAACAACTCGGAAAAGTGACGATAATCACTTAAACGTAACTTTCGATAAACATAAGTTACAATAAAGAGTCTGGTTTTGAACGGGATCTTAAGACTATCAACTCTTTTCTAGAATTGAATAAAAAGCCAAAAGTAACGAAAAGTTTTTCTTGTACTCGAGCCTCAATTGGAGGCTACATTACTCTCTTCTCGTTTTTGCATGTGGTTGTTGATCCAGTTTTTCAAACATGTCTTTGATATCCCAATCAGTGAACACATACGCACAACCTCTTCTCTCGAATACTCACAGACGCGTCTTCCGATTATTGCTTTCCACAATAACTCTTATTCGTCATGTTCTCTTGTTAAACTTTTCCTACGCCTAGCGGCCCCGCTCTCTATTATATTATCTTCAACCGATACATCTCAATCTCTGAACATATACGCATGTTGTTCTCTTTTAAACTTTTCACATGACTTTGCATAAAAGTCTACGTACATAATTACGGTACAAAATTAAATAAATAATAATTTTTTACTCGGATAAATAAAAAATATTAATAATATGTGCATACCTGAACCTAATATGTATTTAGTGAATCATGATACTGGAAAAGCATGAATGTAATCCTCGAGATCCATTGGATTAGAAATTACAACATCGAGTGCACATCCTATGCACCTACTCTAGTAATAGGTTATTTAATAGGCTCCTGACATGACTATGCACTTTGTTTGCTTAACAAACATATGTTAAATATAACTCCTTATTCATTTGTTGGATAGTGATGGAGCCAAGTACTAAATTCATTTAGTGGTTCTAAAAGAACTTGAATAAGAATGTTCAGGATCAGCTTGAGCCAAAAAGAACCAAAATTAAATGACCTTTGGAGCTTGAAAATTTTGAACCTCGGCTTGATTTCAGCTTGTAGATTTTAGTAAAATGACCTTAGGAAACGATTGCCAAAATCCGCATTAAATCTTTTATGGGAGTTTTCTTTTATCCTGGAATTGTTCCACTACAATTATCACATCTCTCTTGGATAGCCAAACAAGTCTTTTTATACAAATTTAGAGTAAATTTGTTTGCGCTAGGGTTTTGTTCCCATTGCTCGATTTTCTGACTTCAAAACCTCATTTTTCTCGATGGGCTTTTGTATGAGGAAATTGAGATGAGCACTTGATATTTCTATTGTAACCAATATAGAGAACTTGAACATCGAGATACCCCAGGCACGAAGTTTAGATTTCAATATAAGTATTCGTGAAAGAAATGGAAGATAAATTCAAGAATCCCGAGTACATTAGTTTGCTTGCTTTAGTGTTTATGAGATAACAAGAAATGGTGGCCAAGCCAAGCGATTGTTGATGCAACATGAAAACTCTGAGTTGGCAACTCACAAAACTCCTAGGCAAAAAGTTTTACTTCCCACAATTTTGTGCGTGTTTCGTGTCACATGGACCTAATTTATACTTACTACATCATGATACTACAAATGCGTGAATGTATTGCTTGAGATCAATCAGTAAAAAGAAATTAAAACAAGGAGTGCACATCCTCTGCACATACTCCTACATGTTTGGTGGTAACGGACTTGCGGCTGTGGGAGTGGGACCTGAATGGCTTGCTGGCTGGAGACGTCATTATGTTCCATTAGGGTTTCAGAATCAAATAGAGGGAGATCTATCTCGACTCTTTGGTGGGAATTCGATGGCAACGACATGCAGGACAAACCATGGCGGCTGGGGTTCCGTTAGGGCCACTGGCCTCAAAAAGACCACACCTGTCAAGAGATTGCGCACCGGCAGTTGCTGCATGGTTGTGCAGACATTCCTTGTACATTACAAGGACTTCAACCTTTGAAAGGCCACGGCTGTTGGTGTTGGCCATTTCGAAAAGAGAGAAGTGGTGATTGAAAAAAGGGTTTTCGGGTTTTTTGCTTTTTTAGCAAAATTTGCAGCTTTCATTGTTGGTGGTGGTGAAAAAACTAGAGACTAGTTTGGTCCTTATATGGACAAATCCAGTTTGCATGTAGCCAAAATGGTGTGAATGTTGTGTTGGTGCCATAAATGAGATTCTTCAATGTAATCTTTTGTATTAGTTTTTCATTTTTATGTAAGTTTAGAATTGTAATACTTAATACTTAGCAATTTAGACTAAGGTCTTGGTGATGGTGGAAGGAAACCATAGATTGGTTTATATTGACAGCACTGTGCAAGGTTGTCAGGCTAAAATGTCAAAAGTGCAATTTTAGCGTGTAGCAAATTATATGTCAATGCTTTGTTTTTTGCCATAAATGAGATCTCTCCATGTTATAATTTTTTGATTATTTAAAAGTGTATTTATTTACATGTATCACATACATATGATTAGCGATCTAATCTAAGGGGCTAATGTTAAGGGGTTGAAAAGTTACTTATTATTGTGTACTTATTTAATTAATTTACACATTCTTTGCACATATTCTGCACATTTAGAATAACTGTGTCATTGAATGTTTATTGTCCGTCATTAAACTTGTGTATCCATATTTTTTATTTTTGGAATAATGTTCTAAGAGAACTTGTTATATCTTGAGTTAATTGGTTACATATATATACACGAGGTGTTGGCCATTTAGAAAAGAGAGAAAGGTGGTGATTGAAAAAAGGGTTTTACGGTTTTTTTCTTTTTAGCAAAATTTGCAACTTTTAGTGGTGGTGGTGGTGGAAAAACCAGATACTGGTATCCAGTTTGCATGTAGCCAAAATGGTGTAAATGCAGATTAGCGAATGCTGCGTTGGTGCCATAAATGAGATTCCTCAATGTAATCTTTTGTATTATTTATTCATTTTTATGTATGTTTAGAACTGTTATACTTAATAATTAGCAATTTAGACTAAATTCTTGGTGATGGTGGAAGGAAACCATAGATTGGTTTATATTAGCAGCCACTGTGCAAGGTTGTCAAAGCTGAAATGTCAAAAGTGCAATTTTAGCGTGTAGCAAATTTTATGTCAATGCTTTGTTTTTTGCCATAAATGAGATCCCTCCATGTTATAATTTTTTGATTATTTAAAAGTGTATTTATTTACATGTATCACATACATATGATTAGCGATCTAAACTAAGGGCCTAATGTTAAGGGGTTGAAACGTTACCTATTGTTGTGTACTTATTCAATTAATTAACACATTCTTTGCAGATATTCTGCATATTTAGAATAACTGTGTCATTGTTGTTGGTGTTGGCCAGGGTGTGTGCTGCATGCCATTGCCACTGGAATTTCCATCGGAGAGTCGAGATGGCTCTCCCATTATTATCTAATGAAACTCAAATGGCGAAATCTTGATTCACTCCTCACCACATGTTCATCGACAAACGTTCACTAGTCGTGCATCGGCTTCTGCACCGAGCCCTGCAATAAGAAGGCAAGAAATGTATATGCCACAACTCTCGAATATGCCATTTCAGGGATATACTGGATGGCATAAAATGGAGATTGGGCCCGCTGGGCCCGCTAGGCAGAGGAAAAGATTAACGAGAGAACAAGGAGAGAGAATACGAGTTATTGCGAGAAAGCAACAATTGGGAAATGTTAGAGTATTCTACGAGAAGAGGTTTTGCGTATATGTACCGAGATCGGGATAAAGAAGACATGTTTGAAAGCTTGGATCTTCAACCGAGCGTAAAACGAGCAAAGTCAAGCGGCTACCAATTGAGACTCGGAGTATAACCGTAGTCGAGCATTAAAATTTATTTACTCACATACACGCACACATTTCTGAGACACACACATATTTTCTCACAAATACACATGCACTATCCTCACACACACATATTCACACATAATAAAAGTTATATATTTCCTATTTTTATTAATGTATAAAATTATAATTATTTGTAAAATAATAAGATTATATTTTTTTACTTTTATTTATTAAATGTCAATTAAGAAAATGAATAGTGCTTTTAATTTTTTTTAATAAAAATTTATGATGGATTTGAAATCCCTACACAAATCCACATCATCCAAACAAGATGTGGCTTGGAATTTCAAATCCCTTCATCCAAATGGACCCTTAAGCAAAAAAGTTTTATTTCCCACAATTTTGTGTGTGCTCTGTGTCGCATGGACCTAATTTATACTTCTTTGCACCACCATGATACTGGAAATGCGTGAATGTATTGCTCGAGATCAACTGTAAAAAGAAATTAAAACAAGGAGTGCACATCTTGTGCACATACTCTGCATTAGTGGTGATGGACTTGCGGTTGTGGGAGTGCGACTGAATGGCCTCTTGGTTTGGGAGAAGTCATTATTTTCCATTAGGGTTTCAGAATCAAATAGAGGAGATCTATCTCGACTACGGTGGAAATTTCGGTGGCAACGGCATGCGGCCTGAGAACACGGACCATGGAGGCGGGGTTGTTTGGGCCACGAGCCTCAAAGAGACCACACCGTCAAGAGCTGCGCCGGCAGCATTTCTTTGCATGGTTGTGCAGACATTGCTTGTACTTTACAAGGACTTCAACCTTTGAAAGGCCATAACTGTTGGTGTTGGCCATTTTGAAAAGAGAGAAAGGTGGTGATTGAAAAAAGGGTTTTAGGGTTTTTTGCTTTTTAGCAAAATTTGCAGCTTTCAGTGTTAGTGGTGGTGGAAAAACCAGAGACTGGTTTGGTCCTTATATGGACAAATCCAGTTTGCATGTAGCCAAAATGGTGTAAATGCAGATTAGCGAATGCTGCGTTGGTGCCATAAATGGGATTCCTCAATGTAATCTTTTTGTATTATTTATTCTAATAATTAGCAATTTAGAAGTTGAGGTGATTCCGGTTCATGGACAGAACCAGAAAATATATAATCGCAACTCCTTGTGGTTGCACTGTGAATAGGCTATTGCCTTATGACCTCTTTGAGTGTTATACCGATCGAGTAATGCCAAGTGCAGCTAATAATCTCTTGTTTCTAGGAACTTATACAGGGTTAGGTGTAAAGAGATTGAGAGATTTGCAAAATACTACTGTAAAGTCTCTGTTGGATATTATGGATGGGAGGAAACAGAATACCAGGTTTTGAGTCCCTTCAAGCTTATAGTTGCCTTACGAGCTTCTATAGTATTGTCTTTATTTACTTTCATCGAATCTAGTCATGAAACTTTGATGATAAATAGGATTCATATTGAATAAGGAATATAAACACGCCTAAATGAACTCTTCATCCCGTATCAGCTAATTATGGACATTCTTATATAAAGAAAATGCACATCCCATACTGCATAGATACACCAAATGAATGAGAAAATTCATGAAGTAAATTTCATTAAATGTAGGAGAGATGATCAAGAACTCACAAACACATTCTGTAAAACAGCTTCTGCGTGCCCCACGACGATTCTCTTGGCATTAGCTTCTGCAAATCCAGAGACAACTGAAAACTATTAAATAAGAAGGCACAAACAAGATAAACACAACCAATAAAACCTGGAAAAAAAAAAAACAAGAACAAGAATAGGAAATACCTTAAAAAGTACAAACGGCAGTTCGATCATATCTTCAATTCTGAAAATTAGAAACCATGATTTGCGCCAAAAGCAGAAGATCAACGAGAAAAGTGTTTCTTCTCCAGTAAATGGGCATAAAAAAATTCTTGATCAAATTAGACCCAAGAAGAAAAGAAGTTTCCGATAAAATTCTGGAATCAAAAGTTAGGAAGAAAAAGAAAAACTCAAATCGACGTTCAATGGTGGCGATTTGATCATTTCTTGAAATCCTATCCGCTTCTCCAAGTCCAAACAATCAAAACCCTATTAATGGTTTACAGTTGCAGACCCAAAATCCTAGTCTTCAGCATTTCTTAAAAAAATTACGGAATAATTTGTATATATTTTTGAATTCGAGAATAATAATAACAATACCAACAGTCAAAATAATAAAGGTAAGGTATTTCGAAAACGAAAAACGAAGGTGACATTGATCCAATATTCTTGTTTTTTTATTGAACAAAAAAATATTCTTGTTTTTAGTGTGAGAAATTTTAAAATTGGCACGACTGTTTTTTTTTCCTTTCTTTTTTGAGTAAAAATGTAAAATGAAGTAATGCGGATATTATTTCCTTGGATTTAGATCGGGTGAGTCACATAACTTAGGTGAGTCTACGAGACCAAATATGAGTCATTGATTTAATTTTCAAATGGTTGAGATTAATCGGGTTTTACCATTATTTAATATGTAACTTAATATAAAAAGGACATCTTGGTAATTTTAATTAAAATCAATTTTTGGGAGGGAAATTATTTTTGGTAGTGGGCTAAAAAATAGGAACCGTTTATGGACATGTGTAATCTAAGATCTGCATATCTTAAATTCTTTGGTAAACGAAGAGTCATAACCATCCCCGCAACCGTCTTCTTCATTTCTTCTCTCGCAAACCCGTCATCTACTCTTCTTCTCGCAAATTGCCTCAACTACAAACAACCGATACTACTGTTAAAGTGAGAAATAACCATCCCAAGTTTCATCCTTCAAGTGGTATTCTCCATTCTAGCCATCTCCAACTTAACCCTTCGTGAAAATCCCCAAACCTTCTGATTGAAAATCCCCAAACCTTCGGGTTGAAAATCAAACCCCCACGTTGGCGAAAATTAGACATTGTGGATTTTCCCGGAAAAGCGTTTTTGGAACCCTCATTTTTTTGAAGAATACACCCAATTTTGTGAAGTATTTTTTCGACGCGGCAACAGTGCATTCACCCACATTGTAGGTAGGGCAATATTTTTTTCTTTTTATTTCGTCTTTTTTTATATTTTTATTGCATTTTTGTTGTTAAATATGCTTATGATTGTTATGAATTAAGCTTATAAGGGAAATGGTGGAAATTAGTATTTCCTAGTTTTTAACTATGGGGAGATTGGCGGTGCTTATTCAAGAGGAGATTATTTTAATGTGGCAAAAATTGGTTATTGTTGTCAATAAGTATGCTCACATCTGTTTTTACAAGTAGTTGGTGGATTTGCTTTAATGAGGCAAAAACATTGCTTATCTTTGTGACATATTATGCTTATGAATATTCAAGTATGTGCGAAATCTGGGAATGAGTTTGTTTTTGATTTTTCTTGTCTTTATTATTTGGAAAAGCGAAGTATGTGCAATAAATTCAAGTATTTTGGTGATTGCTTTAATGAGACAAAAATATTGTTTATCTATGTTTTATATCATGCTTACGTATATTCGGGTATGTGCAAAAAAATATTGGGAGGTGGGATCAAAAACTGGGATAGCGGGCTCAAAAAAAAACGCGAGGCGCAACTATTGATGACATAAAATACTTTTAATGACAAAAATACCCCCAAAAACATAAGTTATACACAAAATAAATTTTTGAGTATACTTATTTAAATTATAAAATCAATTAAAATTTTAATTAATAAAAAATAAAAAGAAGTTTCTAAAAATATTAAAGAACTTTAAAAAAATAAAATTACTTACATAAAATTAGTAAATTAATAAACATCAATTAAAATTTAATTGATGTTTAGTTAACTAATTTTACTAATTAAAAGAAAATTAAATTATTGAAAAATTAAAATTGAGATAGTAAATAAGAAAATTATAGCAATTTTTTATTAATATATTATTTTTAATTAGTTTTTTCATCGAAATTTAAAAAATTAATTAATTTATTTTATTTTATTTTTTTACAATTAGGAATTTCATTATCTAAATTAAATAATAATAAGTTATTTCTTAGTTAAATTTATTTTGTAAATTTAATAATTCTAATTAAAACATAACTTTTTAACAAAAAATTATAAAATCTTGAGGGCATTTTCGTCTTTAAAAATTAATAGGTACCAATTTATAAAAAAATGTGAAGTATGGGTACTAAATTGGTAACTCGAAAATGTGAGGTACTAAACTAGCAAAGTGCCTATAAGTCAGTACTAAAAAATCAATAGCCCAAATAGAAAATCCAATAGCTTTGTTGTAAGGAGAGGACTAACGGGACACGAACTCAAAAGCAAATCTTGTAATATTTCAAAGATGGCGTCGGAATAATGTCACCTCAATCACTTCGTCACTTACCAATTTGCTTGTGCCCGTGGCGCAGTGTATAATATGTCTCGATTGGAGATGAACTTGGTATTTTGGTATCAAAATATATATATATATATATATAAGATCATGTGAGACCACCCTCCTAGGTAAGACCATAGGACTAGATCTACACCATCAAAAAAATAAATCAATGGCCAAGATATGAACAAATATATATCACAATTCATATGAAAGTATACATTAGAAGGGTAAAATAGGAATCCAAGAAACTAAATATGGTAACGAAGTCTCCTACAAATTAGGGACTTGATCTCATTATTGATCATATCCCCATAATCACGCGATTCACCTTTCATTTCTCTCCTTTCTTCACAAGAACTGTAAATTATTCAAATTTGGCAAAGAATCATGCAACAATTAATTAAAAGTATACAATTCCACTAAACTAACTAGACATTAAAATATTATTAAGTATACATAAATAATTAACTAAGTATACAATTACACTAAACTACCGTACATTAAAACATTACTAAGTATACATAAACATTTAACTAAGTACACAATTATATTGAACTAATTATACATTAAAATATTACTAAGTATACGAAACATTTAACTAAGTATACAATTATACTAAACTAAATACACAATTCAACCGAATTACTTATATAACTAAGTATACAAATCCATGAGAACTAAGTATACAAATTCACTAAACGACTTACTAAACTACTTATATAACTAAGAATACGATTCCTTTGAACCACGTATACAAATCCATTTGAACTAAATATACAATAAAACATGACTAAGTATACAAGTCCCTTTGAACTAAGTATACAATTCCATTGAACTAAATATATGATAAAACAAAACCAGGTATAAAGTGATGCGTTTTTTCTCCCTAAAAACTTGCCAACGAGAAAAGGTAAGATTGTATTTGCCTTAAAAATACCAGATAAATATATTAACCCGCCTATTTAATAAATTGATGATATAGAAAGTACAAATATACCCTTATTAGCTTTAAAATAACTAGAATGATCTACACCATTTAAAATTTTAAATCAAGACTCCATCGTGTTGTATTGATGGTATATGATATTTTTGTTTAATTATTGTATTGGGGCATCGTATTGGTTTATAATTGTATATATAGATGCGGCCGTGTATTGATATTTTTAAATTCGAAAAAAAAAAAGAATTTTACATTGGTTGCTATAATAATCGATATAGAAATTAAACCTTATACATCGGTTGTTCACAAAAACTGATGTAAAAAGCTTACATTGGACATCGGTTGCCATTGTAAATGTCCATTTTTTTACATCGGTTGTATTATAACCGTTGTAGAAAAAGATTCTACATCGGTTTGAAAACGATTTAAAAAAGGCCCCCTATTTATCTTTGGTTTCTACATCGGTTTCAAAACCAATGTAGAATGTCCTAACCAATGTAAAAATTTGTTTTGTAGTAGTGCATTACCTACACATAATATACATATTTATCGACACATTATGTGTAGGTAAATGATTAAGATTTTCCACACATAAAAACTTGTGTCGGTAAATACTTTTTTTCTACAAAAATATAGTGACACTTGATGGCATTTGCATAATATGTGGGTAATACATTTTACCCAAACATCGACACATGTTTATCTACACATGTATGTGTAGGTAAAACTACCATTTCTTGTATAGTATTTAAGAAAACAAAAGGACAATGACATATTTATCTTATGCATTGTGACTAGTATTCAGTCTTCAAAAAGTCTGTTTTTTTGTTCTATATAATTGTATAAAAAATGAAATATTTTTTTCCATTCTCTATAGAATAGGTCTTAATTCGAGTTTCTCGTGCCTTTTTTAACGAGTAACTATTTTTAATAAAAGGTTAAGGATTTCTAACCAAAGAAATAAGGCGTTCTTTGTGATGATTCACGGTGTAGAAGATTTCATGTTTTTGCGGAAGATGGTTGTGACGAAAACAATGAAAGCGATCCTTTTTCCTAAGAATTTCCGAGTTGTAATTGTTATGACTTCATGATGTTTTTCATTAGTTGCTTTGAAAAATATGTTGATGCTTTTGGAATAACTAGTTGTAGGTCCCAAGGGGTGTAAGTGTAAGGTTTAGAAGGGGGTTGAATAAACCTTACCAAATTTTTGATTTAGTCCTTTTAAAAGTTCGAGTTGATACTACACAGTGTGTCCTTGGTGGATGACCAATTTAGTTAATCAAGAGAGTTAGTCTCTCAACAGACTCAACCGAGTTGTTGATGGAATAACTCATTGTTAAGTCTAAATTAACTCAACTGTGGTTTGTTTTATTGGAAGACTTAACACCCTTAAGTTTGGTTTAGTAGAGATTTAAAGCTTGATTTAGTACTTAGAGATTATCTAATGGATAGCAAATATGTCGTGAGAATTAAACAAATATGATGCAAGAATTAAAGTCTTTGAAATGTAAATGACACAATAAGATTTTTATAGAGGTTCGAAGATGGGGTAATTCTTCTACTCCTCTCTTCTCCAACTCCTGGAGGAATCCACTAGGTATTGATCGGTATACAAAGTGGTAATGATCCGGATACAAGTCTTGATCACACACGGTGACTTGATCCTTTGGGACTCGATCTGGAGACGCCTTGATTACTCGGTGGCTTCTCGTACGACTCGGCTTCTTCACAGGGCATTTGCGCTTGCTACTCTGACCCACTTGCTCAAGCTCTTTGGATTTGATCACGAAGCCCTCCAAAAGCTCAAGACTTGGTTCGACCTTGAACCTTCCTACAATCTTTCGTGGAATGTAGACCCCTTGATTCTTGATAATTTCCTCTTCAAGCGATTGAAGTTATCTTTCCTTCACGGTGAGTGTTGGATTGATGTTCTTCATAGTGTAGGCTTGAGGATTGAGCGTTTAATAACTTGAGAATATTTCAGGTTACAAAATGTTTCTTTCTTGCTTGTATGGTCAAGGTAACTTTTTGTGTAATTTAGTCTCTTTTTTCTCGAGTTATTCCTTAGCCTTTTATAGTGATCTTTTCAAAAATCGCCCGTTGAAGAGATAGGCTTATTTTTGAAAGTCACTTGTGGTCGTTGGCTTGTCTTGTTGCGATCCTTGGAATTGCCATTTCCTCGTATGAATTGTTCTCCACCTTTTGAGTTCTCGACACGTGTAGTGCTTCCCATTGGTTTATTCATTTTGCACGATTCGGGGTGAGCACTTCGAGAAAGGTAGCATGGAGATATTACTTGTTTAAGTAATTCTCTTGATTTACGTGCAACGGATCTTTTTCGATTATCTCGACTTGACCGCATTTCCTTGCTTTCCCCAGGTGACTTAGAGTCGCCTTCCAATCATTGGATGACTCTTCTATCACTTCAACTTGAGACTTGGCTTTTCTTAAGTTGACTTGACCGATACTCCACTGTTTTGCATTTGATTTGCTCCTTGATGAGAGTTCCGTATTCTCTTCTTTGCCATACTCGGTTGTCTTGCGGTGAGTCTTCCTTTTAGTCTCAGTTGTCTTCTTGCATGTTTGGGCATAGGCCGACTTAACTCGGCTTGACCATCCCTATTTATTACAATGCGGTTTACAACAAAATTGGGGTGCCAACTTCCTATTCTAAGTTTTACATGGGATTCATCAAAATCTAAACAATAAATTTCCCAACAATTTCCCCTTTTTTCATGAAGCCAAAACTTAAAACATTCAAAATGTAAATAGCAAAGATACATACGAGATAGTGCATTCACATAGAATGTATGCGTAGAATCAATCCTTTTATTGATCATAACATTATTGTTCTTTTATACAAGCTTTTGTTTACAAGGTGTATCGAGCAAACATTTGTCTACACAAAAATAAAGAATTTCTGACTTTATTACGAAGACTTACATAGTATGTATTTACATAGTAAAATACATGAAGGGGTGATGACAACAACACTTCATCTCCTTCGATGTCTCCTTCTTTCATCTTCTTCAAGATCATCCGCTCTTCTTTCTCTTTTTCTCATAAATCGGCCTTTCTTCTTCTTTTTTATATGCCTTAAGGCAGACTTCATCTCTTCTTAATCTCTCTTGTCTTTCCTCCCATAGCTTAGTTTGTCTCTTATTTTCTTCTTCTATTCTTTTCGCATACTCAAGATTGCTTTTAGCCACTTGCAAATTGGCTACTTGGTCAAGACCGGCCAAAGAGATCCCTCATTTCTTGCACGGATCTACGTACTCAATGTTTTTGGGCGGAGGCCCAGTGCGAAACCTCTCCACTCCACGCTTCTTCCTCTACCTGGGCGTGTATTATCGGGGTCTTCTTCTTTCCCGGTGAGTGACCGGCGGAGTGACCAGCAGAGTATTTGCGATGATGGTCATTGCTGTCGGCCTTCTTCACATAACGTGAGACCCTTTTCCCAAAGATACAAGTCCCAAGCTTGAGCCATAGACATTTTTGCAAAGTATCCTTGGATGCGGCGTTTTAAATTCATCAAGCGATCGTGGCTCGGTCCCGGCATCCGAGATGGCATAAGTGTCATGTCTCTTTGGAATGCCTCCATGTTGTTTCAAGATGTTCATAACTCGGGCATCCATTCTTCCTTCCACTTCCTCCATCCCCGCTTCAATTGTCTTTCTCTTTCGACCATAGATATAGCGAGTGTTGGAGTGGAAAGTCTTTGGGAGTTTCTTTCCGATAATATCACCGTGACAAGACCTTGTTGGGGGTTTGTGCAATCATCAAGGTCACATCTTTCGATCCTTCTCCCTCAGCAGACTTTCCTTTCTTTTGTTTTGACACTTCCTCATTTGTCTTTCCCTTCACGATTGTTTCCTCCTTTTAAACCGAGATCTCTTTAGCGCTTTAAAGTATTCCTCTTCCCCTTTTTGGCATCATCAAGGAGAGAGGAACACTGAAACATATTGGCAAGCGGGAAGTCGAGCCTGGCGATAGTCGAGTTTCATCTCGAGTCCGGCTGCTGCAGAGTATGCGGCATGAAATTGGAGAGCGAGTAGCGTTGGACTCTCTTTGAAATTAGCTTCATTTCAGCCATGAGAAAGTGAATTTTCTATCCATATTTTCTTCCGGGCTTGAGGAGATCACTCTTATTTTGCTCACGCATCGCCTTTATCTCGTGAGTGTGAGCTTCATGCATGTGCTCAATGTGTTCTCTCAATTTCGTTTTTGCATCGGCATTCTCGGCTCTCCATACCGGCTGACTTGTTGAACAATGTCTGAAGTATCTAACTTGTTCCACACGCATTGTTTTTATTGTTGCCACCATTCACGATCTCGATTGTTATGCCTCTCAAGTCGGCCAGTAAGGTTGGCATCTCTGTTGTCGATCGCATGTCCATAGAGGCTGGTGCCTCTCCATCCGTTCAATTTCACAAATAATGCTTTGAACACCTCCCGAACTTCATTTGTTTCTTCCGTTGCGGTGATGGCCATGCGGCGTCAAAGTCATAGTCGGATGGAACGATGGTACTGGCGGAATGACAGGAGCTGGTCTATGGAGCGTCGTGCGAGTTTGTTCTATGACTCTTCAGGGAGGTCGGGTACCTCCGAGAGAAAGGAAATGATTCTACAAAGGAATCATCACGCCCTCTTGGGATTTGTTCAATGATGAGAGGTGCGCGTGAAGTTCCTTTTAGAGTCGAACTCTGCTGCGGCTTGAGGAGCTGTGCGGTGGACTCTTTTTTGGGGTCTTTTGTGAAGTGGACCCTGGCTTGAGCCTCAGCCTTTGTCTCAAACCGTTGGTCTCGACTAGTTTCTCCGATTGAGTGGGTGGTCCTCGGCCTTATCAAGCGTCATCGGACGATGATGAGATTTCCATTGGTGGCTCATCATCAAAATTGAAAGTTTGACGAGTAGTCTTGAGATCGACTTGCCCATCCGGGAACATCCCTTGGTGAGTCTTTTGGATCTCGTCATGGGGATGACTCGAACTTCTTCGTCGCGCCGATCCCGAGAAAGGTTACATCAGGATTATCCTGGGAATCATGAAGCGCGCTTATCTCCTTTTGGATGGATCAATGATAGTAGGAAGGATGTTCTCTACTTGACTTCTTTACCGGGGAAGTCTCAACCTCCGTGGGCCTTCATTACCTCATGCGTCTCAAGCTGCGGCGAGTCTTGGACCTCCTTTCGGCGAGTGTCGGTGTCTTAGGGTCTTCGTGGTGGTGGCATCCATTGAATCTCAATCCCATGGATTGCACTTTCATCGCCAGTGTTAACTCCCGGGGTTGTTCCTTCCTATGCCTCGACCGCATCAGCGTCGTCATTGCCTCGAGAGCGATTGGCACCTCAGTGAGCAGTCTCAAGCCATGCGAGCCGTTGATGACAACTTCTTTGTGTACTTTGTGGTTGTTCCTTCTCCACTTCGCCTCCTAGATTCGTTGTGGAGTCATCTGCGCAGATTCTCCGACCTTGCTGCGGTGGAGGGAGTTTCCCCTCATTGGGCGCATCGGTGAGTGACTTGGAATGGGGTCACTCGTCTCCAAACTCTGGTTGTTTCTCTTGAGTGTTCGGCCGTTGGGGCGGTGGTAAGACACCTTCATTGGGGTTAGCTCAACCGGGGTCCCCACTAACTTGAGTTTCATCGCCGATTCCTTAATTCCTTCTTCCGAGTGGTGAGGAAGTGGTGGCGGCAACAACGGTGGCGATTTCTTGAACCACTCCCATTGGATCAATTTCGGCTATGTTTTGGAGGACTCTCCTGGTCCCTCCATCAATCTTTTCTCGTGAATGATTCGGATTCGTGCATTGCTTGCTGCATTTGCAACTTTTCGTGGCGGCAGCAGAGTCAGGATCTCATCATCGAGATAAGACATCAAGGAGATGATGTGTGTGTTATGTGGTGCGGTGATAGGGCGGAATCTTTGGCTTTCTCACGTGCCTGCTTCCCTCCACTGTTTTCCTTCTCCTTGTCCTTAAAGATCTGCAAGATATACGTGCGATTTTTCTTCATCCGATCTTGGACCACAGTGGTCACTCGAGGAAGTTCGGTGATTCCTCTTCCTCTTCTATAAATTCAGCCGTTGGAACTGTTCCTGGATCGACTCAATTTCCACTTCCTCCACTCACGCAGACGATTTTGGATGTCGGGTAAGGTGGGGATAGGATCATCACATCACTATCGGCTCATCGCCTTCTTCTTGTGTCTCGATTCGCGGACTACTGTTGTGTCTTCAATTTGCCTCTGCTGATCGCCTTGGCCAGACTTATTGTTTCATCAATTATATTTGGGGACTCTACTTCTCCGGCGAGCCTCTCAGATCTCTGCTCCCGGTGAGTGGGCGACTCGATCGGTTTCTCAAGCTCGGAGTGCTTGATGATTCTTCTTCGTCTCTAGTTTGTACGAGAGGATTTACGGTTTGAAAAGAATTTCTTTCGAGTCTTGGGCGGCGGGGCGTCTTTGGTGTTTTCTTACGAGGAGCTGGCCGTCTTGACTTATCGTTCTCATCTTTTTGACGATCGGAGAAAGGTATTTGAGAGTCCTTCTCGACGGCTCTTCTTTGGGGCGGGAGACACGAGCTGCGAGGGAGTGACTCGGCTGCGGGCGGGAAGCGAGTTTGTTTTTCTTTCTTGCTGCAGGAGCAGTGATCTTCTTAGCGATTTGCGGGCGACTTTCTTCTTTGGTGGAGAGAAACAGCTGTATCTTCGAGTGGTGATTCCCCTCACTCGTGTTAGCTCTCTTGGCGTAGGCTCTCTTTTGTGCGCCGAGAGGTTTGATCTGAACATCCTCTTGTTTACATGGAACGCCTTTCCATGTCTAAGAGGGACTCCTTTCACCTCCATCAGTAGGCCAATCACTAGGCCATATCCTAGGGATCCTCCAAATGCACCATCTTCCTTGAAGGATTTGTTCCTACATTTTGGCGAGTCTGCTTTGTAGACAAACTCAACCGATTCATTTTCCTTTCTTCAATGATCGCGGCCATTACGATCAACTTTGCTTTTGATAGTTGGTCAAAGTCGCCAAATTTGATGTCTATGCATTTGGCAACTATGTCCAGCGGTTTGTGGTAATCCTCCTTCGTTGACGCTTTTGTTTCTTTGTGTAAACTATTTTATCGGCATAGTCGGGCTTGGCTCTTCCTTCCAAGCGGCCAGGTTTACATCAAAGATCGGCCGATTTCGATGCTCCTTCCGTCGGTAGTGGCGGTGTTCACCAAATCCTTGGCGAGAGATGGTGAACTTCTTTCCGTGAGCAGATGACTTTATCCCTTCATCGTGAATCTCGGCGTTCACATAGAATCGTGTGCGACCTCCTCCACATAGGTCATCGGATATTCCAACGTCGAAAGCGGTTTCGACCGAGGCGTTTCCAATTTCTCAGCAATTTTCTTCACTAGGGTGTCGTCGGACCCCTGTTTCACCATCGTCGAAATCCACATTGAGACTGGTGTGGATTTGCTTTCCTAACTTGACAAAATCATAGGTTGATGTCATTTTTCAGGAGTTCACCGAAGAAAACTTAGAGGTTGATTTGAAGAAAGATAGGATTTTGAGAGAGTTTTGCCTTTGCTTACGAGACAAAAGAACGGTTTTGTTAATATGAGAGAGAGAGAAGAAAGAAAGCTTAAGTATGGTTTATGAAAGGGCGTGCGGGTGGTTTTGAAATATGATCAAAATCAACGGCTTAGATTTTGCATGTCGATTTAGCATTTAATGTCTCGTATTTAATGCGGCGACATTTATATCCAATCATAAGCTTGGTATGGAGCTTTTTGTCTGTACACATCATCATTATTGACATCATTCTTAAAAACATTCCCGCTTAGTAAAAGCATTGCGTTTTTGTCACTTTGCTCATAAATGACTCGACTTTTCCCTCGGTGATTTAACTCTTCTTCTCACAGAGTTCTCTTAGTGTGATGAAGGTCATCCCGTAGTTACAACTCAAGGAAATAAAGAAGCGATGATGATTCATGGAGGGCCAATCACGAGAGCAAAGAGCTAAACAAATTAAGCAAGCTTTGATGACTCTTGTTCTTGAAATTAAAGAAAATGTGCAAGGGAGCTCAATACAAGGCCAAGTAATGAATGTTATTCAAGTTGTTGGGCGAGAATGCATCAAATAAGTTGGGCTCAAGCATGGAACTGAATTGAAGACTTAATTTGGAGTTTATGAGCCATGATTTTCGTCCAACACCTCAAGCCCAAGAGGAGTGATGTTTCATTTTGCTTAAAATGGTCAATTTTCAGCATTTTGTTAGTCAAAGTGTCTTAGTTAAGTTAATCAAGTATGATTATTCAATAAAGTAAGTCTAGTAGTCATTTTCCAAGTCTAGAAAGGTTGTCTAGTCTAGTAATCATTTTCCAAGTCTAGTAAAGGTGGTCTAGAGTGTCTTCTTCACATGGGGGAGTCATTTTCTATGTTGTAAGAGTAGAAAAAGGGGTCAAGAATGTCTCTTCAAATCCCATGAAAAGCGATTCGGGATTAACATTGAAGCATCATATTGTAACTATAAAAGCATGGCAGCCGGCGTGTAAGAATGGACAATTGATTGATATATTGAAATTGGCATTTGCCTTTGTGAGTTGAAATTCTCTTTGTAGAGTTTTCAATTGTTTAAGAACTTATCAAGATACTTGAGCAATATCTTGTGGTGTTCACCATACCAAGGTTCTTGGCTGATCATATAGCCAACGGGTCAAGGTTATAAAGCTCTAGGTAAGATCAAACTAGATCATCGATCCGGAATATCCGCCGCCTACTTGTATACGTTGGGTTCTTGAATCGATATGTTCAATGGGTCCTTCGTACAATCCATCGGTTTGGTATCGAGCAATCTGGTATTGATCGATTTCTATCATTTTATCCATATTCTATCTTCTAGTTTCAAAAAAAAAAAAAAAAAAAAAGAAAAACGAAAAAGAAAAACAAAAAAAAATTGAATTCCATCTCCATTCAATCTTGAGAAGTATATACAAAAACAAAAAAAAAATCTTGTTGTTAGATCCTAAAGACTCCACCACCAAAAGAAAATTGTATCTTGTTTCTTAGAAAAAATACTTATTGTTCTTTTTGTACGAGCATATCATTTGTTGAGCGTGAGTTGGAATTGCTTGTCTTGATTTGTTCTTATTCTTATTGAGCCTACATATGAGAATTTGAGTTGAAAAAGGCATTGAGTGGTGAGATCATTAGAGGGGAGGTAAAAGCCAATTGAGTGAATCATCTTGAGTGATACACGAGTGTTTTGTGAGGAATATATCATGGAGGATACTTCGGGCGGCAAGGTTGGAGAAAAGGATTTCACTATTGAGGCTATGCAACAACAATTTGCAAGATTTCTGACAATTCTTGAAAATATAACGGATCGTTTGGAGAGGCTTGAACAACCCGGCTAGGAGGCGTGAGATTCCTCAACCAAATCAATGGAGACGTAATGAGGAGTGGGAATCGAGGAAGAAGAAGAAATGGAGCCACAACACCATGCAAATAGACGAGGTGGGAGAAGGCAAAATAATGAAGTTGATCGGGATTTAGGGAACATCAAATTGAATATCCCCGCATTCCATGGAAGAAGTGATCCGAAGCATATTTGGAGTGGGAGAGAAAGGTGGATCTTATTTTGAATGCCACAATTACTCAGGAAAAGAAGGTAAAGCTTGCCGCAATTGAGTTCACCGACTATGCATTAGTTTGGTGGGATCAATTAACCACAAATCGAAGGCGTTACGGAGAAAGATCGATCACTACTTGGGTGAAATGAAAACAACCATGCGTAGGAGATTTGTACCATCTCATTATTTTCGTGACTTGTATCAAAAACTCCAAACAATGACTCAAGGTAGTAGATCGGTGGATGAGTATTACAAGGAGATGGAGATTTCAATGATTAGGGCCAATATTGATGAAGATAGGGAGGCTACCATGGCAAGATTCCTAAGCGGGCTGAATAGGGAGATTGCTAACATAGTGGAATTACAACACTATGTGGAGCTTGAAGACATGGTGCATACGAGCCATAAAGGTGGAAAGGCAACTCGAAGAAGGGTTCATTTCAAAAGAGCTACGTATCGAATTTTTGGTCTTCCAACAAGATGAAAGAAGGAATGTTGAAAGCAAGTGTTGGAACAACCTCTAAAACTCAAATTGAGGCGTTCAAAACCAAGTACAATGAGGTTGATAAGGAAAGGGTCTCAACTCCAATTCTCGAAATCGAGATATCAAATGTTTTTCGTTGTCAAGGGTTTGGACATATTGCATCTCAATGTCCAAACAAGAGAGTGATGCTCGTGAAGGATAATGGAGAGATAGAATCGAAAGTGAACATGAAGAGGAACAACTTGAAGAGACCATACCCGAACATGGAGAGCTTTTGGTTGTTAGAAGAGCTCTAAACATGCAAACAAAGATGGAAGAAGTTTGAACAACAAAGGAGAACATCTTCCACACAAGGTGTTTAGTTGGTAAGGTGTGCATGTTAATTGTTGATGGAGAGCTAATGTTGTTAGTTATGAAATGGTGGAAAAACTGAATTTAGCTACCACGAAGCACCCCAATCCATACAAGCGCAATGGCTTAATGATTGTGGAGAAATTCGTGTGACTAAGCAAGTTTTGGTATCATTTTCAATTGGCAATTACAAGGATGATGTTCTATGTGATGTGGTACCAATGCATGCTAGCCATATTCTATTGGGGAGACCATGGCAATTCGATAGAAGGGTGACGTATGATGGTTTTCTTAATCGATGCACACTCAAGCATCATAATAAAAATATCGACTTGTTTCTTTGACTCCACAACAAGTGCAAGAAGATCAAATCAAAATGTCCCAAGCAAGAAAAATACGAGAGGCCGAGAGAAAAAAAAGAGTAAGGAAGATGGGCAAAATTCGAGTGAAAAAAGAGTGGAGATAATAATAAGAGGAATGAATTGAGTGTGAATGAGGGAGAAAAGGTAGAGGGCAAAAAAGGCTGAATTTCTATGCAAAAGCAAGTGAGTTAAAAGGGCATTAGTTGAAGAAAAGAGTGTGTTAGTAATGGTGTTTAAGGAGTCCTATTTGAACACTAATGAGCTAACACCATCTTTGCCAAGTTCTTTTATTTCTCTTTTGCAGGAATATAATGATGTCTTTAGGAAGAAGAGCAAATGGATTGCCGCCACTAAGAGGAATTGAACATCAAATTGATTTCATCCCCGGAGCGGTGCTTCCAAACCGACCAGCATACAGAGCCAACCCGGAAGAGACAAAAGAAATTCAAATGCAAGTGGAGGAGTTGTTGACAAAGGGTAAAATTAGAGAAAGCATGAGTCCTTGTGTCGTACCAGTGATCGTGGTACCAAAAAAAGACGGAGCGTGGAGAATGTGTACAGATTGCCGTGCCATCAATAAAATCACTGTAAAGTATCGTTATCCTATTCCTAGGTTAGATGATATGCTTGATGAATTACATGGTGTTGTAGTCTTCACTAAAATTGATTTAAAGAGTGGATATCATCAAATTCGAATTAAAGAAGGTGATGAATGGAAAACCATCTTTAAAACAAAGTATGGTTTATATGAGTGGTTAGTAATGCCTTTTGGTTTAACTAATGCTCCAAGCACTTTCATGAGATTAATGAACCATATTTTGCGTAACTTTATCGGCAAGTTTGTTGTAGTTTATTTTGATGACATCCTTATCTATAGCAAAAGCTTAGAGGAACATCTTGATCATGTGCGAGAAGTGTTAAACACTTTAAGAAGAGAGTCTTTGCATGCTAATCTGAAAAAGTGCTCTTTTTGCATGGACAAAGTTGTTTTTCTTGGATTTGTAGTAAGTGCTAATGGAATTGAAATGGAAAAGGAAAAAGTCAATGCTATCTTAGATTGGCCAATTCCTAAAAGCATTGTCAAGTGAGAAGTTTTCATGGTCTTGCAAGCTTCTATAGGAAGTTTGTAAAGAATTTTAGCACCATTGTTGCACCATTGAATGAAATAATCAAAAAGGAAGTTGGTTTTCATTGGGGAAAAAAAAGAACATGCATTTGAACTCCTTAAAGAAAAACTAACTCTGCACCTATTCTTGCATTACCTAATTTTGATAAATCATTTGAGCTTGAATGTGATGCATCCGGAGTGGGTGTAGGTGCGGTTTTGATGCGGAGGGAAGACCAATTGCTTACTTTAGCGAGAAGTTGAAAGGAGCACAATTGAACTATCCGAGCGTATGATAAAGAGCTCTATGCTTTGGTGCGAGCATTGGAAACTTGGCAAAGACTACTTGCGGCCAAAGGAGTTTGTGATTCATGCGATCATGAGTCTTTAAAATATCTCAAGGGCCAAGGTAAGTTGAACAAGCGACATATCAAATGGGTGGAGTTCATTGAATCATTTCTTACGTGATTAAATATAAAAAGGGGAAAGAAAACATTGTAGGCGATGCATTATCTCGGAGGCATGCCTTAATCACTACATTGGGTTCTAAGCTTCTTGGTTTTGAGTCAATAAAGGAAATGTATGACAATGATTCTGATTTCTCTTCTATTTATATAGCTTGTGAGCATGTCGCATTTGGAAAGTTCTATAAACATGAAGGATACTTATTTCGTGAAAACAAACTTTGCATCCCCAAATGTTCTATTCGAGAGTTACTTGTTAGAGAAGTGCATGGGGGAGGTTTAATGGGACACTTTGGTGTGCATAAAACCTTGGAAGTCCTACGTGATCATTTCTTTTGGCCTTGTATGCGTGTTGATGTTGAAAGAATTTGTGAAAAGTGCATAACTTGTAAACATGCTAAATCAAAATCACAACCTCATGGAATGTATAAACCTTTACCTATTCCAAATGAACCTTGGGTGGACATATCTATGGACTTTGTTTTGGGTTTACCTAGAACAAGTAAGGGTAGAGATTCTGTGTTTGTGGTTGTTGATAGATTTTCTAAAATGGCACATTTCATTCCTTGTCATAAAAGTGATGATGCTACTCATGTTCTTTGATTTGTTCTTTAGAGAAATTATGCGTTTGCATGGAGTTCCAAGAACAATTGTGAGTGATAGAGATGCAAAATTTTTAAGTCATTTTTGGCGTGTGTTATGGAGCAAATTGGTAACTAAACTTCTATTTTCTACTACTTGCCACCCACAAACTGATGGGCAAATCAAGTAGTAAATAGAACTTTGTCTCAACTACTTGAACTTTGATTCAAAAGAACTTAAAGAATTGGGAAGATTGTTTGCCATTTGTTGAGTTTGCATATAATAGGAGTGTGCATTCTCGCTACTAACTTTACTCCTTTTGAAGTTGTTTATGGATTTAATCCATTGAGTCCACTTGATCTTGTTCTATCCCCTGTTGAAGAGCAAGCAAGTCTTGATGGAAAAGCTAAGGCAATTGGTAAAAAGTTGCATGAAAAGGTGAAACTTAATATTGAGAAGCAAACCGAGCGATATGTTAAACAAGCCAACAAAGGTCGAAAGCAAGTAATATTTGAACCAGGAGATTGGGTGTGGCTGCATTTGAGAAAAGAAAGGTTTCCAACAAAGCGAAAGTCCAAGCTACAACCAAGGGGTGATGGGCAATTTCAAGTGATTGCAAAGATCAATGACAATGCCTACAAGATTGATCTTCCAGGTGAGTATAATGTGAGTGCTACTTTTAATGTGTCCGATCTATCTCCTTTAATGCGTAATCGATTCGAGGGCGAATCCTTTCGAAGAAGAAGGGAATGATGAAGGTCATCCCGTAGTTACAACTCAAGGAAATAAAGAACCGATGATGATTCATGGAGGGCCAATCACGAGAGCAAGAGCTAAACAAATTAAGCAAGCTTTGATGACTCTTGTTCTTTGAAATTAAAGAAAATGTGCAAGGGAGCTCAATACAAGGCCAAGTAATGAATGTTATTCAAGTTGTTGGGCGGAGAATGCATCAAATAAGTTGGGCTCAAGCATGGAACTGAATTGAAGACTTAATTTGGAGTTTATGAGCCATGATTTTCGTCCAACACCTCAAGCCCAAGAGGAGTGATGTTTCATTTTGCTTAAAATGGTCAATTTTCAGCATTTTGTTAGTCAAAGTGTCTTAGTTAAGTTAATCAAGTATGATTATTCAATAAAGTAAGTCTAGTAGTCATTTTCCAAGTCTAGAAAGGTTGTCTAGTCTAGTAATCATTTTCCAAGTCTAGTAAAGGTGGTCTAGAGTGTCTCTTCACATGGGGAGTCATTTTCTATGTTGTAAGAGTAGAAAAAGGGGTCAAGAATGTCTCTTCAAATCCCATGAAAAGCGATTCGGGATTAACATTGAAGCATCATATTGTAACTATAAAAGCATGGCGCCCATGTAAGAATGGACAATTGATTGATATATTGAAATTGGCATTTGCCTTTGTGAGTTGAAATTCTCTTTGTAGAGTTTTCAATTGTTTAAGAACTTATCAAGATACTTGAGCAATATCTTGTGGTGTTCACCATACCAAGGTTCTTGGCGATCATATAGCCAACGGGTCAAGGTTATAAAGCTCTAGGTAAGATCAAACTAGATCATCGATCCGGAATATCCGCCGCCTACTTGTATACGTTGGGTTCTTGAATCGATATGTTCAATGGGTCCTTCGTACAATCCGTATCATAGTGACTCATTTGTCGCCTAACTCGGTATATTGTCTTCCGATCTGGTGATTTACTTAGCGATTTGTGAGTTCATCTCTTTTTCCCTTTTTGTTCCATTTCTTTTCTTTGATTCTTCCTGAGTGTCACCATTTCAATTAACCCTAACTCATGCTTGAGTTCTTCAAATCTTGACTCACATAATGGTTTTGTGAAGATGTCGCCAATTGTTTATCGGTTGAGATATATTCCAAGATGATGTCCTTCTTTTCAACATGATCTCTTATGAAGTGATATCGACATCGATATGCTTTGTTCTTGAGTGCAAACACGAATTTTGAGTGATTGCAATTGCACTTGTGTTATCACACATGATTGGAATTTCATTTTCTTCAACTTCATAGTCTCTCATTCTTTGTCTCATCCATAGGACTTGGGCAAAGTTTGCCCCCGCAGCCTATGTATTCCGGTGTAGAGGTGGCTATTGAATTTTGCTTCTTGCTAAACCAGGAAATCGGCCTGTTTCCTAGCATTTGACATGTGCCGAGGTGTTTTTCCTATCAACTCGCATCCAAAGATAGTCAGTCACGAATAGCCAATTAGTTTGAATCCACCTTCCTTTGGATACCATAAGCGATTTCTTGGCTTCCTTTCAAGTATCTCAAGATTCTCTTATTCTTTGTCATATGGCTCTCTTTTGGAGCAGATTGAAATCTCGCACATACACCTACTGACAAAGGTGATGTCCGCTCGCTTCTTTGTGAGATAGAGCAATGATCCAATAAGTGCTCTATATCTTGTTTGATCTAGGCTTGCCATCCGCATCCATGTCCATTTTGGTCGATGTATTCATTGGTATTTTCGAGAAGACTTCTCCTCCATACCAAATTTCTTCATTAAATCTCTGGTGTATTTTGTTTGACTTATGAAGGTTCCATCCTTGGTTGTTTCACTTGGAGTCCAAGGAAGAATGGCGGCTCTCCCATCATGCTCATTTCAAATTTACTTTGCATGGTTTGAAAATTTTCACACTGACTCTTTGTTTGTGGATCCAAAAATGATGTCATCCACGTATATTTGAACAAGCAAAGTATACTCTTCTTGTCTTGAATTACGAAAAGTGTTCTATCTACTTTTCCTTTTTGTGAATCCATTCTCGTTAGGAATTGTGACAAGGTATCATACCATGCTCGGGTACTGTTTCAATCCATACGAGCTTTCTTGAGTTTGTATACCTTATCCCCAAGAGTCTTCTGCTCAAATCCTGGAGGTTGTTCAACATACACTTCTTCTTCCAATAAACCATTTAGGAATGCACTTTTTACATCCATCGATATACAATGAAATTCTTGTGAGTCGCATAGGCAAGAAACATCCTTATTGCTTCCAATCTTGCTACATGAGCAAATGTTTCATCAAAATCTATCCATTCTTCTTGGCAATATCCTTTGGCTACTAATCTTGCTTTGTTTCTTACCACGTAACCTTCTTCGTTCATCTTATTTCGAACACCCATTTAGTACCGATAACATTTTGATGGGTGGGTCTTTGAACTAATTCCCATACTTTATTTCTTTCAAATTGATTGACTCTTCTTGCATAGCTTGAATCCAATGTGTGTCATCCAATGCTTGTAACACATCTTTGGGCTCTATTTGCGAGATAAAGCATGTGAACATAACTTCTTGTTGAGTTCGGATCTTGTTTTGACACCTTCTCTTATATCTCCAATGACAAGTTCGGTGGATGGTCTCTCACCATCTTACATCGGGTTGGAGTAAGTTAGCTGGATTCGATCGTCTTGTAATTTTGTGTTGCTTTGATCAGCTCTCTCGTAGTCACTTACCGCAAATTTTCATTTGTTTTTGAGATTGACTATCTCATCTTCTTCTCGAGTTTACAATTCGATTTAGAACTTCAGGCGTAGGGATTTTTTCTCGTATGTTTGGATTATTGACTTATCGGTGACTCTTCAATATTTTCTCCATTTACATTTGGCTCATCGAATACCACATGAATGGATTCTTCTCGCAACCATAGTCCTTTTGTTGAATACTCTGTAGGCTTTGCTTTAATTTGAGTATCCCAAGAAGATACCTTCATCGACTTTAACATCGAAAGCCTTTAGATTGTCTTTGCCATTGTTATGGATGAAGCATTTACATCCAAATATTCTAAAATATGCAACATTTGGTTTTCTCCCGGTACCCAAATCTCATAGGGAGTCTTTTCATTTGTATCATTTTATCATACATCTGTTTTGAGTGTAGCAAGTGTGTTAATTGCTTGACCCCAAAATCTTTTTGGTAACCTGCTTGACTAACATGGTCCTTGTCGCTTCTTTGAGAGTTCTATTCCTTCTTTTCGCAACTCCATTCTCTTTGTGGAGTCCTTTGCTGCAGATAATTCATGACCAATGCCATTTTCAATACAATCTTGAGTTATTATCCCATTGACAAACTCGGTTCCTCATACGATCTTATCTTGATAATGGTTTGGCTCTTCTCATTTTGAATCCTCTTCATCATTTGTGGTAGTTTAGTAGAGTTTTTTTCTTCTCACACATGAATATAGTCCATGTATATCTTGAGTAATCATTTACTACCACCAAGGTGTATTTCTTTCCACTTATGCTATTTGGTTCCACTTTGGGCCAAATAGATCCATATGTAGCGAGATGTAATATTCTTGTTGAAGATGGCGGGTTTTTCTTTGAATGATGATTTGATCTGTTTTCCTTCGACATCGTCACATATACTCTCTTTTTTGTATCTTGAGTGCTGGAAGTCCTTCCACAAGATTACTTACGCAAGCTTGTTAATCGTTTTGAAATTCAGGTGACTCGACTTTTTTTGTGCCACAACCAACTTGATTAATTTGTTTGCTCTTTGCTAATAGGCAGTCTTTGGGTGTAGCGGTTGACCAATCTACTACATACATGTTCTTTTGTCGCATCCTTGCAACACAACTTCATTCGATTCAAAGATCCTTGATTTGGCATATACCCATGTTAAATCCAACATTATAGCCCTTGTCCGCAGAGTTGATCGATGCTTAGCAAGTTGAAGTTGAGTCCTTCAACACATGCAACATCTGTGATTTCTAATCCATTCCTCTTGATGGATCCAATGCCTCTTATTTCACCTGGAGCTTCATTTCCTCCAAATATGACTTTTGCTCCTTTAACTTCCTTGAATTTGATGATTTTTCTTATTTCTGTCATATGTCGGAGGCGACCACTATCCATGTACCAGGTTCATTGGCACTCACTGTTTATTGAACCTGCAATCAAGGAAATTAAGTTTTAGGTACCCATACTTTATGCGGGTCTGAGGGGTTAGAATTGTAAGATGATCCAACCAACTTATAGCCAAATGATTTGACTCTAAGGGGTTGCCATCTATCGATGCCATAATCATAATTAATCTTGGCAAATTGCTTGGGGATTCTAGGTTCATACAGTTTGTCTCTTTTGTCTCAGTATGCTGTATATGTGTTTTAGCAATCGCTTCTTTGGGTAATTGTGGTGTCTCCGAGTGTAGTGCCTAGGTGCATATGTGTCTTGATGAAAGCTCTTATACTTTTGGAATGGCCTTTCTTGAGTTCTAGGCATTTGCCATTTGGGCATATATTCCATAAGTCTATCTTTGATAGTTCACATCATTCCAATCAGCTTGGCTTGGATATTTTCTACCATTCCCATCATATGTATTTCTTTTATAGATTTTAGGGTTTTTGGTAGCTCTGTTTTTCTTCTTTACTGAGAGTATTTTCGTTTGGAGTTTTTGAGGAACTCGATGAATCTTTTTCTTGGTATCTTTCAGCCGCACTCAACTCGGTCGTTTTCCTTTTCCTTTATAACCAAGGCCGTTTGCTTGTAATTGTGCTTTGGATTAAGTGTGTGTGCACCATTTGGAGTTTTGGATTTTTGAGATACTTCATTGCTTGAAGATCCCCTTTCAAATTCACTGGGAGCCCGACATAGCATAGTGGAATTAAATCCTAAGCCTGTCTTGTCTCCACATTCTCTTTGACTCATAATAAGATCATCCAATGATTTAGATGCCTTAGTGAATGAGGCAATCACATTTTGAGGTCATTCTCCCTCTTTTCTATGCGGCAATTTTGCTTATTAGCTTGGCATTTTCGGCCTTTAAACTTTCATTCTCATCGCCTATTTGACTTAGAGTACTCGGCTCCTTAGTCATTTGTGAGTTTTAGCTCTTGAGTAGGTTGTTTTCCTCATTTAGTAGTGTGTGTGAGGATTTAATGTGTTCAAAGTCTTTCATCATTTTGCCTAATGAATCATAAAGATCAGTGGGTGATGAGGTGTGTGTGTCACGATCACTATCACTAGAATGACGAGTTTGATGAGTTGGAGTGTACCTCATCTTCTTGGTCAGGTTGATCTTGTTCCTTGGCCATCAAAGATCAGGGCTTCTTCTTCGAGTCACTTGAGTAGTCGGCTTCTTTGCTCTCGAATCACCGTGTGTCTTTTGACTCGGATTTTTCGACCAACATTGCCTTTTTCTTTTCTTGTCTTCTTTCTCGAAGACCTTTCTTTCTTCTTCATTCTGTATTTGTTGACTACGAGGATATGGGCGATCAATGGCATAGTGACCTGGTTGCTACTGAGTTCAAAAGATAGATATTCAACCTTTTGATCGACTCTTTCCATTCTTGGATTGTCAACCCTTTGATATTGACTTTTTGATGATCTGTTCTCTTGGTTGGCCTATCTTCCTTGACTTGGAAGGAGCCGAGTGTCTTCGGAGGATTCACCCTTGCCTTTCTTGTAGTTCTTATTGAAGAACTTGTTGAACCTTTTTACTAGTAGGGCTATTTCTTCCGGGTCAATGACTTCTTTGACCTCGGGCTCTCTCTCTTTCCATCCTTAACAATTAGAGCAGTTGTTTTGGGCAGTTGTCTCTTCCTCGATCTTTTCTTCTCGGCTCAAATTCGTAGGCTTTGAGATCCGAGAATAGTTCATGGTTGGAGGTCTTCGATAGGTCCATGGAATGTCTTAGTGCCATGACCTTCATTTCCCATTCAGTGGGAGACTTTTTAGGATCTTCATACACATTTCTTCTCGTGTATATTCCTTTCCAATCTTGTGTACTCGTTGGTGATTTATGTGAATCGAGCATCCAGTTGATCTAGGTTCTCTCCCGAGATCATTTTGAAGTTCTCAAATTTCTCAGACACCATGATAATTTGTTTTCTTTGATTTGCTCACGAGCCTTCACAAATCAATGTTAGCTTGTCCCATTTCTTTAGCCGTTTTGCATGATTTGACTTTATTGAACATGGCTTTGTCAAGGTGTTGTAAAGAATGTCCTTGGCCACATTGTCAAGTTATATATTTTTTCTGTCATCATTTGTCCATTGACTCTTGGTTTTTCGATCATAGTCAGGTCCGGGAGCTATATCCTCTTCACTTTCAATTGCGACTCTTCTTACTGATTGTGTTCACCTTTAAGATTTGCGGTGGCCCATCCTCTATCACTATCCACATCTCATCATGTAATCTTTGATAGATGAGCACGCATACGAATTTTCCAATCATCAAATTCTTCAATTGTGAACATAGGGATGCGTGTCAAATTTGCTTCCATGATAATAAATTTTAATGATAAAAAGAGTTTTGAAAGTTTAAGTACTAAAGCGGACTTTGAAAAATTTGGAGATCTAGTTCAAGAACGGTGCGGAAGGCTCAATGAACCAACCGCTCACGATACCACTTGTAGGTCCCAAGGGGTGTAAGTGTAAGGTTTAGAAGGGGGTTGAATAAACCTTACCAAAATTTTGATTTAGTCCTTTTAAAAGTTCGAGTTGATACTACACAATTTGTGTCCTTGGTGGACAACCAATTTAGTTAATCAAGTAGAGTTAGTCTCTCAACGGACTCAACGAGCCGTTGATGGAATAACTCATTTGTTAAGTCTAAATTAACTCAATTGTGGTTTGTTTTTATTGGAAGACTTAACACCCTTAAGTTTGGTTTAGTAGAGATTTAAAGCTTGATTTAGTACTTAGAGATTATCTAATGGATAGCAAATATGTCGTGAGAATTAAACAAATATGATGCAAGAATTAAAGTCTTTGAAATGTAAATGACACAATAAGATTTTTATAGAGGTTCAAAGATGGGCTAATTCTTCTACTCTCTCTTCTCCAACTCCTGGAGGAATCCACTAGGTATTGATCAAGATACAAAGTGGTAACAGTCCGGATACAAGTCTTGATCACACTGGTGACTTGATCCTTTGGGACTCGATCGAGACGCCTTGATCACTCGGTGGCTCTCGTGACGACTCGGCTTTCTTCACAGGCGGTTGCGCTTACTACTCTGACCCACTTGCTCAAGCTCTTTGGATTTGATCACGAAGCCCTCCAAAATCTCAAGACTTGGTTCGACCTTGAACCTTCCTACAATCCTTCGTGGAATGTAGACCCTTGATTCTTGATAATTTCCTCTTCAAGCTGATTGAAGTTATCTTTCCTTCACGGTGAGTGTTGGATTGATGTTATTCGTAGTGTAGGCTTGAGGATTGAGCATTTAATAACTTGAGAATATTTCAGGTTACAAAATGTTTCTTTCTTGCTTGTATGGTCAAGGTAACTGTGTAATTTCGTCTCTTTTTTTTCTCGAGTTATTCCTCGGCCTTTTATAGTGATCTTTTCAAAAATCGCCCGTTGAAGAGATAGCTTATTTTTGAAAGTCACTTGTGGTCGTTGGCTTGTCTTGTTGCGATCCTTGGAATTGCCATTTCCTCGTATGAATTGTTCTCCACCTTTTGAGTTCGACACGGTGTAGTGCTTCCCATTGGTTTATTCTTTTGCACGCTTCCTCGGGGTGAGCACTTGAGAAAGGTAGCATGGAGATATTACTTGTTTAAGTAATTCTCTTGATTTTACGTGCAACGGATCTTTTTCGATTATCTCAACTTGACTACATTTCCTTGCTTTCCCCAGGTGACTTAGAGTCGAACTTCCAATCATGGATGACTCTTCTTGTCACTTCAACTTGAGACTTGGCTTTTCTTAAGTTGACTTGACCGATACTCCACTCATTGCATCTCAACCGCTCCTTGATAGAGTTCCGTCTTCTCTTCTTTGCCATACTCGGTGTCTTGCAATGAGTCTTCCTTCTAGTCTCCGGTTGTCTTCTTGCATGTTTGGGCATAGCCGACTTAACTCACTTGACCATCCCTATTTATTACAATGCGTTTACAACAAAAATTGGGGTGCCAACTTCCTATTCTAAGTTTTACATGACATTCATCAAAATCTAAACAATAAATTTCCCAACACTAGTTATCTTATGCATTGTGAGTTGTGACTTATTGGTGTGGATATATTAATGGTGTGGATATGTTACTTAAATATTCAAAGGTTTTGCAAGTATTATTTTTGCTCTTGGAGGGCGTTTTGTATGGGTTGCATTCGTATATTGTAAAATTAAAAAAAAATTATTTACATCGGTTGTCAAAATCGGATGTAAAACATCGAAAACATTCACATCGATTAGCGGTAAACCGATGCGAGAAGGTTGCTCTTTTACATCGGTTCTCGAGCGGATGTACTATATATTCATTAACATCAGGTTTACTCTAAAATCGATGTGGTATGTTATATTCGACATCGGTTACTTAAAATAAATGCTATAAAATTTGTTATAGACATCGCTATTGGACATCGGTTAAACCTAACCGATGTAAAAGTAATTTTCTACATCGGTTCCTTGCAAGACGTTGAAAAGATTGATTTTCCACATCGCCACATTCAACATCGGTTCTAAAACCGATGTGGAAGATCCTCCGAACCGATGTTAAAAGAAGATTATGTAGTAGTGGTTTTTCCTCTCTTTGCATGGTCAATCACTCCCCACTCTCATCGACCTCGAGTTAATCAAGCTAAGCTACTAATGTATTTAGGATTATGAATTTATCTTTCATTTCAATCACGAATACTTATAACGAAATCTAATCTTCAAGTCGGTATATCAAGTATAACGTCACTATAATGATTGCATTAGAAATCTCAAATCCCAACCTCGGTTTCCTTATACAAAGGCCCTTCATAGAAAATGAGGTTTGAAGTTGTAAAGTCATGCAATGGGAACAAAAACCATGACATGGGTCATAAATGAAGGACCCTTTACGGGGTGTATAACTAGGGACGATTGGAGATAAATATATCGGTTCGTGTATTAAAACTATTATTTACTCGTATTCTTAATGTCAAATAAAAATTAATTCCACACAAATACTTTACAACAATCATTACAAATAAAAAGGATAAGCATGAGCATTGCACTAATATTGCAAGACCTAAATTTTTTTTTTCTTTTCTTGAGTAAAAACATAACTAACATTTGAAAAATAATAATCAAGCATGCATGCACATCACAAATAGTTTCTCGCTCACTAATCAAGTCACCCATTTATTTTCAATTGCTAATTAGAAAAAAAAAACCCTATATTTTTA
The DNA here is from genome assembly GCA_016081115.2 of Rehmannia glutinosa. Taxonomy (NCBI): domain Eukaryota; kingdom Viridiplantae; phylum Streptophyta; class Magnoliopsida; order Lamiales; family Orobanchaceae; genus Rehmannia; species Rehmannia glutinosa. Next base: position 48,833,482 of record CM071929.1, read on the forward strand.
TTATGAGCATATCTTATACTTTATGGAATGAATTTGGAGTTTGATGATTTTCTAATTGTGGTTTTCTAGAAAATCCAACGACAAAAATTGGATCCTTAATAAACACCCCAATTTACAGTATCTTTTTTGTTTTCTTGAGGAAAACCCCAATTTACAGTATCAATTCTTCGGTTAGTAAACAAATTATTAAAATTTCTGAGTTACCGAGAGGAATTAAACATCAATTCATTTGTTCACAATAAATGGAAGGTGGAGTTCATTTTGGGATTGTTTTGAGTATTAAAAGAAACGAATAGTAATTCGTCAAGTAATTCTCATCTCTAAATGTTGTTATAAACTTTTGCTACATGATAAAAAAGTTGATGACAAACTTCCACTAGCCACGCACCTATTTCTATCACTACAAAGGTGGCAAAGTTGCATTAGTCTTTTACCTGGTTCTCTATTCCACTTGTCACATGTGCTAGATAAGCGATCTTACGGATGGCAAACAATGGAGACTAGGGTCGTTGGGCATAGGAAAAGATTAACAAGAGAACAAGGAGAAAGAATAAGAGTTATTGCAAAACACAACAATTGGAAGATGTTCGTGGGTATTCCAGAGAATAAGTTTTGCGTATATGTTACGAGATCGGGATTACAAAGACATGTTTAAAAGATTGGATCTTCAACCACATATGTAAATGAGCAAGCAACAATGTAGTCTATCATTGAGAGTCAACTATAACCATACTAAAGCATTACAATTTGGTCGACAAACGGGCAAATTTTATCGGAGTGATATGGTATACTTACTAGATTTTTACGATTAGTCATATCTTCATTCGATGGAGTAATCAATTGAAACTTATTCAAATCGTGCAAGTACATAGCCACTTGATATTGTACCCCATATACATACCAATAACATGTCGATATCTCTTTTAGTTTTAGTGTCATGAAGTATATTACTTAGTTATGTATTCTAAAATTATATCAACACAAACACTTTACAACAACCATTACAAAGAAAGAAGGTAAGCACGAGCATTGCACTAATATCATGGTTGCGTAAAATCGCTAGCGCTAGTTGGCGGCGACCAAAGACCTAACGCCTAGGGCGCCTAGAAATAACATGTTCTTTTTTTTTATTTTGCCCGATTTTTTTCCGCCTTTAAACCGCCTAGGCCCAATTTTTTGGCCGCCAGGAGAGCACCTAGCTTCGATTTGGCGCTTTGGCGGGCGCTAGCATTATTTTTAGCAAAACTAATTTTTTCGACCAATTTGGACAAAATCGGATCGGCAGGGGCGCTAGCGCTAGCCGATTTTTACAACACCGACTAATATAGCATGACCTAACTTAGTTTTTCTATTCTTGAATAAAAACATAACTAATCGTTAAAAAATAATAATCAAACACGCAAATAATAAAAAGTTTATTCATCACTAATCAACAATAACCCCTTTTATTTTAAATTGCAAATGAGAATAAATAATTCTATATTCCTATAGCGCTTTTTAGGTTTGGTACCTCACATTCCCATGTTACCAATTTAGTACCCATACTTCACATTTTTTATAAATTGGTATCTATTAATTTTTAAAGACGAAAATGCCCTCAAGATTTTAATTTTTGTTAAAAAGTTATGTTTTATTTAGAATCAATAAATTTTAAAAAAATTATTTAAGAAATAATTTATTATTATTTAAATTAAATTATTAAATTCCTAATTGTAAAAAATAAAATAAAATAAAATAATTATTTTTAAAAAATTCGATTAAAAAACTAATTAAAAATTAATATATTAATAAAAAATTTCTATAATTTTCTTATTTACTATCTGAATTTTTAATTTTTAATTATTTTATTTCTTTTAGTTATTAAAATTAGTTAACTAAACTAATTTTTCTTTTTGATTAATTAATTTTAATTTATGTTTATTAATTTACTAATTTAATGTAATTAATTTTATTTATTCTAAAATTCTTTAATATTTTTAGAAACATCTCTTTATTTTTTATTAATTAAATTAATTAAAAGTTTAATTGATTTTTAATTAAAATAAGTGTATTCAAAAATTTATTTTGAGTATAACTTATGTTTCTTGAGGGTATTTTCGTCATTAAAAGTGAATTGGTACCAATTTATAAAAAATGCGAAGTATGGGTACTAAATTGATAACTCGAAAATGTCGGGTACCAAACTAGCAAAGTGCCTATAAGTCGTACTAAAAAATCAATAACCCTATAATTTATATAATGAATTTGGAGTTGCACTTTATTGTACGGTTTTCTAATCACGATTTTCTAGAAAATTCAACGATTTAAAATTGGATCCTTACATAAATTTCCCAATTTACGATGAGCCAATACTTGGATAGTAAATATATTAGTAAAATTTCGAGTTACGAGAGAAATGAAACATCAATTCACTTGTTTCCAATAAATGAAAGGTGAAATCCATTTTGAGATTGTTTTGAGTATTGTAAAAGAGCGAACAATAATAAAGTGAAAAACCCACTTCATTGGAAAGTAGTTCTCCTTAAATGTTGTTATAAACTACGATTAGCATTCTTGGTACATGACACAAAAATAAAAATAAAAAATTGATGACAAATATCCACTAGCCATGCAAATACTTCTAAGCACTATAAGGTGAGCAAAATTGAATTAGGCTTTTACGTGGTTTCTCAAATCGATTGTCGATGTGCTCGATCACTAATCTTCCGAATGGGATGATGACAATGGAGATCGGGGTTATGCGCATGAAAAGCTTAACAAGAGAACAAAGACAAAGAAAAATAGTTATTGCGAGAAAGCAATAATTGGAAAATATTTCGTGAGGACTCGAAAGAAGAAAGTTTGCGTAAATGTTTGAGAGATCGGGATTACAAAGACATGTTTAAAAGTTTGATCCTCTACCACAAACGTAAAAGCGGAGACAACAATGGATGCTCTTATTGAGAGTTAACTATAACCTCTAGCATCACAATTTGTCCGACAAATGGGCGATTTTTTACTAGTAAGTGCTAAATTGTTTATGATATACTTATTTGTTTTAAAGATTAGTCATGTCTCCATTCCATGAAAAAATTAATAGAACCTTATTCAAGTCATGCAATTTAATAGACACTTGATATTGTACCCCCATAAATATATCAATCACATATGTCCGATGTCTCTTGTATTTTTAGTGTCATAAAGTCAATTACTTAATTATGCATTCTAAAATAAGATCCACACAAACACTTTACAACAACCATTACAAATAAAGAGGGAAAGCATGAGTATTGCACTAATATATCACGACCTACATTAATTTTTATTCTTGAATAAAAACATAAGTAAATAATAATCAAATACACACACCATAAATAGTTTTCCGATCACTAATCCACAATCATCCCTTTATTTTAATGGCTAATTAGAAGAAAAAGATTCGTATTTTATTATTAGCATATCTTATACAATGAAATTGGCGTTTGATTTATTGGATGATTTTCTAATAATGGTTTTCGAATATCCAACAACAAAAATTGGATCCTTACATAAATTCCCCAATTTACGATGACCAATACTTGATTAGTAAATAAATTAGTAAAATTCGAGTTATCGAGAGGAATTAATCATCTATTCATGTGTTTCCAATAAATGGAAGGTGGAATCCATTATGGGATTGTTTTGAGTATTGTAAAAAAGCGAATAGTAATAAAGTTAAAAACCCACTTCCAAGGAAAGTAATTCTCAAATCTAAATGTCGTTATAAATGACTACAACTAGAAGTATGTTCTTGCTACGTGTGAAAAAAAATAAAAAAAAATGATGACAAACATCCACTAGTCCGACACTTACTCCTTCAATATAAGGCGAGCAAATTGCATTGGGCTTTTACCTAGTTCTCCATTCTCGATTGTCAAATGTGCGGATCACTTATCTTCTAGATAGCAAGCAATGACGATGGGGTTCTTTGGGCATAGGAAAAGATTAGCAAGAGAACAAGCGAGAAAAAGTAAGAGTGATTGCATAAAGCAACAAGCGGAAGATGTTTCATGCGTATTCAAAAGAAGAAGTTTTACATATATGTTCGAGAGATCGGGATTACAAAGACATGTTTAAAACCTTGGATCTTCAACCATAAACGTAAACAAGTTGGCAACAATGTAGTCTCTCATTGAGAGTCAACTATAACCATACTCTAGTATTACATGTTGGTCTGACAAATGGGCGATTTTTGACTGGTGAGTGATAAATTGCTTATGATATGCTTTATTTTAAAGATTAGTCATGTCTTCATTCCATAACAAAATCAATTGAACCTTATTCAAATTGTGCAAGTTCGTATGCACTTGATATTGTACCCCCGTAAACATATCAATCACATGTCTGATGTCTTTTTTTTTTAATTTTCAGTGTCATAGAGTCTATTACTTAGTTACATATTCTAAAATTAGATCTACAAAAAATTTACAACAACCATTACAAAGAAAGTGGGTAAATATGAGCATTGCACTAATATAGCACGACCTAAATTAATTTTTTCTCTTGAATAAAAACATAATAATCTTTAAAACTAAACATCAAACACGCACATGACAAATAGTTTCTCGATTAGGGATGGCATTAAAATTGGATTGGTGCCTAAATTGGTCTTTTTGTCGATTCGCCATTTCGGTGTGAGTCGATCAATATAATGAAAAGTTAAGTTACATATTTTATTATGTTATATGAATTAATAACATAATAAACTAATGGTATGCAAAATATTTTAAAAATAAAAAAATAGCCATTTAAGATAAGAAAACAATGCTAATTCCAATATTCACATATATAAACAAACTACCAAGTTTAAGAATTATTAAAAATAATAAAAAAATATTTAACAAAATAATAATAATTGTGATTTGGTTTGACGGGTTCAACCGAGCTTTAGACCGAGTCGAGTGTGAAAATGATTATTTGAGTAATCGACTAAAGCGCTACCAATTCATGGTAGCGAGTTGGTCGACCATTTCGATTCAATTTATAAAATAATGGTCATAGATAATATGCTAGAGTAAATGATGAATGAGCTTACTATATATTCTCAAACGTTTGGATCATCACACAAAAGTAACTATATACATCATTATACCATCACAAGTCACAATAACAAAATGTGGTCAAGAAAAATATTACTTTGACCAACATATTGTCATTTATACACCATCAAATAACTTCTTTGACAAAGATAATGAAAGATGGTCAAAAAAATAATAAGATGGTCAACACATGAACGCCATACCTTATTCTAGTGAATAGCTTTCAAATTTCATGCATGTGAATCAGAAACAATCACTTATTTGCATCTATAATATGATTTGAAATTCAAATAAACTTTGTTTGGATTTTTGTTTGAACCGATATAGAAGATAAATAAAGTGAATACATTATGGATTTAATGACATATAATTACAAACATTTAATTACATTGTCATTCAAAATCTATGAAATATTGGTTATGGATAAGAATCTTTTGCATTTTAGAATTCGAATGTTGTTAAATATTTTTAAAATAAATTAAACTTTTATAAACAAGTGTTAATAACAAAAGGACTTTCTTGGTGGTTCAAATTATTCATCTTAATTGATCAACATAGCTTTGAACAAACCTTTAATTTGAAGTTCCAAGTACGAGATGTATATAATATTTAATATGTCACAATCCTTTTGTAATATACCAAAATTGGAAATAACATTGTTTTAAAAGTGTTATTTATCTACTTATGATATAAAATATACTCATTAATTGTCGTGATTATAATTGCAACACGATAAACTCGGACTTGTGAGCGAAATATGTGAAAAGAACAGCGTAAATTAATTTTTTATTTCCTTTAATAAAAATACGATTAGCACTTAAAAGGGAAAAAAGTACATCACAAATAGTATTCAATGACTATTCAACAATCACCTCTTTAGTCTAAATTGCTAATACACATTTACATAATTAACACATTTACATAATCAAATTATTACAACATTGACAAAACCCCATTTATGGAAAAAACTAAGCATTGACATAATCATGTTATGTACACACTAAAATTGCAATAATAATATTTTGGCTTGACACAATATAAATTCTCATATATTTCCACCACCAAAACCTACCTCGCACATTCTCCTCAAACAAACCCTAAACACCATAGCCTTTTTCTGTCACCATCTTTCCCTGGTTTTGAGATGGCAAACAATAACAACAATGGCTCAAGGCTTGAATTGTTGTTAAGTACAAGGAGTGTTTACATAATCATGCAAAGACACGCCTAGGGCTACGTTCTTGATGGTTGTGGTCTCTTTGAGGCAAGTGGCCCAAAAGGAACCCCAGCGGCCAAGGTGTGTCTTTGCATGCCATTGCCACGGAATTTCCATCGAAGAGTCAAGATGGCACTCCCTCGGCCACAAGTTCATCGACAAGCGTTCACTAGCCGTGCAACGCGCTTCCTCGCCGAGCCTGTGTAAGAAGGCAAGAAATGATTATGCCACAACTCTCGAATATGCCATTTCGGGAATATTCGGACCGCAGAGAGAATGGAGGCCAAGACTCTTTGCGAGGACAAGATTAACGAGAGAACAAGGGGAGAGAATACGAGTCATTGCGAGAAAGCAACAATTGGAAAATGTTAAGAGTATTCTAAAGAAGAGGTTTTGCGTATATGTACCGAGATCGGGATAAAGAAGACATGTTTGAAAGCATGGATCTTCAACCACGCGTAAACGAAAGCGACGACCAACTAATGTACCGTTAAGTGTGCTAGACTTGGGGTAATTATATGATGGGTGACCTCCGAGAAGTAATTTTCAGGGAGCGCGTGAGTGAGGACAAAACGCTCTAGAAAAGACTCGTGTTGGTTTGTGGGGATAGTCATAAAATTTGGTAAACATTTTCAGTCCAACAGTTTCTAAATCATCCGTGTTGGCAACCACTTTTGGATGTGGCATTTCTTTGAGATAATACAATCTAAGGAGCAACACGAAAGATACAATAATTTTAAAGTTGAGATGATGCTAATCGTATCACGCCACTAGTGTTGCAAAATAGCTTTCATACATGTGAATATATAATCTATTTATATAGTTTGGAATTTAAAATAAAACTTTGTATGGATTTAGTGCATCATGATGATAAAGCATAAATGTATTCCTTGAGATCCATTGGATAAAAAATTACCACATCGAGTGCACATACTCTTGCACATACTATAGTAATTTAGAATAACAAAATAATTGACTTTAAACACTAAAAATAGAAGAGACGTGTGATTAATATGTTTGTGAGGTAGAATATCAAGTGCAAAATAGAAGAAACATTTGATTTATATAAGATTATCCGAAGAAATATATAATTGGTTGTCCACGGATGAACATAATTTTTGTGTTACTAAATCTATTTTCAATTGGATTTAGGAATAGGAGAATGAACAAGGAATACAAGAAACAATAACAATTGAGAAAAGACCTTGGTACAGATTGGCATCTTACTTTCATTTGCATGATGACACATTGTTACAACTTGATAAACAATCTGGAAAAGGCCGACAATCACTTAAACGTAACTTTCGATAAACATAAGTTACAATAAAGAGTCCGGTTTTGAACGGATCCTTAAGACTATCAACTCTTTTCTAGAATTGAATAAAAAGCCAAAAGTAACGAAAAGTTTTTCTTGTACTCGAGCCTCAATTGGAGGCTACATTACTCTCTTCTTCGTTTTTGCATATGGTTGTTGATCCAGTTTTTCAAACATGTCTTTGATATCCCAACTGTGAACACATACGCACAACCTCTTCTCTCGAATACTCACAGAGCGTCTTCCGAGTTATTGCTTTCCACAATAACTCTTATTCTGTCATGTTCTCTTGTTAAACGTTTCCTACGCCTAGCGCCCCGCTCTCTATTATATTATCTTCAACCAATACATCTCAATCTCACGAACATATACGCATGTTGTTCTCTTTTTAAACTTTTCATGACTTTGCATAAAAGTCTACGTACATAATTATGGTACAATATTAAATAAATAATAATTTTTTACTTAGATAAATAAAAAAATATTAATAATATGTGCATACCTGAACCTAATATGTATTTAGTGAATCATGATACTGGAAAAGCATGAATGTAATCCTCGAGATCCATTGGATTAGAAATTACAACATCGAGTGCACATCCTATGCACCTACTCTAGTAATAGGTTATTTAATAGGCCCACGACATGACTATGCATTTTGTTTGCTTAACAAACACATGTTAAATATAACTCCTTATTCATTTGTTGGATAGTGATGGAGCCAAGTACTAAATTCATTTAGTGGTTCTAAAAGAACTTGAATAAGAATGTTCAGGATCAGCTTGAGCCAAAAAGAACCAAAATTAAATGACCTTTGGAGCTTGAAAATTTTGAACCTCGGCTTGATTTCAGCTTGTAGATTTTAGTAAAATGACCTTAGGAAACGATTGCCAAAATCCGCATTAAATCTTTTATTGGGAGTTTTCTTTTATCCTGGAATTGTTCCACTACAATTATCACATCTCTCTTGGATAACCAAACAATTCTTTTTATGCAAATTTACAAGATAAATTTGTTTGCGCTAGGGGTTTTGTTCCCATTGCTCGATTTTCTGACTTCAAAACCTCATTTTCTCACGATGGGCTTTTGTATGAGGAAATTGAGATGAGCACTTGATATTTCTATTGTAACCAATATAGAGAAGTTGAACATCGGATACCCCAGGCACGAAGTTTAGATTTCAATATAAGTATTCGTGAAAGAATTGGAAGATAAATTCAAGAATCCAGGAAAGTACATTAGTTTGCTTGCTTTAGTGTTTATGAGATAACAAGAAATGGTGGCCAAGCCCAAGCGGTTGTTGATGCAACATGAAAACTCGATCGGTGTTGGTGGTGGTGGAAAAACCAGATCATCGGTATCGGTTTGCATGTAGCCAAAATGGTGTAAATGCAGATTAGCGAATGATGCGTTGGTGCCATAAATGAGATTCCTCAATGTAATCTTTTGTATTATTTATTCATTTTTATGTATGTTTAGAATGTTATACTTAATAATTAGCAATTTAGACTAATTTCTTGGTGATGGTGGAAGGAAACCATAGAATAGTTTATATTGGCGACCATTTGTGCAAGGTTATCAAAGCCGAAATGTCAAAAGTGCAATTTTAGCGTGTAGCAAATTTTATGTCAATGCTTTGTTTTTGCCATAAATGAGATCCCTCCATGTTATAATTTTTGATTATTTAAAAGTGTATTTATTTACATGTATCACATACATATGATAATGTTAAGGGTTGAAACGTTACCTATTGTTGTGTACTTATTCAATTAATTAACACATTCTTTGCGGATATTCTCGCATATTTAGAATAACTGTGTCATTGTTGTTAGTGTTGGCAGGTGTGTCTTTGCATGCCATTGCCATTGCATGGAATTTCCATCGGAGAGTCGAGATGGCTCTCCCATTATTATCTAATGAAACTCAAATGGCGAGTATTGATTCACTCCTCACCCACATGTTCATCAACAAATGTTCACTAGTCGTGCATCGCCGCGCACCGAGCCCCGCAAAACGAAGGCAAGAAATGTATATGCCACAACTCTCGAATATGCCATTTCGGGATATCTTGGATGGCATAAAATGGAGATTGGGCGTTGGCCCCTACCGGGCGAGGAAAAGATTAACGAGAGAACAAGGAGAGAGATTACGAGTTATTGCAGAAAGCAACAATTGGAAAATGTTAGAGTATTATCTGAAGAGGTTTTGCGATATGTACCGAGATCGGGATAAAGAAGACATGTTTGAAAGCTTGGATCTTCAACCACAAGCGTAAACGAGCGATCAGCGGCTACCAATTGAGCGGAGTATAACCGTAGTCGAGCATTAAAATTTATTTCCTCACATACACGCACACATTTCTGAGACACACACATATTTTCTCACAAATACACACGCACTATCCTCACACACACATATTCACACATAATAAAAGTTATATATTTCCTATTTTTATTAGTGTATAAAATTATAATTATTTGTAAAATAATAAGATTATATTTTTTTACTTTTATTTATTAAATGTCAATTAAGAAAATGAATAGTGCTTTTAATTTTTTAATAAAAAATTATAATAGATTTGAAATCCCTACACAAATCCACATCATCCAAACAAGATGTGGCTTGGAATTTCAAATCCCTTCATCCAAATGGACCCTTAAGCAAAAAGTTTTATTTCCCACAATTTTGTGTGTGCTCACGTGTCACATGGACCTAATTTATACTTAATGCACCATGATCATCGAAATGCGTGAATGTATTGCTCGAGATCAATCGTAAAAGAAATTAAAACAAGGAGTGCACATCTTGTGCACATACTCCCGCATTAGTGGTGATGGACTTGCGGTTGTGGGAGTGCGACTGAATGGCCTTTCTTGTTTGGAGAAGTCATTATTTTCCATTAGGGTTTGAGAATTAAATAGAGGAGATCTATCTCGACTCACGGTGGAAATTTCGGTGGCAACCGCATGCAAAGAAGCCTGAGCACGGACCATGGAGACGGGTTATGTTAGGGCCACATGCCTCAAATAGACCACACCCGTCAAGAGATCTGCGCCGGCATGGGCTTTGCATGATTGTGCGGACATTCCTTGTTCTTTACAAGGACTTCAACCTTTGAAAGGCCATAATGTTGGTGTTGGCCATTTTGAAAAGAGAGAGGTGGTAATTGAAAAAAAGGGTTTTAGGGTTTTTGCTTTTTAGCAAAATTTGCGACTTTCGGTGTTAGTGGTGGTGGAAAACCGTAGATCGGTATGGACAAATCCATTTTGCATGTAGCCAAAATGGTGTAAATGCAGATTAGCGAATCTTTGCGTTGGTGCCATAAATGAGATTCCTCAATTTAATCTTTTGTAGTATTTATTCTAATAATTACCAATTTAGACTAAAGTCTTGGTGGTGGTTGAAGGAAACCGAGATTGGTTTATATTGGCGACCATTGTGCAAGGTTGTCAAAGCTAAAATGTAAAAAGTGCAATTTTAGCGTGTACCAAATTTTATGCCAATGCTTTGTTTTTGCCATAAATGAGATCCCTCCATGTTATAACTTTTTGATTATTTAAAAGTGTATTTATTTACATGTATCACATACATATGATATCTAAACAAAGGGCCTAATATTAAGGGGTTGAAACGTTACTTATTGTTGTGTACTTATTAAATGAATTAACAAATTCTTTGAGATATTCGCATATTAAGAAATAATCGTGTCGTTGTTGTTGGTGTTGGCTAGGGTGTGTCTTTGCATGCCATTGCCCTTTGGAATTTCCATCGGAGAGTCGAGATGGCTCTCCCATTATTAACTAATGAAACTCAAATGGCGAAATCTTGATTCACTCCCTCGGCCACATGTTCATCGACAAACGTTCACTAGCCGTGCATCGACCGCACCGAGCCCTACATAAGAAAGCAAGAAATGTATATGCCACAACTCTCGAATATGCCATTTCGGATATTTGGATGGCATAAAATGGAGATCGGGCCGTGGGCAGTGGAAAAGATTAACGAGAGAACAAAGAGAGAGAATACGAGTTATTGCGAGAAAGCAACAATTGGAAAATGTTAAGAGTATTCTAAAGAAGAGGTTTTGCATATATGTACCGAGCTCGGGATAAAGAAGACATGTTTGAAAGCTTGGATCTTCAACCACAAAGGCGTAAACGAAAGCACCAACCAAGCGGCTACCAATTGAGACTGGAGTATAACCATAGTCGAGCATTAAAATTTATTTCCTCACATACACGCACACATTTACACACACATACTTTCTCACAAATACACACGCACTATCCTCACACACACATATTCACACATAATAAAAGTTATATATTTCCTATTTTTATTAGTGTATAAAATTATAATTATTTGTAAAATAATAAGATTATATTTTTTTATTTTTATTTATTAAATGTCAATTAAGAAAATGAATAGTGCTTTTAATTTTTTAATCAAAATTTACGATGGATTTGAAATCCCTACACAAATCCACATCATCCAAACAAGATGTGGCTTGGAATTTCAAATCCCTTCATCCAAATGGACCCTTAGGCAAAAAAGTTTTATTTCCCACAATTTTGTGTGTGCTCTGTGTCGCATGGACCTAATTTATACTTATTGCACCATGATACTGGAAATGCGTGAATGTATTGCTCGAGATCAACTGTAAAAGAAATTAAAACAAGGAGTGCACATCTTGTGCACATACGTGCATTAGTGGTTGTGGGAGTGCGACTGAATGGGTCTTTGGGTGGAGAAGTCATTATTTTCCATTAGGGTTTCAGAATCAAATAGAGGGAGATCTATCTCGACTCTCTGGTGGAAATTTCGGTGGCAACGACATGCAGCGCTTCTACCATGGAGACCGGGGTTCTGTTAGGGCCACAGGCCTCAAAGAGACCACACCCGTCAAGAGATGCGCCCCAAGTTCTTTGCATGGTTGTGCAGACATTCCTTGTACTTTACAAGGACTTCAACCTTTGAAAGGCCATAACTGTTGGTGTTGGCCATTTTGAAAAGAGAGAGAGGTGGTGATTGAAAAAATGGTTTTAGGGTTTTTGCTTTTTAGCAAAATTTGCTTTTCGATGTTAGTGGTGGTGGAAAAACGAGACCTGGTTTGGTCCTTATATGGACAAATCCGGTTTGCATGTAGCAAAAATGGTGTAAATGGAGATTAGCGAATGATGCGTTGGTGCCATAAATGAGATTCCTCAATGTAATCTTTTGTATTATTTATTCTAATAATTAGCAATTTAGACTAAAGTCTTGATGGTGGTGGAAGGAAACCATAGATTGGTTTATATTGGCGTACCATTTGTGCAAGGTTGTCAAAGCTAAAATGTCAAAAGTGCAATTTTAGCGTGTAGCAAATTTTATGTCAATGCTTTGTTTTTGCCATAAATGAGATCCCTCCATGTTATAATTTTTGATTATTTAAAAGTGTATTTATTTACATGTATCACATACATATGATTAGCGATCTAAACTAAGGGCCTAATGTTAAGGGTTGAAACGTTACTATTGTTGTGTACTTATTCAATTAATTAACACATTTAACAGATATTTCGCACATTTAGAATAATTGTGTCGTTGTTGTTGGTGTTGGCAGGGTGTGTGTTGCATGCCATCACATTGGAATTTCAATCGGAGAGTCGAGATGGCTCTCCCATTATTAACTAATGAAACTCAAATGGCGAGCATCGCTTCACTCCTCACCACATGTTCATCGACAAACGTTCACTAGCCGTGCATCGGCTTCTGCACCGAGCCCTGCAATAAGAAGGCAAGAAATGTATATGCCACAACTGTCGAATATGCCATTTCAGGATATTGTGGATGGCATAAAATAGAGACCGAATTACCATTGGCGAGAGGAAAAGATTAACGAGAGAACAAGGAGAGAGAATACGAGTTATTGCAGAAAGCAACAATTGGAAAATGTTCCAAGAGTATTCTAAAGAAGAGGTTTTGCGTATATGTGCCGAGATCGGGATAAAAAGACATGTTTGAAAGCTTGGATCTTCAACCACAGGCGAAAGCAATGACCCAAGCGGCCTACCAATTGAGACTGGAGTATAACCGTAGTCGAGCATTAAAATTTATTTCCTCACATACATGCACACATTTACACACGCACACACATACTTTCTCGTAAATACACACGCACTATCCTCACACACACATATTCACACATAATAAAAGTTATATGTTTTCTATTTTTATTAGTATATAAAGATATAATTATTTGTAAAATAATAAGACTATATTTTTTATTTTTATTTATTAAATGTCAATTAAGAAAATGAATAGTGCTTTTAATTTTTTTAATCAAAATTTACGATGGATTTGAAATCCTCAATGTAATCTTTTTTATTATTTATTCATTTTTATGTAAGTTTAGAACTGTTATACTTAATAATTAGCAATTTAGACTAAAGTCTTGGTGATGGTGGAAGGAAACCATATATTGGTTTATATTGGCAGCCACTGTGCAAGGTTGTCAAAGCTAAAATGTCAAAAGTGCAATTTTAGCGTGTAGCAAATTTTATGTCAATGCTTTGTTTTTTGCCATAAATGAGATCCCTCCTTGTTATAATTTTTTGATTATTTAAAAGTGTATTTATTTACATGTATCACATACATATGATTAGCGATCTAAACAAGGGGCTAATGTTAAGGGGTTGAAAAGTTACTTATTGTTGTGTACTTATATAATTAATTTACACATTCTTTGCACATATTCTGCACATTTAGAATAACTGTGTCATTGAATGTTTATTGTCCGACATTAAACTTGTGTATCCATATTTTTTATTTTTGGAATAATGTTCTAAGAGAACTTGTTATATCTTGAGTTAATTGGTTACATATATATACACGTGGTTGGGGACACATTCCCTAAAGTCCTCAACCTACCACATAATGTACTCCAACATGTTTCCCTATACATACATACATATATAATATATATATATATTATTTTTGACCAAATTGTATTATGTTTTCAAACAAGTATTTTGGTGGTGAAAAAATGGCAATATATCAGTCAAAGCAATATTAATTGATAGGCTTTGTTTTTGTTGTTCTCTCGTTTTAGTGATTGGACGGATTTATTAAATGGCTGGTTTCCATTAGCAGATGTTGATTAATTGATCTGCTGCATTAATGAGACGGTTTGCATATTACATGTCTTACAGTGCTGTGGTGGACTGGGGTTTAGGAAACTAACCGAATTTGATCCACCCTTCTTAAAGGCTTGAACATTTACCAAAGAAGAAAATAGGATTTGCAGAAGGATCATTGGTCTAAACTCTGGTGTAATGCGAGGACAGTGGACTTCCACAGAGATGCTAAACTCATGGTTTTACAGTTTGGGTCACTATCCAAATGGCTTAACCGCATAAGAGTAACCTTTACAATTATATAGTGTTTGTGATTGATGGCAGAAACAAAATATAGCAACACGAGTTTGTAATCGTTTTAGGACTGCATTGCATAAAAGCCAAAAGACTTAATTAACAGAGCAAGTTTTGAGATTGCGTGGAATCCTTCATTTATAAAACTATCAGGATTAGGAAATGCAGTGTGTCTTGGACGTACTGTATAAAACACAAGGACGAAGAAGTCAAGGGACGATGATATAGAGTATAGTAAGAAGAGTTTGTTACCTTTTAAGGCTGCAGGAATAAAAACATAGAAGTTGGAAAACTTAATTAGTATAACAAGTTCAGAAAATTTATTGGGCCTTCAGTTACAGAAACTTTCAAGATTAAGAAAATGCACAAGGTATTGGAAGTATTTTACAGATCATATAACATACATCTGGATAGAAGTTGAGGTGATTCCGGTACATGGACAGAACCAGAAAAATATATAATTGCAAATCCCTTGCGGTTGCACTGTGAATAGGCTATTGCCTTATGATCTCTTTGAGTGTTATACCGATCGAGTAATGCCAAGTGCAGCTAATAATCTCTTGTTTCTAGGAACTTATACAGGGTTAGGTGTAAAGAGATTGAGAGATTTGCAAAATACTACTGTAAAGTCTCTGTTGGATATTATATGGATGGAAGGAAACAGAATACCAGGTTTTGAGTCTCTTCAAGCTTATAGTTGCCTTATGAGTTTCTATAGTATTGTTTTTATTTACTTTCATCGAATCTAAATCCCATGTGGAATATAACTATCATGGAGCCTATACTAGTCATGAAACTTTGATGATGAATAGAATTCATATTGAATAAGGAATTTAAAACGAATAAACGAACTCTTCATCCCATATCAGCTAATAGTGGACAATCTTATATAAAGAAAATGCACATCTTAATGACCAAGTACTGCATAGATATACCAAATGAATGAGAAAATCCATGAAGTAAGATTTCACTAAATGTAGGAGATAGGATCAAGAACTTACCAACACATTCCATGTAAAACAGCTTCTGCGTGCCACGACGATTCTCTTGGCATTAGCTTCTGCAAAAAACAGAGACAACTGAAAACTATTAAATAATTGCTCAAAAAAAAAAAAAGAAAACTATTAAATAAGAAGGCACAAACAAGAGAAACACAACCAATAAAACCTGGAAAAAAAAAAAAGAACAAGAATAGGAAATACCTTAAAAAGTACAAAGGGCAGTTCGATCATATCTTCAATTCTGAAAATTAGAAACCATGATTTGCGCCAAAAGCAGAAGATCAACGAGAAAAGTGTTTCTTCTCCAGTAAATGGGCATAAAAAAAATCTTGATCAAATTAGACCCAAGAAGAAAAGAAGTTTCCGATAAAATTCTGGAATCAAAAGTTAGGAAGGAAAAAAAAATCAAATCGACGTTCTCTGGTGGCGTTTTGATCATATATTGAACTAGCATACCACTGGCGTGCGATGCACGGATTATATATTAATTTTTGGTTATATTAATATTTTATTCATTTCAATGAAATAAATGCACATGGAAAAACAAACTATATGAGAAAGAGATACTATGAATTAATTTTGATTGAAACATAATGGCATATAAAAATACAATATATGAAAGAAAACATTTAAAAACAAATAAACAAATTTATTATAAGTTTTGAAAAACTTTGAATACAACATTGATTGTTGAACTTGAATGGTCACTATCACTATCACCACTACATATTAAAATTTTAAGACCCTTAGGATTAGTTCTCTAGAAAAAGAACATACTGATTGACCATGACTAAACACAAAGTTTTTTTAAAAGGAGCCCTACATTGGACAAAGATTGACTTCGACTCTTATTAATAGACATTGCATAAGACATCGTTAATGGAAATTGTCTTATTTGAAATTTGAATGGAAGTCTTGAATTCGAGGAGTCAATGACATTCTTGGAATAAGAACTTTATGACCAAGATTGCTCTGTTAAGAACTTGTGCTTCCAAGATGTGATTTCCAAGTTTTGTAATAATCAATCTGGTCCCATTACATAAACCAAGAGAATGGTCTATGTTACGTAACAACATTACAGGAGTTTCAACCTTCAATTTTATCTCGTGATTCGGAACTCGAGCACTTAATTCCATTTAAAAATTCGGGAGTATGAACATCGTTTAATATATGAATATTTCATGATATCCTTCATTGTTCGATCCAAAGCTTCAAAACAATATCGATGCATCATTGAGCCTCATCCCATATTATAAGTTTTGCCTTGAGAATGAGTTCGCAAGTGGGAGCCTAATTTTATATTGCAAGTAGATTCTCATTCGGATTAAATGGAATTGAAAATCTTGAATGTGCGCTTCTCCCTCCAAAGAAAAGAGAAGCTATGCCTCGGATGCAACGCGTTAATACGATATCCCCGTTGGATCGTGAATCGAGTGACAATGACTTCCAAACGAATGTTTTCCTGCTCCGCCATAACCATATACGAAAAATGTTTTTCCATATTCAGAATTCACGGATTCAAGAATTGTATCATACACATGGCGTTGCTCGTATTCAAATCGGATAGAAGTCTTTTATGTTCTTGATTAAACTTGTTCGATCATGACATGCTTCATCATGTATTACACAGAACGTGATGCAAAATATCGTTCATCTGGATATGGCATTGATTCGAATTCACGTAAACTCCTTCCCAAATTTCGTAAAACCTTCTCAATTTCCACCAAAGCATAATTTTTAACATCATGGTCGGACAATTGCAGATCTACAATATCAAAAACATAAAACTTAAAATTGGCATTATTAATGAAAAAATAAAACATATATATGAAACATACCTTGAAATTGAAATAAATTACGGTGTTTGTATAAAATATCATCAGATAGATAAATCCAACTTGACTCAAAAACGACCTCCGGTCGGCTTATAGATCCAGATGACAAAAGGGTCGCAAAGAGAATCCTCATGGATTGTGCAGATGCCCACTGACTTGCCTCAATTATCCCATCGATATACTCTTTATCGTCGTTTAACAATCCTAACTCATAGCAAGCATCCCGAAAAGAATTATATTGTACACCATTGATTCGACATATGTCATTATAACATGTTGGACCACGTACTATATTTAGAAGAATTCTTAAATAGTACAGATCACCGCAGCCCGGAGGAACAAAGAAAATACGTCCAATAGCAAATCCTCTTTTTCTTGGAACCCATTCTCTAGAATCCGATTTCCATACAAACTTCATAGGAAATTCAGCGTATGTTAATTCTCTTGCTTCAGGATATCTTTTATTAGCTTCCATCCATGCAAGAAACATGCTTTGATTAATAGTTTCTCGAGCCAAAACAGTTTCAATATTATCAGAATCAGAGAAGATAACATTATGTTCATTTGGAAGATGGAAACTAAGACGTTCTACTGAAGGGTCTCTATACTGGATTTCAAATCCCAAAATTCTCCAAGCAGCTTCACACGATGAAATGTATCTACAATCGTAGTACAAATTAACTTCATCAACACTCTTTTCCATGTGGTCATCATTTGAGCTCTGATAGAAAGATGCAGTAACACGATCGTGCCCCTTATTTATATATTTGAATAAATACTTGATGGCTCGTGATTGGTTACACCACTCGACATTCAAATGTGCCCCATATCGAATTAATAAATATCGATTATGAGGAACAACATATCGATTGTCTAAATGAATTTTGTTTTTTAAATCGCCCTTCCATTATCTCTACGTCAGATATAGGATAACCATCTTCATCAATAAAAGTCGTTTCAACAAATCTTTTTGGGAAATATTTTGAGCAACGACCATCCACCATGCAAGGAGAATTTCTTTTGTCGTCACCACATGGACCATGTATCATAAAATCCTTCCGCAAAGATAATAAATGGATCATTATTTTCATCGGGAATCTCTCTTTGAAATAATATTATCGATGGCATCTCGAGAGGGAATTTATCTTCCTTGCATAAGAAAAGCGAGAATGTGTGCATACGGCGGTCCCGTTTTCGAAACTCTATAGTGTATATTACTACATGATAAACAATTTGGCTTATTAAAATAGTTTCTTTGTCTAAAAATCACTTATAAACAATGTGTTACTACATAAAATAAAATAAATGCAAGAAATAATAATAAAAATTACCTGCTTTAACATTTCCAAATATTTTGTTTTTGCGAAGTTCTTGAATCAATCCATCCAGTTTAACTTTGAAAACTCTGCACACTATGTCAGGACGATCCTCAGGCTTAAGACCACGTTCTTCCACAAATCTGACTATTTCGGGCCATTTTGGATTACACGTAAATGTAATAAATAAATCAGGATAACCTGCCCATTTACATATAGCCATGGCATCTTGGTAGTTCTGTATCATATATCTGGCACCTCCAGTAAAAGAAGACGGCAATATGATCCTTTTCCTTGATTAGAGGCATCGAGTCTCTCCACGCATAAAGCATCATGAAGACCTTTGTACATTTCAGAACGCAATTGCTTTTGATGCAATCTAATATAAGTCAACCGAGCAGATTCTATCATAGTATATGCATCAACTACAAACTGCTGGAAAAGTCTTCCAGACACCAAAATAGTTGATGCCTCACCGACCCTTTCATGCATTCTATAAGCAAAAAATTCTCTTATGCTCACTTTCTTTCGTCCTCCATATCCAGACTTTGACTGAAAATGGTATATCCTCTCTCGTAACCATCTTCGCCATAAGGAAATAACAAAGGATATTGAGACTAAGATAAGCAGCATTCAACTCATTAATTCATTTAAGTTGCCCCGATTGAGTCTCAACCAAAATATCTCTATCACCCATTATTTGATCAAAATCGCCTACAACTAAGGCTGCAACTTCAGATGCACATGGCAAGTTATACCTTCTCGCATCCCCACTCCGTCTGCCAATTAGCTTCAACTTAACATCCAACCTTCCTTCTTCAATCATTTTGTCCTTGGCCATTCGAAAGCATTTGACCAATACATTATTTCTATCTAACATTGACTTCAAATTGGCAACAATTTGAATGAAGATCATGACAATTATGATCTTGCCTCGCAAATATATAAAGAATACAAACAAAAATGGTAAAATGAATTGGATCGTAAAGAAATTCATTATAAAATTAAGATTTGTTAAATGATTACCTAATGAAAGAATACGATTTGCGATTTCATTTTCAGTATCATAAATATACAATTGTGCGAACTTAGGAGTTGCATTCGATGTTGGAAGTAAACTTCCAATTAGATGATAATTTTGTCCATGCATCTTGAAAACCTGAGGAGAGCCACCTCGGTTTATCGTGATTCTATTTTTCCTCCCATTGAAGTAAAATAAAACATGTTGTTGTAGCTTCGTATATTTTGACGGAAATGTTTACTCTTCTCAGTGTTTCCATATAATAATTCATGCAATTCTTGAGGGGCTTGTTTTAAGACAGGAAGTTGGATTTTTCCATGCAAACAACACAAAGAGTATTTGGGATTGCGAGCTTTAAAATGGCGAGACAATCTCTCTTCGTACCAAAAAATAGCACCACAAAAAGTACAGTTGAATGTTGGATCGCCAATATCCCAGAAATCTTAAAAAAAAATAAAAAGTATTTCATAATTATACTAATATTGATCTTTAAAATGAAAATTATTAAAAAGCACAAAAATATATCGGCAGATGGAAATGAAATTGTTTGTTTTTCACTACTGCATATAATTTCGTTGTCAAAATTATTTCCTAAATTTTCAAAGGCTTCAGCAGGGATGTCAGCTGCATAATATAAACAGATAAAATTCAGTAAATGAATAAAGTATAGAGATATAATTATTATGGGAAAAAGAATCTAAGTAGATATGATTAAAAGATTGTTCACCTTTAATGGATCTATTATTGAAAATTTCAATAATATCTTGTATATAGCATAAACCCTTAAAAAGTTCTATAATAAGTTGTTATAAGCAAACGATTAGACGAATTAATGTATGCATAATTTTATCAATTAAGAAATTAAAATAAATATTCACATATGTATTTATTCAATAATAAATATTATATTTGAAATTTTAATTTTAACTAAAACCCATAATCTTGTGATAAACTTATTCTAAATGGATGACATATAAAAAATAAGATAACAAAGTTTAATTTTACCTTGATGTACAAAAGAATTTTTCTCTATATGCCTTTTCTTGTTATGAACGGCATCAGAGGTAGGATTTGGACAATCTTCGTCATTTGTTAGATCAATGACCATAGATATATTTGTGGATGTAAACAACTGGCAAGTGACAATTTTCTCAAATATGTGATGAAGTGTTCCTACAAAAACATACAATACAAATTAATACATGATATGATTATAATTGTATAATTAAAATAGTGATAAAATTTAATGTACCGTTTGTGATATCGACAAAGGAGAAATTGTTTTTCGAATGTGACGTGTTTTTCATAGAAGATTCACCAATATTATGCTCAAATGAACGACCTCCAAAACAATCATTCTCTCGAAAAAAAGAGATTAATGTCATAAATAATAATATATAATTTCAAAAATGTTAATGTAAATTTAGATTTTTTTATTTTCAATTTTAAACATAAAATTATAAAATTATAATCCAAATTATTTTTAGACCATAAAAAATATTAGTAATTGACAAAAAAGCCCAAAACCAATTTCAGATCACAAGGTCTATCATCAATTTCGTAAGGAAAAAAAACACTAAATACCAATGATGACAAATGATATTTTTTGTGTAATCTATAATGATGGATTGCCTCCAAATAAATGTAAATGAATCAATCGCTCGTATAAATTAAGCTAATAATTTAACTTTAATTTTAATTTTAATTTATTGCGTTTACTTATGATAAACATAAAAATATTTGAATAAATTAAACTAATAGATTGACGTGTTGAAAGATTTGAACCGAACCCGTGGACAACGATTTCAAACAGGTGAATGGTTCGAAAAACCATTGACCACGATTTTGATTCGAACTATAACCGAAAACCATTTTTATACGATTAGGTTATGTTTTTTAAATTTGAAAACGAAACCGTCGATTTAACCGGGCAGCGATTGAATGCATATTGATTTTTTTATTAAAATTAAAAGAAATTTGAAAGCGGTAGCTCCAATTCACAATTAGCAAAAATGTTTGCCACTCACTCGGTCACTCCCTCATTTGCTTCGAAATCTAAAAAAGAATCCACCCACCAAAACTTCAATCCTCGTAACCAATTTCAAGAGACAACCACACAATGTTCAATGAACAAAGGTAGTCTTATTTTTTATTTTATATTTTAGGGATAATTACTAAAAAAAGTCATAGATTTTTTAAATTTGTAAAAAATACCTTGAGGTTTAAAGCAATAAAATTAATTTTTTCTTACTTAGGATTAATTTTTGATTTATTCAATATCAAAAATTCAAAAAATAAAATAACCGAAACCGAAACCATCTTTAGAATGGTTAGGTTTTGGTTCCAAATCAGAACCGACGATTTCAAATCGAATCGGCGGTTCGAAATCATTGAACACGTCTAACAATAGATTATATAAAGCCCAAACGAAACAAATGATCGATTTTTATTTTTTTATTTTTTGAATCAAAATAAATGATCATACTTTTTAATTTACAATGCAATAATGAAATAAAATCGAATTTGTTCTTTATCTTTGTCCAAACTTATTCAAAAATAAACAAAGAAAATATTTATTTCAGTTCTTGGGCATTGGTACTGTACACATTTCAAAAAGCTAAAAAAAACAACATTTTACTCATATAATGTGTCAAAACCTAGTCTGCATTTCATTTATCTAGGGATAACAACGGGCGAGTTTGACCAAACTCGGACCCGCCTAGCCAAGGAAAATGCAGACTCATGACCCATCCCGCCCGCTTCAAAACCCGCCTCGTTCTGGACCCGTTACCCGGCGGTTCTAACCCGCGGTCCGGCCAAACCATAATTTTTTATACTGTGTCGTTTCTGCTTGTAGACTGATGAGGTTGAAAATGATCATTTCCCGGAGAATCTAGAGCGCATCAACCGCTGATAGTGGAGGCGTGGCTTTCAAAATTAATATATTAAACAAAATGATTTAATAATATGTGCAAGCATTTCCCATCTTGTTCGGTTGTTCCTTTCTGTGAATCCATCACATAAACAATTGGTGTTTCTATGCCACTGGGAATAAAGCTTAAATATATAAAATTCCCACTTGTTTATTACACCCTTAATAAATATTCCATGTGTTTGGATTATCAGAATTCAAGATTTGCAGTAGTAATTTAACATGTAATTATTAATAATAAAATAAATATATATAATGTAATGGTTACGGGTAGGGTGGCAATGATTTGAGACACTACACGATAAAGACTATTACCTAATACGACACCTAAATTTTCGGATTTGGGCCAAGTGTTATCGGGTTGGGCCATTATCGGGCCAACCCAATAAACACAATAAGAAATCGGGTCCAAATCGGACCAACCCGATAAGCCGATAAGACCCGATAACTTAAAATAATATAAATTTTTTACATATTTTTTCTAATCTTAACTTCTTAAGAGACTTTATATGTGATATATTAGAGTAAAAAATAATATTATACTATATTAGTAAATAATTTAATGAGCCAAATAATCTAAATAGGTCAAATGAGCCAAAAAAGTAATAATAATTAATAAATAAATATACATAAATTTGCTTATGGGCTTAATGGGCCGTGCCTGGCTATGGGTATTTATCGTGTCGTGTCGGGCCGTTATTTCCACCGTTAAATTTATTGGGCCGTGTTCGGGTTAGTACTTTCGGTCGTCGCTCTTTTCTTGCCGGCCGATAACCCTAAGACAACCCGCATGATTTGCCACCCTAGTTACTGGGTGTCTCGGGGCGGAGTCTTCTTTGGACCCAGGATCCACCCCGGACCCATCTGGATTTTAGAAATTCATACCCAGGACTCGCCCCGGGATTCATTTCACCGAGTTTAAACCTGTTCCGGCTGGTTTGATACGGGTGCGAGTTTTGATCCGCCCCATTGTCATCACTAATTTAGCCCCAAAAAGTCTTTCTCAAGCATTTTTCTCTCTTCCTTCAAAAAAAAAAAGCATTTTCTCTCTTAACAATATAAATCTCCCAAAAGAATAACTCATTGTTCGGTAATCTGAGCATTTTCTCAAGCATTTTTTTCTCTTCCTTCAAAGAAAAAAAAGCATCTTCTCTCTTAAAATGTCAAATAAGATCATTTAAAAACCAATGCCCTTAGTTGTTTCACAATTTAGAGAACAATTATTCATAACCATTCTTCGGTAATTATTATTCCACCTTCATAGTGCACCATGATCTAAAGGAACACCATCATCAACCATTCAATGACAATGAAGCCAAGGTTGCAGAGGCTATGGGTGTTTTGAGAAATGTTTCTCAGCAGCAGGCCACCAGAAGCAGGCCGGTCACCTTAGACGTTGAAATGGTAAGTTCTATTTTTTTTTTTTTGTTAGGATTTGTGTATTTTTAGGTTAGATCTGATAAATTTCATTCGAATAATTTATAGATCCGACTAATCTTCCGTTTTACACATCAATGGGTAACAATTTGGTTCGATCCAAACGAAGATATTCCAGATCTACTCTTTGACGTTAAGATCTGGTTCGATCCACCGAGGTTTGTGATTTTTCTTTTCAATCTTTTGTTTTTACTTTTTATCAATTTTTTTTTCACTCGTTGGTTCTCATATCATGCAGAAAAATGGACATCAACGGGTAATGATTTGGTTCGATCAGAACGAAGATATTCAAGATCTACTCTTTGACGTTAAGATCTGGTTCGATCCGCCGAGGTTTTGTGATTTTTCTTTTCAATCTTTCGTTTTTACTTTTTATCACCTGTGTGATCTTTTTGTTTTCACTCGTTGGTTCTCATATCATTCAGAAAAATGGATATCAATGGGTAACGATTTGGTTCGATTCGAAAGAAACTGGCAAGATCTACTCTTTGGCGTTAAGAGCTGGTTCGATCCACCGAGGTTTTTTAATTTTTTTTAACTTTAAAAACGATTATTTCTGCTATAATAATAATAATAATAAATTGCATTTTTTCAATTTTTCCGATTATCATAGTCGGGATACAATTTCTTCTCATTACATGTTTTTTTTAAATTATTTTTGTCGTGATACAATGCCAGACTCCAGTTTGTAATTTTCTTCCCTGATATTAGCTACTGTATTGTGGATTTTTAAATAAGGAAAAGATTTTTTTGCTGCCCACCATATTTTTATATTTTATTTTGTAACTACTGATTTAGAAATAATTTGTTGGAAATTTTAGATTTGATATTTTCCTCATATGAGTAGTTTATTTTTGTTCAGGTTATAATTTTGAACGAAAATCATAATAATATTTTTTTGTTAGAGTTTGCTAACTATGTTCATTTTTGTTAGAATTTGCTATAGATGTTCATTTATGGATACATTAAACTTGATTTTAGAAGAATGCAATTACAAATAGGATAATTGTTTTCCCCATTTGGCTCAGAAGAATTGTTTGTCACGGTGTTATTTTTTATTGTTTTTTTGTATTTTTATATTTAATGGAAATTGAAATGTCATGGATGAATAAGTTTTTTTTAAATCTATGTATAACTCTATTATTAAATATCTTTTATTTTAAAAATAAATTGTTTAGCTTACGGAGATAATATTTTTTTGTACTTATTATTCATTACTATATTCTTTATTTCAAATTTATTATCTTTTGTTTAAATTATTTATTGATATTACATAAATCATGCTCAAAACATAAATTAATTATTTTTTGTGAAAATATAGACCGTGGATTGCACGGGTGGACTGCTAGTTGCGTATAAAAATTATGGTATTTTTTAAAATAAGATCTATATGAACTCACTTATGTTTTGCTCTATATGATTTCACATTGTTTAGATTTCTATATTTACAATGCATTGAATTCTTTGTTTTATATGCTTCTTGAACCGTGATAAGAAAAAAAATCATGGATTGCTCTAATTCCTTGTTGATATCAATTAGCTATATTGTAAATCTCTCTGGTGGTAAACTTTTGGAGGTTTTAAGTTACCTATTGTATATTAGTAGCATTAGAACAATCCTGAATCCAGTACTGAACAAAATTTGTTTCCTTAAAAGATGTTCAAATTATGATACATGTGTTCAAAATTGAAGATATGTATGACAACACACGATAATCTTGCGAATTAGTCGTAACTGATTTGGAACGTCCATTATGTTACTTTATGCAGGTGCAGAAAGATGAAGTCACTATTGTACATGAATCTCATACAGATAAGTATTTTTTTTATTTTATAGCTTAGAACTTTACTTTTGTTAAGATTAAAAATATATTTTAAGATTTATGTGATGTTTACATTTATTTGACAGAAATATTATCGGGGAAAATTAAAGAATATCAAGGAGATCAGCAAGATTAAGAAAAGAGTAAGTATTATTGTTTTATTCTGTTGATTTTTTGAATTTTAAACATAGAATTTATTATATGCGTGTTTTGCTCACATACTACAAATAGTATTCCAGACAATATAATATTTACAAAAAATTGAAAAGAAAACAAATAGAGCATGAATGAGTATCTATGTGTTAAATCGAATGGAAGGTGCAAAAGTATATCAAATGATTTATATAAGCATGCTATATCTAATAAACATAAATGTTTTTTTATTTTTATTATTTACAAAAATGGTCAATTCTAATTTCTACTTGCAGACATGTCTAATTTCATGCACACAAACAGTTAGATTTCTAAATTTGATTAATTTGGTTCACATTTCCCACACCATTAAACTATATACATGTCACTTTTTGAAACTTCTAAGTTCAATAAAATTTTTGTTATAGACTACTTGATTGCATTATTATCAAATAGAAAAAGACTTTTACTCGTTTTAGGAAAAAATAAGAGAAAAGTTGAACATAGAAATCAAACCAATTGTAATACATTAATTGATATATAGAGATGGTATTTGATATGAAAATACTTTAGACTTTGACATTCACCAATGTTGACAACTATTAATATCGAAGATTATAAATATTATTTAAGATTTTTGGCAATATATTAAGCATATGGGAACACAAGATGAGATGATTATAAAGTTAATGACTAATACAATAAATGATATTGTGTAATATGATAAAATATTTTTTTAACAGTAGATAGAAATTACTTACCTTTTGATGAACTACTATTCTTCTTGCGCTTGTTAGAGATAACTGTGGATTTGGTAATCTTCATTTGTTATAAGCTTTGTGACTTGTTCAATATGCGCCCATTGATAATGATGTTGATTTAACTCTTGAACGTGATGGTGTTTATAATATTTGCTATATCCATATATATTAACTTTGGCGGCTCATGATAATGAGATGATAATGAGGGATTAGGTAGTATGTTTTAGGAATATTATTGTTGTTTATAACAAAAATGGGTAGAAAAATTCTCAACCAAATGTCATAAGGGTTTATATAGGAAATTAGTAACAAATGTCTAATATGTGCTATCTCGAAATTTTCAAAACTGAATCATCAATAGAATATGTTTAGGCGTGCATTATAACATTTTTTTGGAATAAACATGTGCCTGACTTCTCGATTTTTGTGTTGTATTTTATGAAGATGATGTTTAATATTATATAAAATTCTGACATGTTGTATTTATAGATTCCATTGGTCTAGAACATATGTAGGCATCTTTTCGATTTATGTATTGTTATCTTATTTGATGTGATATTATATAAAAAAATCATTAACCCATAAATGAATTAAAATTAAAATCACATTATATATATATATTTTATTTTTGTATTGTTAATTTATTATTATTAAGATAATGTTTGGTATTATATAAAAATCTAGCATGTCATACTTACAGATTCTATTGGTCCATAACTGAAATAAAAAATATTAAATGCATATGTGCTTGATTTTCGACCTTTGTATAGTTATTCTTAGGGACGATAATGGGTAGGTCAAAACTTGGTTCCGCACTAAATCCACCCCGTTTGGGTGGGTTCAAAGTCGGTCAAATGGGTCTCGTGATGGGCCTTGACCCATTTTTAAGAAAACCCGCGAGCCGGGGCGTAACGGTCCTTATAGACCCGTGCGAACCCTCTCCCTGTATATAATTAAATAATAAGTCAAAATATTAAATTATTATTTTTATCTAATCTAACTTCTTTGTGCTCAGTCGTAAAATTTGTTAGTTTCTTAATTTCTTCGCGAACTGAGCATCAAAATTAGGGATATAATTGAATATTTCAATCATTGGTTGGATAATCCAAAAATTATT
Organism: Rehmannia glutinosa; assembly: GCA_016081115.2. Classification (NCBI taxonomy): domain Eukaryota; kingdom Viridiplantae; phylum Streptophyta; class Magnoliopsida; order Lamiales; family Orobanchaceae; genus Rehmannia; species Rehmannia glutinosa. The sequence continues at coordinate 48,861,854 of CM071929.1, forward strand.
TGTTATTAACTTATTATGTATTTTGACTTTATTTATGTACAAACAAAATTTGGTGGATTTTGCTATTATAGTAAGACAATTATAAAAAATTTAATTTAGAATTTTAATTACAACACATTGAGAATGATTTTTTTTTTTGAAAACACTTTGAGAATGAAATTTAAAAGTCAGACAATTGAAAGGCTTTATTGTCGCAACACAATTAATTCAAAAACCTGGAAGCAGATTTCAGCTGGTCTGGTGGGTCCCAGATTTGTAATTTTTGTTGCATCATGAATGCCTTTTTGTTGTTTTAATAAAATATAAATCTGATATGTTAAAAATCTTAGGCATGTTATAATTACAGTTTCCTTTGGTATAATACTAAATTAAAAACTTATGCTGTGTGTAAAAAAGGCATGGTTATAGATTGAATTTACAAAATACACAATATTTTTTACTTTTTAAAAATTGTAGATTTAACATGCATTGTTTTATTGTGTCCTCATATTGAAAATTCATCAAATTTTGCATTGTGTTAGATTTTTTCAGTAATATGTACATCTGAATATTTTTGCATCAGTAACTTGGATAATTTTTTTCTTTAATATCATATCTTTACATGATGCCAAAAGAGTAATCTTTATTGTATTTATTGTACTATTGTCATCATATAATATATATTGTTTATTCTTTAACTAACTCATTAAGAAGACCCTAAAAATTGTTTTACCCCACATGTTAGTTTGGTGGAATCATGCAATTCATTTGGGTCTTCAATGTTTGTGATTTAACAACAATATTTTTAAATCGGATCTTACTATGAGATTTCTAAATACATAATTAAGAAACAACCCAAAGAAAACTTCATTCATAAAACATGATCAAACATCAGTGCAAAATAAAACATAGGAGTGAACATAAATTCCAAGAAACATAGGTCATCAAACAAACATCAGTCCTTCTCTTTCTTGATTTCAACAGTAAGTCTTTTTTCTTTTCCGGTAGTCGAAAACTCATCCAATAGACGTCTTTTTAAACCCGTTTCTTGAGTAGTTTCATCTGAAAGTGACATGAACTTGGAGTTCTTCATGGGAGTTGTAACCTCGTCTTCAGAAGAATTTATCTACATTTAATAGATACAGTTAGGAGAAAATCTAAGTTAATAAAATTTAAAAATCAGAAAATGATCATACTACAAATATTAAAAAGTTACACCTCATCATTTCCATCAAAGTCCGCACTCTTCATCTTTGAAAACATGTCTGATTGTTGGCTCCCATTGCATAATCCGTGATATTTTTCAATGATTTTGTTGTCTGTAGTTAACTTGGTAACAGGTAAAACTCCACTAAAAAATCTATGTTGACCTGTCTTAATCTTAACCTTAAAAAGAAGCTTCTTATCCACCAAATCCTGAATTTCTTTTGGAATCGTCTAAGAGTAAGACAAAAATAAAATATAGTTAATAACATAGGGATATTTGCAAACAACAATTTATAAACATATGCAATATGGTGTTAATCATGAAATAGCATCTTATCCAAATATTAAGAAAATACCTCTTCATTTGAACTTTCTTTCAGTTCATAGGTTGTTTTACCAATAAGCTCAATGCACTCCCTGTCCCAAATCAAAAATGCAGCATTTCCTGTGTAATCTGCCACACGAACTTGAAGTTTGTACCTAAATAATAATTAATAAATATTAGTAGTGACTATCAAAACACATTCTAAGAAATAAAATATTATCAAGATATACCTTATATTGCCAATTGGGTCCTTAAAATCGCATTTCTCACAGTAGAATTCACCTGCGATTTTTGTCGTTTTTTTTGAACATTTTGTGCATGCTATGTACCACCAGTCCATTCCAGATTCGTTAGCAATTATCTTTGCAGAAATCCAAAAATTCCCAACCTATTCAGTAAATTAATCAGTTTAAGTTTAATAATGGAATGTCAAAAAAATTGAACAATAATACAATATAATATTAATAATTTAGTTTCTTACTTCCTTAGTTTCTATAATCTCTTCAATAGTCCTGAAACTGTCCTTTGAATTCTCTAGTTCTTCAGTAATTGTAGTGAAATTATTTGCTGATATATGACTGATTGATGATGTCGCATTTCCCTCAGCAATCAAACTGATTTTGTAATATATAAAGATTACAACTTGAGAGTAATTATTTCATTATAGATTGACACTCTATTATGAATATACATACCGTCTACGAAAATCATTTATTTCGTCAACTTCCTCATCAATTATAACCTTCGTGACATGGAAAGTATTAGATACACGAATCTGCTCCCTAAATTTTTTTGCCCGACACATTTGTAGAATTATTATAACTGGACCATCGCGTGGATTTTCCATATACTTCGTTAGTGCATCAACATAATCTCCCCATAAGGTACATGGTAAGATATTTCCACTGCAAAGTCAAAATTTTAAAAATTAAAAAAAAATAATATAAGAAATATTATACAGTAATAGAGACAAATCAATTACCGTATGTCTTCCAAAACAATATCAATCATAATTGTTTGCCGCCATCAATGTCCCTACGTTGTGGAGGATATCTAGATGCTAGTTTTCCAATCACATCTTCAAAATGTAACATATTAATATATAACTGTATAAATTTTAATTGACAAAAAATTTAATTTTGAAAATACAAATTTACCGATTAATATGTGCTCATCGATAGAGTCTACATCCGAAAAAGTGTCGAATGATTTGAAATCATAGATCATATGGGGAAATGATTCATCAAAAATTTCTGTCAGTTGTGTTTTAGCCACAAATGCAATCTTGTACTTTCCAACTGTTGTTTTATATTTCATGATATTATTGTCCACCATAAAAAAATTTGACTGCGTACAACCTGTTTTCTTTCAATATTGATTTAAATTTGTCAACTTGCCAGCGCTTGATTGTTGCATGGACTCTGGATCCCTGCATAGAAGATTAAAAAAGTTAGTTATTGGTTAATAGATCATTGATGTTATTGTTATATGAAACTGGTGTTAAAAACCTCCATATCATGAAATATGCACTCCATGCTGTAAACATCTGCACTGTTTGAGAATGAGGGTAGATGATAAGCACGAACCAAGCGAAGCTTCATTGCCCACTCAACTTTGCTGGAGTTTATATCTTTTACTAAACTGAATAGTGGTGCCATTTCTTCAGAGTGTTGAATTTCTTTAGAGTGTTGACTGATATCTTGCAAATATTTGAGCTATTATGCAGAATACAGGTTGCGTGGCTTTTGGGGTCAGTGGGTCTGCTATTTATAGTTGGCTTGATCCATTCATTTCCATTCAGATGGCTTTTGGAATCTGTCGATTATTCAAATTAAAGCAATGTTTTACAACTATTTGTTTTACATTGAATGCAGTGAAATATAACCATTTGTCATTAAACAAATATTTACCCATTCTGCATCTGACTCATGCCTTAAAGTACGGTAAAAGAATTAATAATTAATTCTGCCAGCAGACAGAATTTTCATCTTTCGATGCAACATATTATTCCCAGTCAAAAAAGAATGACGCATGCTATGGAAAGTATAAACCCCATACCCACCTGTGCTTTATTTTATGTATTAAACTAATATGAAAAAGTTTAGTGGTCCACTAAATTGAATAAAACAATACTAACTATATATAATACAATTAATTAATTAATGCTGCTGACCGAAATAAAATTCTTTATCAGTAAATAAAAATATATCCCATGATGTAGCCATATATAATCCATGCTTTAAACAAAGCAAAGCATGTGTCTATTTTCGAGGCAATAGTAACAAATTGATATAATAAAAAAATGCAGAATAAAGGATACTCAATTAGAGAACGGCAATAATTAATTAATCCTGTAAATAAATGGGAACTTCTTACCAAAAATAGCAACTAAGTTTTGGCGGGAAATTTCCCAATATAGTAACTAACCTGTTTTTATATATAGTATAGATTCCTATCCGCTTCTCCAAACAATCTAAACCCTAGTAATGGTTTTCAGTTGCAGGCCCAAAATCCTAATCTTCAGCATCTCTTAAAAAATTACAGAATAATTTGTATATATTTTTGAATTCAAGAATAATAATAACAATACCAACAGTCAAAACAATAAAGGTAAGTATTTTTTTTTTTTTTTTTTGATAACTGGCCTTTCTGCGCTACGCCCGACTATCTTTTCGAGGACAAACCCGACTCCTCATTGTTGCCGCCAAGATAAATGCGGGATGTGCACGCACCGACCATTGTTACGATGGGGTCCGCCGACGACAACCAGATCCTCCCAGGTAAAGAGAACAATTATGTTCGACCCCAATCTACTAATAACGATCTCTCCCGAATCGAACTCACAAATAACGATCTCTCCCGAATCGAACTCACACGGATGCTATTCAAGATGAGTTCCCACCAAATCTTCACCACCGCATATGCCTCGGGAGCAATTTGATGGAGAAGGGATATGAACCCCGACCTCCACCCCACAAACAATTTGATGGAGCAAGGATTTGAACCCGACTCGACTCCATCCCACAATTCTTGTGGTGGCGTGGCTAAGCCACCTAAGCCACAGTTATAAAGGTAAGTATTTCAAAACGAAAAACGAAGGTGACATTGCTCCAATATTCTTGTTTTTTTTATTGAACCAAAAAAATATTCTTGTTTTTTAGTGTGAGAAATTTTAAAAATTGGCACAACTATTTTATTTGCTTGCTAATACGGTAATATATATAGATAAAATGAAGTAATGCGAATATTATTTGCTTGCTAATACGGTAATATATATAGATAAATAGAACACCGTAATCAATGATGATATGGAAAATGAAAAACCCAATAGTCTTATTATAAGAGAGAGGATCAACGGGACACAAACTCAAAAACAAATCTTGTAATATTTCACCGGCGATGTCGAACACTTACCAATTTGTCTCAGTGCAATGGCGTAGTGTATAATCTGTCTTGATTGGAGATGAACTTGGTATCTCACTATCAATATATATATAGGATTTGGTTCAAATGAGACGACCCTCCTTAGGAGAGGTGTGGACTCATCTTACCCATTCATCTTAAAAAATGAAGGGATGTGATTAAGTCGATTTTTTTTTTAATTTCCTTATTTCCGCTAATTTAAGGGAAAGATTGTAATTTTGTAATTCAAATTAGTGGTCCCAACGGGTTTTTAAGTAAGTTTTACTTTTCAAACTGTTTTTATGGTGAGATTGAAACTAGGATTTTTTGTATGAATTTAAGGAACCGCTTTCTTTCCAAATATTTTTATTTTACAAGATAGTTAGGGTTCTTCTCGCATAATTAGACATCAAATAATGCATATTTAGTTATTTTGTTAGCACTGTTTTACTAAAATAATACGTAATTGAATATAACGCATCGCATATTTAATTATTCTACATCGCATAAATAAGTTCAATATAATGCATATTTAGTTATGAAAATGGATTGTTGATTTTGGAAATTATAAAAATGGGATGTTACATAATGTCGCATATTTAGTTATTCCACACTGCATAGATAGATTCTAGATAATGCATTGCTAGTTAATTTTGTTGTATAGTTTATGACGTCTTGCATAGTTGGGTATAATGTACTACATATTAGTTTTTTTTTTTTGCATAGATAGTTTTCGAGATAATGCATATTTAGTTGATTTTTGTTGTATATTTTCAAATATGTAATATCCTAGAGATATATGCATCGTTTCATAAGTATCTATGCAACGTTTCATAAGTATCTATACATCATTTTATAAGTATCATGCATCGTCTTATTCGTGAAAATTACAGTTTTTAAGAGTTGATGTTAATGGCTTAGTTTCGAGTTCTCCATCGATGTCTACACCATTGATGTTGTTGAGTAGAGTTTTTTCTATGACTGATGATTCATCATGCATCATGATTCGAGCATAAGCGCATCTTCTTCACTGTTTTATTTTTCACAGTTCGAGTTCTTCAAATTTGCGTTAATGGTGGAATTGAGAGAGAGAGATTATTTTTTACAGTTCGAGTTCTTCAAATTTGCGTTAATGGTGGAATTGAGAGAGAGAGAGAGAGAGAGAGAGAGAGGGAGGAAGAGAGACACGTGAGATGAGAGATGCATGAGAGAGAAAGAGATTTGATTCCATTTTGTAACTATCTTGTTATGTTATTTTACTCTATTACTCTTATGTTGATTAAATTAATATTTTAATATAATTTTTATCCATTAAATCACACCCATTAATTAATAGTGGGGATGGTTGAGATTAGTCCATTAATTGTGTCTCACCTGAGAGACATGGTCTCACTCGATCCTCCCCTTAGATATATATATATATATATATATTTGTGTCACTTGTAAGTAGCTCAACTTTATATAAAATAATAATATAATATATTAATTATTATGCAATACATTTTAAAAATTAAAAAAAAACTAGAAAAAAATTTACACAACCATACCTAAAATACATATAATCACACAATATAAACAAATATTAATATCTAAGATTTAAGTCTTTTCTAAAACCAATAAAGAAATTTTAAAAAATAATTAAAAACTAAATTAGAAAAAAAAAACCAATCCCGAGTGGTTTGATCGACCGATCAACCAATTTTTGATTGATTCGATCGCGAAGACGACTACTTAAGAGTTCACTACTACAAAATATAGATTTGACCACAGGACATTACATCGAACCGATGTAAAAAAGGAGCGATGGCATAATTGTAATATTTTTAAGAAATTTGATTGTTTAGTAAATAAACGATGTAAAAATAAAAATTTATCACAAGTTATTTCAACCAACCGATGTAAACAAAATATTTTCTGCGAAGTTACTATTCAATGATGTGGATTTTCTTTATTTTGGTTACCTTTGTAACCTGTGGTAATTGAATTTATACATCGATTTACTTAATTAATTAAAATCCGAGAAGGAAAAAAAGTTAATTAATTTTTTTTTTTGAAATAGAAAAAGTTAATTAAATAAATGTTGTAGGTTAATATCCAATTAAGTTACCCAAATCACGTATTATTTCTTAGTCTCCATATCGCCCCACGCCCCTTCTCTATTTCTCTCCTCAAGCCGCCTCTTAGAGTAGAACTCATCTCCACGTTTTTTGACCGATTAGAGTTAGCCTCATCTCCACCGAACTGCTACCAGGTTATTGTCGATTCCTCTCCTCCTCACCCAAATTTGTGGTAATTTTAAACCCTAATTTCCATTACTAGATTTTTCTTTAATTTTTGTTAATACTTGGCACCAATATTAGTTGGTTTGTCCGTTTCCAAAGGGTTTAGAATATCAATCGGGTAAGGCAAAGAACTTTGGAGCTCTCCTCGCATCCGAACAACGCATGGTTAGGGTTGTTTCATTGCTCTGGTTTTTTTGTTTTTGTTTAAAATACCCTATTTGGTTTGACTATGCTTTTTGTTGATGGTAGAATGTTGTTATGTGTCAATTTGGTTTGGCTATCTTCAAGGAATAAACAGTTGTTAATTTGCTTAATTAGTGAAAAAAATATATCTTGGGGTTCTTTTTTAATTTTTCGAGATTCAGGGATTTTGAGGAAAATTTTTAAAAATTGCGTGGCCATTTTTGGATGAATGGTTGGTAGTTTTGAAAACAGGGTAGTTTAGTTTAGGGAGAAATGATTGGTAGGTCGCCCATGGTTTAGAATTTAGATTCCTTTTTTCCTTTTCTTGGTTAGGAATAGGAAAAATAAAATGTAAATATGATATATTATCATAATGAAATGGGATTTTATTATGTTGCTCTTCTTTTCAACATTTGCAGCCTCACTTTTGAATGGGAGATTTAAGTTACATAGTTGTAATAATGTAGTCAACTTTTAGTGCTCCTTTAATGATTCTATCACTTTGTTAATAATGTAGTCAACTGAGGGGAAATTCAATTCATATGCTTGACTAGGGGTAAAACACATTATCTCGATCTAATGTACTTGTAATTGAATATCATCATGCGAGTCTAGATAAACAATTAACAAATTTAATTTAATTTACATTTCTTACCAAAACATATGTTGAAGAACAAATGACAATTAATAATATTCAATACATTTCTAATCTTGTTTTACGAAACTTCCGACAAATGAGTTCATATAAAACTCAAGTCCTAATAACCAAGAGGATTAGATCTCCTTCCCTAAACAAAAATAGATCGTGAGTTGGATGAATGCAAGTCGCATAAGCGATGAGTATGAGAAAGGAGTTGAAAGTTTTCCGGAATTTGCTCAACGAAATTGACCCTAACTTGATGGAAAATACTATTGTCCTTGTATCAACTATTTGAATGGGGGAGACGTGAAGTTGATAAGATACGAGAACATCTTATTTGTGAAGGAATAAATAAGAACTATACAAAACATGGACATGGCATGGTGAATTGTTAGATATTCCAACCGAGCAAACCGATGAATATATGGACATGATTCGTGACGTTGGACAAGAGTCTAATCGCGAGCACACGTGTAAAAATTTCACTATTTGTCGCCAGATTAAAATTGGTTAACGTGAAGGCAAGAAATGGGTGGAGTGATAAAAGCTTCACCGAATTGCTTGAGTTGTTGAGTGAGATGTTTCGAGAAAATAATACATTCGACCAGTAACTATGAGGCAAAAGAAGATATTGTGCCCGATGGGTATGGAGTACAAGAAAATACATGTGTGCCCTAATGATTGCATATTGTATAGAAAAGAGTATGAATTCTTGCGTAAGTGCCCCGGTGTGGGGTACCACGATACAAAGGTCAAGTATGGTGATTGTACTAGTGATGAGAGCACACAACAAGGTTCCCCCCGAAGGTGTTGTGGTATCTTCCAATAATTTCATGTTTTTGCGAGAAGATGGTTGTGACGAATACAAGAAAACTGAGCAGTCCTCTTTTCCTAAGAATTTCCTAGTTGTAATTGTTATGATTTCAAGTTAATTTTTCATTAGTTGCTTTGAAAAATATGTTGATGCTTTTGGAATAACTAGTTATCTTATGCATTGAGACTTATTGGTGTGGATATATTAGACTAGTTATCTTATGCATTGTGACTTATTGGTGTGGATATATTAAACTAGTTATCTTATGCATCGTGACTTATTGGTGTGGATATATTAGTGGTGTGGATATGTTACTTAAATATTCAACAGGCTTTGCAAGCATTATTTTTGCTCTACTGTATGCGTTTTGTATGGATTGCATTAGTGCATTGTGAAATTTAAAAAAAAAAAAAGAGAGAGAATTTACATCGGTTTTGAAAATAATCGATGTAAAACATCGAAACACGTGACATCGGTTAGTGGTAAACCGATGTAGAAGGAAGTTCCTTTACATCGGTTCCTCTTGAAAACGGATGTACAATATCTTAATTCACATCCGTGTACATTAATAACCGTTGTCGTTTGTTCTCATTTGGCATCGGTTATTTAAATAAAATGCGAGAAAATATGATTATAGACATCACTATTGGAAATCTTCTACATCGGTTGCTTACCCGATGTTGAAAAGTTCCATTTTCCACATCGACACATTCAACATTGGTTCAACAAATGCGGTCATGGCTTTTCAAAGCTCAAGTCCTTGCAATGTACAAGGAATGTTTGTGCAACCATGCAACGATTCTTGCCGAGGCCCGATCTCTTGTGGTGTGGTCTCTTTGAGGCGATGGCCCTAACGGAACCCCAATGCCCATGGTGTGCGTTGCATGCCGTTGTCACCAGGAATTTCCACTAGAGAGTCAATATAGATCTTCTCTATGTGATTCGAAACCCTACGAAAAATGGATCGATGGTCATTCGGCCCCACTCTTGTAGTCGCAAGTCCATCACCACCAAACATTCAGAACCATGCATGACGTTCTTTATCGGGACGTGAAGTTACCGATTAGCCCCCACAACCGCAGATGCATCCACAAGGATCCACTTATCGGCACCATCTCGCACTAAGTCATGTAATAATAAAGCTAGAACATGTGCAAAGAATATGTAAATTAATTAAATTACACAACAATAAGTAATTTTTCAACCAGATTAACAACAATAGCCCCTTTAGTTTAGAGCTCTAATTATAAGTATGTGATTCTAAACCTACCCGTAAATAAATACGCTTTTACATAATCAAGAAATTATAACATGGAGGGACCTCATTTATGGCAAAAAACAAAGTATTAACATAAAATTTGCTACACGCTAAAATTGCACTTTTGACATTTTAGCTCGACAACCTTGCGATGGTTGTCATTGTAAACCAATATATGGTTTTCTTCTACCATCACCACTAAAACTTTAGTCTAAATTGCTAATTATTAAGTAATACACATAACAATCTTTCTATCTTTTTGAATTGGCCAACACCAACAGCCATGGCTTTTCAAAGGTCGAAGTCCTTGCAATGTGCAATGAATGTCTGCACAACCATGCAGCAGCTGTCGAGGCCCAGTCTATTGATGGGTGTGGTATCTTTGAGGCCAGTGGTCCTAACGGAACCCCAACGCCCATGGTGTTCATTGCATGCCGTTGTCACCGGAATTTCCACTAGAGAATCAAGATAGATCTTCCTCTATGTGATTCTGAAACCCTAGCGAAAAATGGATCGATGGCCATTTCGGCCCCACACTTGTAGCCGCAAGTCCATAACCACCAAACATTCTGGAGCCATGCACGATGTTCTGTATCAGGACGTGAAGTTACTAATTCGCCCCATCAGCTGCAACTGCATCCATAAGAATCCACTAGTCGGGCACCATCCCGTGCACCAAGTCCTGTAAAAATATGGCAAGAATATGTGCCAAGAATGCGTAAATTAATAAAGTAATTTTTCAACTCTTTAACAACAATAGCCCCTCTAGTTTAGCGCTAATTATAAGTATGTGATTTTAAACCTACATGTAAATAAATACACTTTTAAGTAAACAAGAAATTATAACATTGAGGACCTCATTTATTACAATAAAACAAAACATTGACATAAAATTTGCTACACGCTAAAATTGCACTTTTGATATTTTAGCTCGGCAACCTTGCAAATTGATTGTCAATGTAAACCAATATATGTTTTCTTTCACCATCACCACCAAAACTTTAGTCTAAATTGCTAATTATTAAGTAATACACATAATAATCTCTTTTTTCGAAATGACCAACACTAAAATCAATGGATTTTCAAAGCTCGAACTCCTTGTAATGTACAAGGAATGTTTGTGCAACCATGCAACGATTCTGCCGAGGCCCGATCTCTTGTGGTGTGGTCTCTTTGAGGCCGAGTGGCCCTAACGGAACCCCAATGCCCATGGTGTGCGTTGCATGCCGTTGTCAGGAATTTCCACTAGAGAGTCAATATAGATCTTCCTCTATGTGATTCGGAACCCTACGAAAAATGGATCGATGGTCATTCGCCCCACTCTTGTAGTCGGAAGTCCATCACCACCAAACATTCGGGAACCATGCATGACGTTTCTTTATCGGGACGTGAAGTTACCGATTAGCCCCGCAATCGCAGATGCATCCACAAGGATCCACTTATCGTGCACCATCTCGTGCACTAAGTAATGTAATAATAAAGCTAGAACATGTGCAAAGAATATGTAAATTAATTAAATTACACAACAATAAGTAATTTTTCAACCCGTTAACAACAATAGCCCCTTTAGTTTAGAGCTCTAATTATAAGTATGTGATTCTAAACCTACCTGTAAATAAATACGCTTTTACATAATCAAGAAATTATAACATGGAGGGACCTCATTTATGGCAAAAAAACAAAGTATTGACATAAAATTTGCTACACGCTAAAATTGCACTTTTGACATTTTAGCTCGACAACCTTGCATAGTGGTTGTCATTGTAAACCAATATATGGTTTTCTTCTACCATCACCACTAAAACTTTAGTCTAAATTGCTAATTATTAAGTAATACACATAACAATCTTTCTATCTTTTTGAATTGGCCAACACCAAAAGCCATGGCTTTTCAAAGGTCGAAGTCCTTGCAATGTACAAGGAATGTCTGCACAACCATGCATCAGCTGTCGAGGCCCAGTCTCTTGATGGGTGTGGTGTCTTTGAGGCCAGTGGCCCTAACGGAACCCCAACGCCCATGGTGTGCATTGCATGCCGTTGTCACCGGAATTTCCACTGGAGAATCAAGATAGATCTTCCTCTATGTGATTCTGAAACCCTAACGAAAAATGGATCGATGGCCATTTCGGCCCCACACTTGTAGCCGCAAGTCCATCACCACCAAACATTCTGGAGCCATGCACGACGTTCTGTATCTGGACGTGAAGTTACCGATTATCCCTCATCCGCAGAATCGCATCCACAAGAATCCACTAGTCGTGCACCATCTTGTGCACCAAGTCCTGTAATAATAAGGCAAGAATATGTGCCAAGAATGCGTAAATAAATTAAGTAATTTTTCAACCCCTTAACAACAATAGCCCCTCTAGTTTAGCGCTAATTATAAGTATGTGATTTTAAACCTACATGTAAATAAATACACTTTTAAGTAATCAAGAAATTATAACATTGAGGGACCTCATTTATTACAAAAAAACAAAACATTGACATAAAATTTGCTACACGCTAAAATTGCACTTTTGATATTTTAGCTCGGCAACCTTGCAAATTGATTGTCAATGTAAACCAATATATGTTTTCTTTCACCATCACCACCAAAACTTTAGTCTAAATTGCTAATTATTAAGTAATACACATAATAATCTCTTTTTTCGAAGTGACCAACACTAACATCAATAGATTTTCAAAGCTCGAACTCCTTGCAATGTGCAAGGAATGTTTGTGCAATCATGCAACAAATGCCGATCGAGTGATCTCTTGTGGTGTGGTCTTTGAGGCCAGTGGCCCTAACGGAACCCCGCGGCCATGGTGTGTGTTGCATTCTGTTGTCACCGGAATTTCCACTGGAGAGTCAAGATAGATCTTCCTCTATGTGATTCTGAAACCCTACGAAAAATAGATCGATGGCCATTCTGGCCCCACTCTTGTAGTCGCAAGTCCATCTTCACCAAACATTCAGAACCATGCATGACGTTCTTTATCGGGATGTGAAGTTACCGATTAGCCCCGCAACCGCAGATGCATCCACAAGGATCCACTTGTCGCGCACCATCTCGTGCACCAAATCCTCGTAATAATAAGGCGTAACATGTGCAAAGGATATGTAAATTAATTAAATTACATAACAATAAGTAATTTTTCAACCCATTAACAACAATAGTCCCTTTAGTTTAGAGCGCTAATTATAAGTATGTGATTCTAAACCTACCTGTAAATAAATACGCTTTTACATAATCAAGAAATTATAACATGGAGGGACCTCATTTATGGCAAAAAAACAAAGTATTGACATAAAATTTGCTACACGCTAAAATTGCACTTTTGACATTTTAGCTCGACAACCTTGCACAGTGGTTGTCATTGTAAACCAATATATGGTTTTCTTCTACCATCACCACTAAAACTTTAGTCTAAATTGCTAATTATTAAGTAATACACATAACAATCTTTCTATCTTTTTGAATTGGCCAACACCAACAGCCATGGCTTTCAAAGGTCGAAGTCCTTGCAATGTGCAATGAATGTCTGCACAACCATGCATCAGTTGTCGAGGCCCAGTCTCTTGATGGGTGTGGTGTCTTTTAGGCGTAAAGTGGGCCCTAACGAACCCCAACGCCATGGTGTGCATTGCATGCCGTTGTCATTGAAATTTCCACCGGAGAATCAAGATAGATCTTCTCTATGTGATTATGAAACCCTAACGAAAAATGGATCGATGGTCATTTCGGTCCCACACATGTAGCCGCAAGTCCATCACCACCAAACATTCTCGAGCCATGCACGACGCTCAGATCGAGGACATGAAATTACCGATTCGCCTAATCGGCCCAGAATCGCATCCACAAGAATCCACTAGCCGTGCACCAAATCCCGTAATAATAAGGCAAGAATATGTGCCAAGAAGGCGTAAATTAATTAAGTAATTTTTCAACCCCTTAACAACAATAGCCCCCCTCTAGTTTAGCTAATTATAAGTATGCGAGTTTAAACCTATATGTAAATAAATGCACTTTTAAGTAATCAAGAAATTATAACATTGGGACCTCATTTATTACAAAAAAACAAGACATTGACATAAAATTTGCTACACGCTAAAATTGCACTTTTGATATTTTAGCTCGGCAACCTTGCAAATTGATTGTCAATGTAAACCAATATATGTTTTCTTTCATCATCACCACCAAAACTTTAGTCTAAATTGCTAATTATTAAGTAATACACGTAATAATCTCTTTTTCGAAATGACCAACACTAACATCAATAGATTTTCAAAACTCGAACTCCTTGCAATGTACAAGGAATGTTTGTGCAGCCATGCAACAACGCCGAGGCCCGGTCTCTTGACTGGTGTGTTCTCTTAGAGGCCAGTGGCCCTAATAGAACCCCGCGGCCATGGGGTGTGTTGCATTATGTTGTCACCGGAATTTCCACTGGAGAGTCAAGATAGATCTTTTTCTATGTGATTCTGAAACCCTACGAAAAATGGATCGATGGCCATTCTGGCTCCACTCTTGTAGTCGCAAGTCCATCACCACCAAACATTCAGGAACCATGCATGACGTTCTTTATCAGGACGTGAAGTTACTGATTAGCCCCCGCAACCGCAGATGCATCCACAAGGATCCACTTGTCGTGCACCATCTCGTGCACCAAGTCCTGTAATAATAAGGCTAGAACATGTGCAAATAATATGTAAATTAATTAAATTACACAACAATAAGAAATTTTTCAACCCGTTAACAACAATAACCCCTTAAGTTTAGGGCGCTAATTATAAGTATGTGATTCTAAACCTACCTATAAATAAATACGCTTTTAAGTAATCAAGAAATTATAACATGGGGGGACCTCATTTATTGCAAAAAACAAAGTATTGACATAAAATATGCTACACGCTAAAATTGCACTTTTGACATTTTAGCTCGACAACCTTGCTTAGTGGTTGTCATTGTAAAACAATGTATGGTTTTCTTCTACCATCACCACTAAAACTTTAGTCTAAATTGCTAATTATTAAGTAATACACATAACAAACTTTCTATCTTTTTGAAATGGCCAACACCAACAGCCATGGCTTTTCAAAGGTGGAAGTCCTTGCAATGTACAAGGAATGTCCGCACAACCATACAAAGAATGCCGAGGCCCGGTCTCTTGATGGGTGTGGTCTCTTTGAGGCCGATGGCTGGCCCTAACGGAATCCCAACGCCCATTGGTGTGCGTTGCATGCCGTTGTCACCGGAATTTCCTTTGGAGAATCTGCTTGCTAAATGGTTTTATCATGATTTTGATGATTTTTTTTTACCAAAACAATGTTTTTAAAGGTTGTCCAAATACTCCTAAATGATTTAAAATGATTTTAATATTTTCCTCGGAGTATTTCTTCAAGTTTATTTTCGACAAAATTGGATAACACTTTTAATGATTCTCGTGTATATGTGTTTTCACATCCAAACCTTGTTTCTAAATGTTGTCCTAATACTTCCGATCCTTCTAAAATGTTTTTACTATTTTTTGGAGTATTTCTTGGAGTTTATTTTCGATAAAATATTGGACAACACTTTTGTTTTGAGGCCAACCGGTCGCCCTATAAAGGGCAACCCGCACTCAAGAGTAGGTTGAAATAGAATTTGAGCCTGGAGTGAAAAAGCAAGAGTCGGACGTGGCCGCCTGTGTGTGACCGGTGCTGCAAGTTTTGGTTGAAGCGTAAAACTCATGTTCTTCACTTCTTTGAGACATGGGATGGTTGGGCATAGGGATAGGGGGTCGGTCGAACCCCACGCCGGCCTGTCGCCTTCTATGTAAAAATGATGTGTCATTTTTTGAACTTTATTCCTACGCGACCGGTCACCCTCTAGTTTGATAGCAAAAATCGATCGTTTGACAAACAGACAACTTTCCTTAATTTGTGGGATGGATTTCTAATGACTCTTTTCTTCAATTGTCTTGCAATTTTTTACAAAATTCATGTCCCCAAGAGGAGCCTATCATGTACAAAATATCTTCTATAAATAGAGGAAAAATTGAAGCAACAAAAAAAGGAGAGAAAACTACAACACAATAAGATACACTCAAGAATACACTTGTTCTCACATTGTCTTATTTCTTGTTGTAATTTGCCTAGCTATTCACTTTCACATTCTTGAGGTATAGGCTTTTCTTGATTCCACTTGCACTCTATTGTATTATCAATTATCGAGTTGTAATATTGAAATTGGGTAATCATTCAACACAATATATCCTTGTGAGTGTTCTCGTGGTAAGAACATACTTGGGTGATCTAGGTGTTAGGTGTAAGAATATTGTGGTAATCTTCTTGTTGAGGTGTTGAAGAATTTGGTATTCTTCAAGGTTGAAGATTGTGGTAATCTTCACAAGATGCCGTTGGAGATTGTGGTAATCTTCAAGTGAGATTGTGGTAATCTCAAGGTGGTGTTGAAGAAGAGTGTGGTGCTCTTCAAGGTGTTGTTGTAAGTTGGTGTTGTATTAATTTTGGTAAATTAATAAAATCTTTTTCTTTTTAAAATCCATCCCTGGGATATCTTGGGGTGGTAGAGGATTAGGCCCTAAAGTGGGTTGAACCTCTTTAAATCGACGTGTGTTGTTTACATTCCGCACCTTTATTATTGTCTTTGAGCATTCGGTTTGAAAAAGAGGGTAAAATCGAAAAGATGGAGATAATCTATTCACCCCCTCTAGATCATCGTAGCCGCTTTGACTTACGTAATCAAGATAGATCTTCTTCTATATGATTCTAAAACCCTAACGAAAAATGGATCGATGGCCATTTCGCCCCACACTTGTAGCCGCAAGTCCATCACCACAAAACATTCTCGGAGCCATGTACCACAAAACAATGTCATTTTAGGTACCCTACTGATTAATAATCGAAGAAAATTCATGCCGCCAAGGAGACATCAAATGAACATCTCATTTGATCAAAGAATGAGAAAACATTTTCAACATAGTAAATTTCCAAGAAGAGGATATAATCAAAAATGGGAAGAACACAATCCTTGAAATGGCAAAGACATCATCAACAAGATGATTTTCCAAGAGAGAGACATTATCAACAATGGGGAGGACATAATCCTTGGAAATGGAGCAATAGGAAGAGTTATCATCAACAAAATGACTTTCAAAAGGAAAATACCATCAACAATGGGAACGGCACAACCCATGGAAATGGCGAATTGGTAACCCGTATCTCCCTATTTAAATATGCATTTTATTTTTTATTATTATGCATGCTTTTATTTGTGTCTTAATTGCAAAATGAGTTTTCAAGTATTTATTTTTTAATTAAGGTCTTCAATATATATTTGTGCTTTTAAATTTTCTTTTAAAAAAGAAGACCTTATATAATGCTTTTAAAACTCTTGTGCATTTTCGTAGACTAAAGTGTGTTATCATTTCTTATGGATTTTTATGGCATGAGCTTACTTGTGATATCTCTTAGCTTTACACTTTTATCATTATGATTTGTGCTAGATTTGTTTTAAGAATTGTGTAGGATTTACATATTTTCACAAATGGCCATTTACGTCATTATTTGTCAAGAAAGGCATTAATTATCGAGGTACGTTTACTTGTGTTATTCTTACTCTTATAGACTCGATATATGTATTGCCATGTGCCTATGTGCTTGTTTTTCATAGTATTTCATACAAGTGCCATTAAAAGGATTTTTAGATTTTTTAGGCACTATTCGATATTTGATTGCACATATTTGCTTTGTTCAAATACTTCTTTTAAATGAGGTCTCAACTATATGCTATCGGATTTTCAAATTTCAAAAGAGACCTTTGTAGCTTTATTAAGCTTATTTAAACTTGCATGATTTATTAAACTCTTGATGATCTTCTAAATGCATAGTATGTGTTTTTGCTTCATGGTCTATATATATAGTGTCTATTTCTACTATGCTCTTATGCAAGATATTTTGTGATTGATGATTGAGGCATGTTTTTACACTTGAGTTATTTTGTCTTGCTTATATAAGCAATGCGGTAATGAGTTTGTTAAGTTGTGTAGATGAGAAATGAAGTACTCCAAATATTAGTTACCTCAAAATATTTGGATGTAAATGTTCTATTATGAACACCTTAGATCAATGGATGCCCTATGATGATAGTGATGAAGAAGACAAAAAGGGTATTAGGAACAAACTCGATGACCAAGGCAACATTGGTCGAACTAAAGGCGAGGTTAGTAGCTCGAAGGTATTTTCAAGAAGAAGGTAATTGATTTTGATGTAACATTTGCACTCATAGCACATTTAGTAGCTATTTGCATTTTACTTGCCAATTCTTGTTTTAAGAATATTTCAAGCTTTACCAAATGGATGTTAAATCCAATTTTCTCAATGGTTTTATTCAAGAAGAAATCTTTGTAGAACAACCTCCAGGGGTTTAAAAATTTTTCTAGACCAAATGATTTTTATAAAAGGCCTTGTATG
Source organism: Rehmannia glutinosa (assembly GCA_016081115.2). Lineage (NCBI taxonomy): Eukaryota > Viridiplantae > Streptophyta > Magnoliopsida > Lamiales > Orobanchaceae > Rehmannia > Rehmannia glutinosa. The sequence continues at coordinate 48,880,398 of CM071929.1, forward strand.
GTTTAAAACAAGTACCCATGTATGTATGGTATGATAGATTTAGCTATTCTTTCTAAATGATTTTACAAGAGGGAAAGTTGATACTACTCTCTTTGTTTTTTAAAAAGGGCAAGATTGTTTATTTGTGCATTTTTATGAGAATATTTTTGGTGCTACTAATGAATATTTGTGCAAGATATGTTTTTCTAAGTTGATACTAGGTGAGCTTGAGATGAGCATGATGGGGGAGCTCAATTTCTTGCTTGGACTACAAATTATTCAATGCCAAGAAGATGGTTATATTTCAAAAAGAACTCTTAAAGGAGTTAAGCATTGAAGAAAGAAGAATCATCTCAACCTCTATGGCTAAAGGTTGAGAAAGGCATATCGCCAATAAACAAATTCGAGGTATGTTTTTCTTGTATTATTCCTATAGACTCGACATTCCATATGCCTTATGTCTATATGCTCGACTTCAAAAACTATTCCAACGAATCTCATTAAAGTGTCGTTAAAAGAAATTTTCAAATATTTGAAAGGCACTTCTTCTTATAACTTGTATATCCATAGCTTTAAAACGTTCTTAGTTTTTGGGATATCAAGTCCGATATTTATTATACGGTTTTTCGTATTTAAAATATAGTTCGTCATAATCGAACTAAACATATTGAGATTCGATATTTTTTAAGGAATTGAGTTTTTAACAAAAACTTGAGATGTGTTTAATTCCGTCTCAAAGATAACTCGCGGACTTTTTAATCGTTAACCGAGTATTTTACCTTATTTCGAGCTTGATTATGACATAATGTATATTGAAGGAGGTCTACGTTTGCATTTTGCACGTTTTTAAAACTTAGGGGGCGAAAAATTGGATTTTTGTATCAAAATTCGGATTTTATATAAAACAGAGACAGTGGTCGATCGGGGTGAGGGCAACCGGTCGCCCACCCTGGGCCGATCGGTCGCCCTATGCCTGTTTTTGGCTTAAAATGTTTCTATTTTCCGACTTTGGCATTTTGGCCTTTTAACTCTATTTTCGTCCCTTTGTCATTTTCACACACATTTCACTTCAAATGTGTTTTGTTGCATAAATTATATATTTTGGGGATTGTCTAGCTCGACTATCATCATCATTGCTCGTTTTACCGATCGAATGGTAAGAATTTCACTATCTTTAGCTCAATTGGGTTGAACCCTCGAGAACTTGGTTTAAATGTCTATTTCTTGATGCAAATTATATATGTTTGTGATGAGCTTATTGATTATTGATGAATGATTAAATTGCATTTGGTGATGAAAAAAAACTTGGCTTGATTTTATTTACAAGGGCTATATATATCTTTTTCAATTTTTGACGCCTACCAAGTGTTCGATAAAACGTTTCAATGAAAAAAATTCATCACCTACATGATTCTCTCGATTTCAAAAGTCTTATATATTTATAGAGATCATGTTTTGCTTATCAAATGATCTTCCATAAGCTTCTACAAGTCGTATGATTCGACTCTTCCCTCCTATTTGGTTTAAAAGCTTCAATGTCCAAATAGCTCGATACATCGGTTTACTTGCGCACTTTGATATGAATATATGATGTATTTATCGTGCTAACATTCTTTTTGATGATTCCAAAGGGGGAGAAACAGGTTATGAGCTCTTTAGCTCAAAGAAGCTAAGATAAGCTCAAACGAAAAAAGAAGGTTATAAGGTTTGGCTTTTAAAAGCCATATGTTGTGGGATCATATTTATGTCCACCGATGTATTATGGTTTTGTATGATTCTTGGTCCACTGGTTGTAGTATGGACTTATATACGTTTCTAATGATGTCTCTTTGACAGGGGAGCTTTTAAGTTTTTAATACTTAAGCTCAATATCAAAAGCTAAGATTTTAGCTTATGTTTAAGTTGCTTCTATATAACTTTTGTTGTGCATGTTGATAGGGGAGCATTTATAATATGTGTTTGAATATCTCTACTCCCTTCCTTGTGTTTATATTGCACGGAATATTGTCGCTTCTCAACGGATATTTATTTTTGTAGGAAAACTTGTTTTGTTTTCAAAATCGCCTCTCAAAATTGTTTTGTTTCAAAACGGCCTTGTTGAATTGTTTTGGTTTGTAATCATCAAAAAGGGGGAGATTGTTTGCTAAATGGTTTTATCATGATTTTGATGATTTTGTTTTTATACCAAAACAATGTTTTTAAAGGTTGTCCAAATACTCCTAAATGATTTAAAATGAATTTAATATTTTTAGGAGTATTTCTTCAAGTTTATTTTCGACAAAATTGGACAACACTTTTAATGATTCGTGTCTATGTGTTTTCACATCCAAACCTTGTTTCTAAATGTTGTCCTAATACTTCCGATCGTTCTAAAATATTTTTACTATTTTTGAGTATTTCTTGGAGTTTATTTTCGATAAAATATTGGACAACACTTTTGTTTTGAGGCCAACCAGTCGCCCTATAGGGCAACCCGCACCAAGAGTACGTTGAAACAGAATTTGAGCCTGGAGTGAAAAAAGCAGTCGACTGGGCCGCCCGGCGTCGCCGGCCGCCCAGTGCGGCCGGTGCTCGCAAGTTTTGGTTGAAACAGTAAAACTCATGTTCTTCACTTCTTTGAGACATGGACCGGTTGGGCATAGGGGTGACCGGTCGAACCCCACGTCGACCGGGTCGCCTTCTATGTAAAAATGATGTATCATTTTTGAACTTCTATTCCCGCACGACGTCGCCCTCTCTTTTGACAAAAGAAAATCGACCGTTTGACAAAGCAGACAACTTTCCTTAATTTATGGGATGGATTTCTAACACTCTTTTCTTCAATTGTCTTGCAATTTTTTACGTAATTCATGTCCCCAAGAGGAGCCTATCATGTACAAGATATCTTCTATAAATAGAGGAAAAATTGAAGCAAAAAAAAGGAGAGAAAACTACAACACAACAAGATACACTCAAGAATACACTTGTTCTCACATTGTCTTATTTCTTGTTGTAATATGCCTAGCTATTCACTTTCACATTCTTGAGGTCTAGGCTTTTCTTGATTACACTTGCACTCTATTGTATTATCAATTATCGAGTTGTAATCTTGAATTTGGGTAATCATTCAACACAAGATATCCTTGTGAGTGTTCTTGTGGTAAGAACATACTTGGGTGATCTAGGTGTTAGGTGTAAGAAGATTGTGGTAATCTTCTTGTTGAGGTGTTGAAGAATTTGGTATTCTTCAAGGTTGAAGATTGTGGTAATCTTCACAAGGTGCCGTTGGAGATTGTGGTAATCTTCAAGTGAGATTGTGGTAATCTCAAAGGTGGTGTTGAAGAAGAGTGTGGTGCTCTTCAATGTGTTGTTGTATGTTGGTGTTGTATTAATTTTTGTAAATTAATAAAATCTTTTTCTTTTTGAAATCCATCCTGGATATCTTTGGGGTGGTAGAGGATTAGGCCCTAGGTGGGTTGAACCACTTTAAATCGACGTGTGTTGTTTACATTCCGCACCTTTATTATTGTCTTTGAGCATTCGGTTTGAAAAAGAGGGTAAAATCGAAAAGATGGAGATAATCTATTCACCCCCTCTAGATTATCGTAGTCGCTTGGACATACGTTAATCAAGATAGATCTTCCTCTATATGATTCTTAAAACCCTAACGAAAAATGGATCGATGGCCATTTCGCCCCACACTTGTAGCCGCAAGTCCATCACCACAAAACATTCAGAGCCATGCTCGACGTTCAGATCGGGACGTGAAGTTCCGATTCGCCCCTCAACCGCAATCGCATCCACAAGAATCCACTAGCCGTGCACCATCTCGCACACCAAGTTGTTTGATACATGTTTTTATCTTAATTTTGATGATTTTATTTTATTACCAAAACAATGTTTTTAAAGGTTGTCCAATTACTCCTAAATGATTTAAAATGGTTTTAATATTTTAGGAGTATTTCCTCAAGTTTATTTTTGTTAATAATGGACAACACTTTTATTGATTTTATATCAATGAGTTTTTACTCCTATAACAAAGTTCCTAAATGTTGTCTAAATACTCTCGATCGGTTTAAAATGTTTTTACTAAATTTTCGGAGTATTTCTTGAGTTTTATTTTCGACAAAAATTGGACAACATTTGCCTCGTCAAGTGATCGCCAAATCGCCCTATATGGCAACCCAGACCAAGATGTTTTTAGAAAGCAGAAAATGAGACGGAAGTAAAAACAAGCGGTCGCCGGCCGCAGGCGTCGGCCGATCGGTCGGCCGGCCGCCAATGGTCGACCGGCAGACTCGCATGTTTTGGTTTTGAAACAGAACAAAATCTCTTCTATTTTTGATTAGGGGACCGGTTGAGACAGGGTCGGCCAAAAGCCTACGTCGACCGTGCCGCCTGTTGTAATCTTCAAAGCGTTCTTATTTCTCTTATTTCGTGCGGCGACGGTCGCGCTGTGTATTAATGACAAAAAAATATGACCGTTTGACGAGACACATTTCCTTAAATTGTGGGATTGATTTCTAACAGACTATATTCTTGATTTTAATTGTATTTTTTCAGTAGATTTTCAATCCCAAAGAGGAGCCTATGCTTAATCAATCATCTCCTATAAATAGAGGAAGTTTTGGAGCAACCTATACAACAATTGAGATACAACACAACAAGATACACTTCAAGCAAACACTTGGTCTTTCATTGTTATTATTCTTGTTGTATAATTGCCTAGCTTATCACTTTCACATCTTTGAGGTCTAGGCTTTTCTTGATTACACTTCGCACTCAAATTGTATTATTCATTATTGAGTTGTAATCTTGATTTTTGGTTATCATTCAAACACAAGATATCCTTGTGAGTGTTCTTGTGGTAAGAACACACTTGGATGATCTAGGTGATAGGTGAAGAAGATTGTGGTAATCTTCTTATTGAGGTGTTGAAGAATTTGGTATTTTTCAAGGTTGAAGATTGTGGTAATCTTCACAAGGTGCGTTGAAGGAAGATTGTGGTAATCTTCAAAGGGAGATTGTGGTAATCTCCAAAGGTGGTGTTGAAGAAGAGTGTGGTGCTCTTCAAGGTGTTGTAAGTTGAATTTGTATTAATTTTGGTAATTAATAAAATTCTTTTTCTTTTCGAAATCCATCCCGGATATACTGGGGTGGTAGAGGATTAGGCCCTAGGTGGGTTGAACCTCTTTAAATCAACGTGTGTTGTTTACATTCCGCACCTTTATTATTGTATTTGAGCATTCGGTTCGAAAAAGAGGGCGAAATCGAAAAGATGGAGATAATCTATTCACCCCCTCAGATTATCGTAGCGCTTGGACTTACACAAGTCCTGTAATAATAAGGCAAGAATATGTGCCAAGAATGCGTAAATTAATTAAGTAATTTTTCAACCCCTTAACAACAATAGCCCCTCTAGTTTAACGCTATAAGTATGAGTTTAAACCTACATGTAAATAAATACACTTTTAAATAACAGGAAATTATAAGATTGAGGGACCTCATTTATTACAAAAAAACAAAACATTGACATAAAATTTGCTACACGCTAAAATTGCACTTTTGATATTTTAGCTCGGCAACCTTGCAAATTGATTGTCAATGTAAACCAATATATGTTTTCTTTCACCATCACCACCAAAACTTTAGTCTAAATTGCTAATTATTAAGTAATACACATAATAATCTCTTTTTTCGAAATGACCAACACTAACATCAATGGATTTTCAAAGCTCGAACTCCTTGCAATGTACAAGGAATGTTTGTGCAACCATGCAATAGCTGCCGAGGCCCAGTCTCTTGACGGGTGTGGTCTCTTTGAGGCCAGTGGCCCTAACGGAACCCCGCGGCCATGGTGTGTGTTGCATTCTCGTTGTTACTGAATTTCCACCGGAGACTCAAGATAGATCTTCCTCTATGTGATTCTCGAAACCCTACGAAAAATAGATCGATGGCCATTATGGCCACACTCTTGTAGTTGCAAGTCCATCTTCACCAAACATTCAGAACCATGCATGACGTTCTTTATCAGGACGTGAAGTTACTGATTAGCCCCCGCAACCGCAGATGCATCCACAAGGATCCACTTGTCGTGCACCATCTCGTGCACCAAGTCCTGTAATAATAAGGCTAGAACATGTGCAAAGGATATGTAAATTAATTAAATTACACAGCAATAAGTAATTTTTCAATCGCTAAACAACAATAGCCCCTTAGTTTAGAGCGCTAATTATAAGTATGTGATTCTAAACCTACATGTAAATAAATACACTTTTAAATAATCAAGAAGTTATAACATAGAGGGCCCCATTTATGGCAAAAAAACAAAGCATTGACATAAAATTTGCTACACGCTAAAATTGCACTTTTGACTTTGTAGCTCGACAACCTTGCACAGTGATTGTCAATGTAAACCAATATATGGTTTTCTTCCACCATCACCACCAAAACATTAGTCTAAATTGCTACTTATAAAGTGATACACATAATAATTTTTCTCTCTTTTCGAAATGGCCAACACCAACAACCTTAGCTTTTCAAAGCTCGAAGTCCTTGTAATGTACAAGGAATGTGTGCACAACCATGCCACAACTGTCGAGGCCCAGTCTCTTGACGGGTGTGGTCTCTTTGAGACAAGTGGCCCTAACGGAACCCTATCGTCCATGGTGTGTGTTGCATGCGGTTGAAACCGTAATTTCCACCAGAGAGTCAAGATAGATCTTCCTCCATGTGATTCTAAAACCCAAACGGAAAATGGACCGATGACATGAAGTTACTTATTCGTCCCCTCAACCGCAACTGCATCCACAAGAATTTACTAGTCGTGCACCATCTCGTGCACCAAGTCCTGTAATAATAAGGTTAGAATATGTGCAAAGAGTGTATAAATTAATTAAATTACAAAACAATAAGTAATGTTTCAACCCCTCAACAACGATAGCCCCTTTAGTTTAGAGCGGTAATTATAAGTATGTGATTCTAAACTTACATGTAAATAAATACAGTTTAAATAATCAAGAAAATTATAACATGGAGAGACCTCATTTATGGAAAAAAAACAAAGCATTGACATAAAATTTGCTACACACTAAAATTGCACTTTTGACATTTTAGATCGACAACCTTGCACAGTGTTTGTCATTGTAAACCAATATATAGTTTTCTTCAACCATCACCACTAAAACTTTAGTTTAAATTGCTAATTATTAAGTAATACACATAACAATCTTTCTACCTTTTCGAAATGGCCAACAAAGAACAACCATGGCTTTTCAAAGCTCAAGTCCTTGCAATGTACAAGGAATGTCCGCACAACCATGCAACAACCGTCCCGTGCCGGGGTCTCTTGATGGGTGTGGTCTCTTTGAGGCAAGTGTCCCTAACGGAACCCCAACAACCATGGTGTGCGTTGCATGCCGTTGTCACCAGAATTTCCACTGAAGAATCAAGATAGATCTTCCTCTATGTGATTCTGAAACCCAAACGAGAAAATGGATTGATGGCCATTTCGACCCCACTCTTGTAGCCGCAAGTCCATCACCACCAAACATTCATGAGCCATGCACGACGTTCGTATCGGGACTGTAGTTACTAATTCGTCCCCTCAACCGCAGCTGCATCCACAAGGATCCACTAGCCGTGCACCAAGTCCTGTAATAATAAGCCAATAATATGTGCAAAGAATGTGTAAATTAATTAAATTACACAACAATAGGTACTTTTTCAACCCCTTAACCACATAGCCCTTCTAGTTTAGAGTGATAATTATAAGTATGTGATTCTAAACCTACATGTAAATAAATACCCTTTAAAATAATCAAGAAATTATAACACGGATGGACCTCATTTATGGCAAAAAACAAAGCATTGACATAAAATTTGCTACACGCTAAAATTGCACTTTTGATATTTTAGCTTGACAACCTTGCACAGTGGCTTCCACCAAAACTTTAGTCTAAATTTCTAATTATTAAGTATTACAATTCTAAACTTACATAAAAAATGAATAAATAATACAAATGATTACATTGAGGAATCTCATTTATGGACAAAGGCATCATTCACATAATCTGAAACATGTATTTACACCATTTTGGCTACATGCAAACTGGATTTGTCCATATAAGGACCAAACCAGTCTCTGGTTTTTCCACCACCACCAACACTAAATGCTGCGAATTTTGTTAAAAAGGCAAAAAACCCTAAAACCCTTTTTTCAATCACCACCTTTATCTCTTTTTGAAATATCCAACACCAATAACCATGGTCTTTCAAAGGTTGAAGTCCTTGTAAAGTACAAGGAATGTCCGCACAACCTTGCAAAGCCTACTGGGTATAGTCTCCCGACGAGTGTGGTATTTTTTTAGGCCGCTGGTCCAAACAGATCCCCAACGATCATGGTGTGTTGCATGCCATTGCCATTGGAGTTTCCACCGGAGAGTTGATATAGATCTCCTCTATTTGATTATGAAACCCTAACGAAAAATAATGACATCTCCGGCCCAACCAGCCATTCGGCTCCACTTCCATAGCGCAAGTCCATCACCACCAAACATCCATGAGTATGTGCGAGAAAATGTGCACTCATTGTTTTAATTTTTTTTTGAAGGAAACTTGATTTTGCATATTGAGATTCTATTTGGTATGTTACTAAAATCTACAAGTGAAATCAAGCCGAGGTTCAAAATATTCAAGCTCCAAAAGTCATTTAATTTTTGGTTCCTTTTAGTAGAAGATGATTCTCAACATGCTTATTCAATTTCATTTAGAACCACCAAATGAATTTAGTACTTGACTCCATCACTATCCAACAAATGAATAAGGAGTTATAATTAACATGTGTTTGTTAAGCAAACAAAATGCATAATCATGTCAAGCGCATATCAAATTAACTATTACCACAGACTCTTCCACACGAATATGGAACATATTCAGAGGACTCGCCTCGCATTGATTGAAACCGGTGCCTAAAATTTCATTGCTCGCAACATGGGATTGGTATAACGAGAGGGATCAAAAGTATGATCGACTTAAATTTGTCATGTGATAAAGTAAATCTTACAAAACAAGTCCATGAATAATAAAGTTGTCAAAATTGTATTTGTATTTAACAGATAGTTAAAAAAAAGCCTACAAAAACCATGGCATGGCTCGTAAATGAAGGACCCTTTACAATGATGTATGAGTAGGACGATTGGAGATAAATATCTTGGTTCTTATATTAAAACTATTATTTACTCATTTTCTTAATTTCAAATAAAAATTAGATCCACACAAACACTTTACAATAATCACTACAAAGAAAGAGGATAAACATGAGCCTTACACTAATATAGCATGACCTAAATTGTTTTTTTCTTGGATAAAAACATAACTAATATTTGAAAAATAATAATCAAGCATGCACATCATAAATAAATTCTCGATCACTAATCAACAATCACCCCTTTATTTTAAATTGCTAATTAGAAGAAAAATCGTATATTTTTATTATGAGCATATCTTATAGTTTATGGAATGAATTTGGAATTGTATGGTTTTCTAATCATGGTTTTCCGGAATATCCAACATCGAAAAGTTGGATCCTTACATTAATTCTCCAATTTTACAGATTCAATACTTGCTTAGTAAATAAATATTAAAATTTCCAAAGTTATTGAGAGGAATTAAACATCAATTCACTTGTTTCCAATAAATGGAATGTGGAGTTCATTTTGGGATTGTTTTGAGTATTGTAAAAAATTGACTAGTAATAAAGTCAAAGACCCACTTCACTCGAACGTAATTCTCATCTCTAAATGTTGTTATAAACTACGGCCAATAGATTTTGCTACATGATAAAAAAAATTGATGACAAACTTCCACTAGCCACTCACCTACTTCTATCACTACAAAGGCTGACAAAATTGCATTAGTGCTTTACCTGGTTCTCCATTCTGGCTGTCACATGTGCCAGATAACTAATCTTCTGGACGACATACAATGGAGACCGGGGTCGTTGGGCATAGGAAAAGATTAACAAGAGAACAAGGATAAAAAATAGGGGTATTGATTTTTTGGTACCTAAACTATAGGTGTTTTGCTACTTTGGTACCCGACTTTTTTGACTTCCTAAATTAGTACCCATAATTAGCTAATTGTTATTAGTTGGTACCTAATGACAACCGACGGTGAAATTTCCCACCGGAATTTGCTCACGTGACACACATGTGCTGGGCTGGGGGCTTTTTAATAATTTCTTGTTATTATTTTTGGCAAAAACGACTTATCCACATTTTACACTTGAAATTCGATTTTTAAAAAGAATACATTCTTCCTTTTGATTTCTTCTTCACAGACGCAAAGAAGAGGATGTGGAGGGACATATTGGAGTATGTGGTGGAGGATTTGTGCCATTGCAAAGAGAAATTTGCCAGAAAACTTCATGGACTGGTCTAAATCAGGAAGGAGATACAAAGCTTGTACAAAATTTTGGGTAAGTTTGTAAAATTTGAAACCCTAATTTTCAATTTTCTTTCTTATATGAATTAATCTCGAATTTCAGCTTTAGTTGTGAATTTATGGTTTTGATCTTTATAAAAATTGAAAAATTGTGGTTGAAACCGATATTTTTGTTGTTGTTTTTTTGTTAAAAATTGTAATTTTGTAGGAAGTAGGAGGTTGCCACTACTTTTCTTGGATTGATTCCCAATGTGCAAGAGGGCTCAACAAATCATTCCTGAACTTCTGAAATGAATTAACAAACATGACAATGAAGTGGTGAAACTGAAAGATGAAGTGCAGAAGATTAAAGATGTAGTGGAAAAGTTGGAGAATGAACTGAAAAAGAAAAGGTCAAGGGATAGGTGAATGTGGATTGTCCTTGTGCTATCTTGGATTGTTGTTTACCTCATGATGTAATGGCTTAGGAATTATGTAATGCATAATGTATGTAGGCTGACTATGTAATGGCTAATGCAACACAACTTTTTTTGTAATGACTAATGTTAATGCAACATTTGTAAGGGCTAATGGTGATGTTAATGCAGTCATTTTGTGCCAACATGATCATAGTATTTGACATTAACTGTTCTTGCATTAAGAATGAACTCGATGAATTTGACATAATGAATGAACTCAGTAAGATGAAAGAACTTCCATTATCATATAATTGTCATAAAGTCACAAAACATCCAGATAATCCAAAACATCAATTGGTTGACACACCAATAGTTCTAACATCCCATAATATATACCATAACATCCAGACAATTGTGCCAACATGGCATGAGTTTCAAAAAGCCAAAAAGAACATTAATTGGTGCACAAACCAATTGTGCGAACATGGCATGAGTTTCAAAAAGCCAAAAAGCCAAAAAAACCATATCAACAAAAACTAAACTAATCACCAATAGCTACATAGTAAGACCCTAAAATTGGTGTTTCTTCCTCCCCAGAAACTTCTTGCTTGTTAGATGATTGACCCTTGTTGGTTGAGAATATAACATTCTGGGTCAAACTACTTCTCCCCGGAGGTTTCCAAGTAGCCTTTTTTGGAACTGACTGCTTTTGTTTCTTTATGTTTCTTTGTGGCACTTTATCAATGGCTTTGTTGGTTGACACTTGAGTGCCCACCACTTATGCTTGTTTTTTGTTCACCTACAATACAAATTCAATGTCATAATTGGACAGTCCTTGAGATGCCATATTGTTCCTGGGTTTGACTGCCTAATCTCCTCCACATCCTCTCATTTGCGTCTGTGAAGAAGAAATCAAAAGGGAAAGAATGTATTCTTTTTAAAAATCAAAATTCAAGTGTAAAATGTGGATAAGTCGTTTTTTCGCATAATAATAACAAGAAATTACTAAAAAGCCCCCCAGCCCAGCACAGTGTGTCACGTGAGCAAATTCCGATGGGAAATTTCACCGCCGGTTGTCATTAGGTACCAACTAATAACAATTAGCTAATTATGGGTACTACATTAGGAGGTCAAAAAGTTGGGTACCAAAGTAGCAAAACACCTATAGTTCGGTACTAAAAAATCAATAGCCCTAGAAAATAAGAGTTATTGCAAAATGCAACAATTGGAAGATGTTTTGTGAGTATTACAGAGAAGAAGTTTTGCGTTTATATATCGAGATTACAAAAAGATGTTTAAAAGCTTGGATCTTCAACCACGGACATAAATGAGCAAGCAACAATGTAGTCTATCATTAAGAGTCAACTATATCCATAATCTAGCTTTACAGTTTGGTCAGACAAATGGGCGATTTTTATGGGAGTGATATGATATACTTACTAGATTTTTTTACGATTAGTCATATCTTCATTCGATGGAGTACATAGTCACTTGATATTGTACCCCCATGAATGTACCAATCACATGTCTGATAACTCTTTTAGTTTTATAAAGTTTATTACTTAGTTATGTATTCTAAAATTATATCAACACAAACACTTTACAACAACCATTACAAAGAAAGAGGATAAGCACGAGCATTGCACTAATATAGCACGACCTAATTTAGTTTTTCTATTATTGAATAAAAACATAACTAATTTTTAAAAAATAATAATCAAACACGCAAATCATAAAAAATTTCTCGATCACTAATCAACAATGACTCCTTTATTTTAAATTGAAAATTAGAAGAAAGAATTATATATTCTTATTATGAGCATATATTTTATACAATGAAGCGAGCAAAAATGCATTAGGCTTTTACGTGGTTCTCCAGTCTGAATGTCAGATGTGCCCGATCACTAATCTTCTGGATGACAGACAATGGAGACTGGGTTATGTGCAGGAAAAGATTAACAAGAGAACAAAGAAAAAGAAAAGGAGTTTTATTGCGTAAAGCAACAATCGGAAGATGTTACGTGAGTACTCGAAAGAAGAAAGTTTGGGTAAATGTTCGTGAGATTGGGATTACAAAGACATGTTTAAAAGTTTGGATCCGCTATCGCAGGCAATAATGGAGTCTCTCATTGAGACTCAACTATAACCATACTCTAGTATTACGGTTTGTCGACAAATGGGCCATTTTTGACCGGTGAGTGCTAAATTGTTTATGATATAGTTATTTGTTTTAAATATTAGTCATGTCTTCATTCCATGAAAAAATTAATAGAACATTATTCAAGTCATTCAAGTTCATAGGCACTTGATATTGTATCCCCATAAACATATCAGCATGGCTGATGTCTCTTGTATTTTTAGTGTCATAAAGTCTATTACTTAGTAGTGCATTCTAAAATTAGATTCGCACAAACACTTTAAACAACAACCATTACAAATAATGAGGGTAAGCATGAGCATTGCATTAATATAGCACGACCTAAATTAATTTTTTTTCTTGAATAAAAACATAAGTAAAATAAGAATCAAACACACACACCATAAATAGTTTTCCGATCACTAATCCACAATCATCCCTTTATTTTAATGGCTAATTAGAAGAAAAAACATTGTATTTTTATTATGAGCATATCTTATAGACTTATACAATGAAACTGGCGTTTCACTTTATTGGATGATTTTCTAATAATGGTTTTCCAAAAAAATCCAACAACGAAAATTGGATCCTTACATAAATTCCCCAATTTACGGTACCCAATACTTCAGTTAGTAATAAATTAATTAAATTTCGAGAGTTATCAAGAGGAATTAATCATCAATTCACGTGTTTCCAATAATTGGAAGGTGGAATCCATTATGGGATTGTTTTGAGTATTGTAAAAGAAGCGAATAGTAATAAAGTTACAAACCCACTTCACTCAAAGGTAATTGCCATATCTAAATGTCGTTATAAACTACAACTAGCTTGAGTTCACAAAGAGATAATTATTTTTAACCACCTCAACTTTACCCCTTTTTACACTTCACAACCTATACTTTTATTTTTAACCTTTTGCATCCCGAACTACGAAAATAATTACTCTTTGCAACTTTTGGACCATTTTGCCCCTAGGATTTTATTCTTTAATAACAATAGTTCTAGTTATCCCTTTAAACTCTAATTTGTGGCGATTGCTTCATAAGGATAAATATATTGCATTATACAATAATCAAAAAGTTTTCACTCCCTAATCAATTTGTTTTTCGAATTTATCGAGAAATAAGAACCCGATTTTTTCAGAACTTGTTTTGTTCGTGGCATTGTTACACCTACTTAGATCGTCTCTATTCGAGAGGTTTTAAATGGATCATGTCAGGTTTCCAGCCTATAAACTCAACAAGACATACTTCTATCAAGATCTTATTTCAAGTATTTATCCGTATACAAATTGGGTCTTTAGACTGAAAATGAAAATAGTCCATTACGACCATATCAGCCCAACATGCTTCCGTAAAATTAAAAATCCCTTAAAATTCATACCTCTTTTGACCGAAACGGCACCGGGTTAAGTGGTTCGCAACGCCACCAAATCGGAAAATTCGCCCCGGATCGTTTGACAAATGCTCCTCACTGTTCAACCTCACCCTCGGGAAGATGATCGCAAGTTATCCGACTCCTTCGAAACCGCTCAAAGACACGGCTTTGGTTCGTTTCCTACTCCAAGGCGTAAAAGTAATTCTTCAAAGGGGATTGATCAATAGTACATCATGAACACATGTTGAACAAAATTTTTATTTTATTAAGAACTTAAAGAAAATTTATTACATTAGTAATCTCCTTTTGGGAGGAGAATACTTGTTTAGCCTCTCATGTATGAGGCTTGCACTCGAAAAATACATAAAACTTTAAAACTAAAACACTCAAAATATTACAACTTTTCACTCGGACTTTATTGTACGAAAACTAAGGAAAATGTTCGATGTCCTCAGCCTTCCTTCAAATCCCGCAATTTATAGAGGTAAGTCCGGACTTGAAATTTGGACTTCAAATCTTGTTTAGTTGTAAGACGTCACCGCTTACGTCATACTCCCGAATTATTACTTTGCCACTGTCTTCCTTCTCTTTCCGCGTGACTCGGCCCATGTGATGTTTGTCGGGAATCTTTTAAAAGTTGGTCTGCGTGGTCCCCGAGGAAAACGCGTCTTGTGAGCCGGGCCCTTGTCCTTTCCAACGTATGGTCTGCTTCGGTCGGGTTTGGGTCGAAAACCTTTCCCAAACTCGGGTTCCTTCTCGTTCGGGGCATGCTTGATGATCCGATCGATCCAACGGCCAACATGCGCCATGTTACAGAATTCCGGTAAGTTTCTTTGCTCGTAGGAATCTTGTTTTCCAGAGAATTCTCCTTTTGGTTTCGAAGAGTTCTCCGCAAACTCGTGGTTGATCCGGTCATCGAATTCAAAAGGAAAGATCCATTCGCCGACGGAAGAGCTTAAATGGATATTTGACTTTGTCCATTTCAGATTAGACAAACCCAAAGACCCCATGCTCGCCTGGGGTAGAAGCCGTCTTCTTAAAATGCTCCTACTAACACCGGTCCTTCTTAGGTGAAGCCGCTTAATGTATTTTAAAGCATTTCCATCCGGTCTTCTTAGCTTGATGAAATGAAAAGCTTCATTAAAGCCTTTCTTTCTTTGGTTCAGAGCCGCACCGATAAAATACAGTTCCAAAATATCCTCCGGCCAAATGTGGATTATTGGCCCAGGTCTCGTAAATCGCTTCCCCAATCCATTTCGGTAATTTTGAAATTTCGGGAATCCTGGTGACACAAAGATAGATTGAAGCTAAAGCTCCAAAAGTATACCATTTCCCCGTACTTCATTTGGATGACTTCCTGGTTTCATCCAAACTCGGGATACTTTCCGAGATATCAACCATTGTTTTTTCCGGGTTAATACTTGTCTTGTAACTAGTTTCTCCCATTGCCGATATACCCGCATAGGAGAAATCTTATTCTCGTCGTTTGAACCTTAGATTTGCCTGCCTCGTGGCCTAAGATTCAACTCTCCTCTCTTTACCCTGCAGGTCTTTGGGTTGACTTGAAGACTCGGGTTGTGACAGGAGCTTCAACATTCGTTGCGGTTTGTACACCCTCGGGGGAAGCATCACCGCAACACTTGTGATTATGGTACTTGAATCCATAACCTCCGGGTTAGAGCCCGTACTCTCTCGGCCCCTTTTTGCACCGTAGGAGATGCGGCTGGAAGAGAGGCCCTTGCAAAGTCTTAAGAACAATTGTCCTTGAGCGAATCGGCATGCTCGTATTTGACTAGAAACGGATTTTTGGTCACTGTTGAAGTCGCCCAAAGAACGCATTGAGACATAACGCCCCAAAATCTCGCTTCTAGACTCTCTAGGTTTTTCGAGATGTCTTACTCGTTTAAGGACCTCGTCAAAGAACGCGTCCTTCCATCTCGTGTCAAGAAATCTGCGCAAGAATATTTTCATGAGATTTTATAATGACAATATCATAATCATAATATTGACATTCAAACTTGCCATCTAAGTAATCGAGCCTTTTCTCGGTTTTGATTCAATTTTGTTTTTCGTAAAAGCCTTGACACTTGAATTATCAATTTTTAAAGTAAACTTTTAGCCAAGTAAAAATAGAGGCCATTTTTTAAAAGCCTTTCGATTGCAAGAATTCTTTCTCGTTAATATGCCACCGAGTTGATTCACTAGGGTGAATAAAAATACTGAGATCTGCATGGCACTTCCTCGTTTGGTGTGACTTTCGTAAGAACCGCCGCCCACCAATCATCACCGCATCCGTGTGTACAAAACCAGTTCGTCCTCGTCTTGGGAATCGCAAGTTTTGGAAGCTTTTTACAAACTTCTTTAAGTTGCTTAATTCCTTTGATGTTCATCTTCCCATTTGAATCTTTGCATCTTTTTTAAGTAATGGGCTAAACACCTTCTCGTAGTATGCTAGATTGTTAATAAACATTCCAAAGAAAATTAACAACTCTTAAAACTCAAGTTGCTTTGTCTTTTAGTGTATCCGGGAAATCCTCGTATCTTTTCCACAATATGATTCGTAGAATAATTCCGATTCATCGATTTCAATTCGAGGAATTCAATCTGTCTTGTTGCGACACGCCTTCTTTTCCGAAAGCACTAATCCTTTGTGACAAACATCCGAAAATATTTCCAAATGTTTGAGATGCTCCTTCATGTTCTTTGATGCGATTAGAATGTCATCGATATACACGAACATGAAACTAAAATAATCTTTGAAAAGATTATCCATGTTTCTTTGATATATCCGGGGTGCGTTAGCCAATCCCATAGGCATCACGTTCCAAATATAGTGTCCCCGTGGTGTAGAGAAAGTCAGTAAACTTCTTACTTTCTTCCTCCATCTTAATGGTAGAATCCGGACTTGCAATCGAACTTTGAGAATATCTTGGCACCTTTGATACTGATTAACGGATGTTCTCTCGCTTGGGATATAGTATCCGTCGAACTCCAAAATGTTATTAATCCCTTTGTAATTAATAACAAGTCTTGGCTTTCCTCTTTTGATTTCTCCATGGTTTCGACTAAGAATCCTCGGATCTTTGTATGGAGAAACTCTGGTGAAATTAACTTAAGGTCAAGATGTTCCTTAAGTATCTTTTGCATATCCTCACGATCTTCCCGATTCATAAGGATTGGTTTGAATCTTACGAACTCGTACTCCTTTCCAGGTTTAACCTTTAAGGAAGCTTTAAGCTCGTTCTTATCCCACCAAGCCAAAGGATCTTCATTGTAATTCCTTTGGATCTTCTTTTTCGATATCCTCGAGTGATATTTGTTCCTCTATGGTTACATCACTGCGTGGATTCTCCATTAGACTCATCCATAAGTCCGCAATAGCTTCCGGAGTGACTCGTTCTTCTCCTTGTACTACGAATGAATACAAGTTATTATCCCATATCTTCTCGGTCCTTCGGATGGAACCAAATTGTCTATAGGATAATAAAGCTTCACCAAATTTCCTTCGATCCGCCATCTTTGGATTGCGAAGTTTGGCTTCATCACCACGCTTGCCGCGAAAATTAATGGGCATTTTTCGTCAAAATGCTTCCCGCATCTCTCGGACAATAATCTTATGATCACATAAGGTTGTGAAAATAAGTCTTATCGTCTCGTTCTCTTGTGTGAACCGCTTGAATGTTTGTAGGAAATTATTTCCCAAAGCAAAATATTTGCACTGTATCATGGAAATAGATTGGTGGCGTCTTTACTTTGTACCAAGCGGGTACCGCTCACGCTCCGATCATTATTTTCGCTTGTTTAATTCCCTTGTTAAGGATAAGAATCCTTTTAGAGAAATCTCTTCTCGCAATGGCTGGTAAATCTTCTCCAATTTCTTTAGGAAAAACATCCGGCCAGCATACATATTCCGACTTTGAATCAATATAGGCGGCGAAATACTGGCTTTGTATTCAAAGATATAACATTCCAATAGAAATGTATATGGAGAATGGACTAGTGGTCATCGATTTCAGTATCTTTTATTAGCCATTGTGAACTCCATTCCGTCTTGTAATCTTTCCCAAGGTTTATGTTCCTCAAGAAATTCAATTCCCAAGTATTAATTGTTCGGGATCTTTCCCTGCAATTCTGTGATAGTAAGCTCAATTTCTCCTATCTTCAGGCTTCCTTGATACCTTCCAACGATTGGTTGTTGGAGATAATATAGAACATCACAAGGAAAAATGTTATCCTTTTGAGTGATGTCGAATATTACTTCAACCTCTCGCCATCCTTCTCGACATTTCGGCTCTCTGCTTGTTTTAAAAACATCGGGATGCGCTGAATCGTACTTGGTCTCCTTTTCTTCCCAACGGCCGCTACTCACCATTCTCGTCTTGCTTTGGAAAGACATCCTTCTGGCTCAACTCGAGACTCCGACTTTTGTTGAAGACTGGTTGATCTTGAATTATCATATCAATCTCCTTAATAGTTGGAGTTTCAATGATTTCGGTAACACCACTCGGCAAAGTCCTCAAAGATTCTTGGGACTTCAATAAATTCCTTTCTCAAGAATACTTGAATGATGGGTATTCGAGAGAGCATAGAAATCTTGTATGTGATCGAGTAAGGCCTGTTTCCTTCTTTCATCAAATCGACTCTTTTGAAATCTTGATGAAGGGTTAAGACTCTCATCAAGTCTCGATCTCCTAAATTGTATGCAATTCTAGGATAGACATTAAATGCCAATTTCCCGCATACAAATTTCTCAGAACCGCTCCAAGGCATGAATCCTTGAGATGCGAGATTCGCTTGTCAAAGACAAGCAAGATTAAGAGCCGAATCTATTCCTTCTTTGAATGTTGCTTTTATAATTACTCTTATGGCTCGATATGAATCCATGAGAGTGTATTTGCAACTTCTCTTTTAACTTTGCTTTTGATCTCTTGTACTTCTCTAATAGGGACCAATCGCATCTCGATCAAAGTTAGGTAAACTCCATAGGAATGGCCAATTCTCCGGTTGTAACCCTGTGGATAATTTGGTGTTTTTCATTCTACGAAACCCAATTTTATCTAATGCTTTTTCCATAGCTCCGATCGTAAATCCATCATAGACTTGAAGCTTTGGATCTTCCTTCATGATTCTCATAAGAGTTTTATGAGAAACCGTCGTGTGAGAGAGGAATCTCGACATATCCTCCCCGATCTGTGAAGAATTTCTTCTTCACTCACGATTCGATTTGGATTCACTTCCATCATCGAATAGATCTCTTCTTCATAGATGCTTTCCGAGGGAATATCCTCAAATTGATACACCGTATTAAATCCCGATAATAGACGAACTTCTTCGATTTCGGTGTAGCCTCGAATCGTCTCGATTCCTCGTTTCGGTTGTCCGGACAATCCGATTTGAGATATGTCCTCTTGCTCCGCAGTCCAAAGAATTACAATCTCTCGAAACTTTCATTAGCTCGGGTATGAGCTCGTCGAAAAATTCTTCTCCCCTGGTTCTGTTTGGTACTTGCTTGATTAGAACTTGATGATGAGATTCTACTCCCGCAGTCTTGGTCTTTGTCCCGATTTATAGCTTCGGGCTTTTTGTTTTGACGAGAACCGTCTAGGTCTCCATGAAGACTGTTTCTTTTTGTTGTTGCTTCCTCGGCGATATGGATGGCTTCTCTCCTTCTTCTTCTTGTGTCGCCTTGGTTGACCTCCCACAAATGTTGGGATATCATTATCCATGCAACATAGAGGAACCGCTTTGTTAAATCCTCTTAATCTCTTGTAATTCCTATGCAGAGTCGCTTGATAGCACCATTCGAGATAACTTGGCCTTTAGGAAAGACATTTTTCGGCCCACGCTTTCTACTTGACTCCACCCTTGTATTCCCCGATAAGCATTTCTCTCCGGGGACTCGGAATTTTGGCAAAGAATAGTCAGTGCGACTTCTTTTTCCTCAATCTTGGATTTCCACCGTATTCGGTGAACAACTTGATATATTCATCTATATGACAAATATCCAAGAACTCAAGGCTATAGAGGGCTTGTTTATATTTCTTTCTTTTTCATCCTCTAATCCTCGAAATAACCCGTGCCGATGAATTGGATTTTGAATAGTTTTGCCATACCATCGACAATTCCTTTAAGTGATTCCCCGATGTGACCGAACTTTTCGTACTAGCATCGGTCATATCGAGCAATCTTCACCGATCCTTCAAGACTCATTTCAAGGAGTAAAATGAATTAATCCTTTGTAAGATCGAGGGTTCTCTTTGAAATTCTCATAGTCAAGCCCATTCATCAATGAGAACTTCTCTGTTTTTAAAATCGGGATGTCCAGATTTAACATCAACCCATACGGATGTATTGGGTCGAGGTGCGATCTTCCATAAGGCGTCGATAAACATTCGGCCTTAGGTAGGTTGTATGCAGTTCCCGCAAGAGGGTTTCGACCTCCTATCCCCGAAAGTGGATCACTCCCGGTCGTGAAATCCCAAAGATGTGGCATCCTCTCGTCCCGAGCTCCATGATGTGAACCTGTACTTTCTTCGACGTTAGGATTAATCGGTGGCGGTGGTGGAGGAATTGGTCTACCTTGTGGGTCATAGGTAACCAAAGTTGATTCTCACTGCGTTCATCTTTAAATCTACAATACCTAATCCTGCGAAGGATTCGCACAGTCATGTAGATCTTTAAGATTCATCTTTTCAATATCCATCTTTTTTAATTTTTGATGGATTTTCCTTTGATTAATGCAATGAGCTTTTCCTCATCCGTCATTTTTCGTATGACTTCGGTTAGTTTCCCTTTTGGTGTAAATAGGTACCGCCCCAAAATCAATACGTTTCCTTCCTCCGGATGAACTTGGCGCCTCGCCCTCCAGGTTCTTGACTCGTTTCGAATATCATGAAGGAGTTCAAGAGTTTCTTTCGATATTTCACCATCGTTTCCATCCGGTTGGATCGATGAACTTGTCTTTGGTAAATGAATATGGCGGTTGCCATAATTCCCGCACCGTCTTCGGATTTCTCTAAGATCTTCGGAGATCTTAGATTTGTCTGGGAAGTATCTCGTTCCACTCTGGTACTCCATCGGGAATCATTGTTCGATGGGAATTTTCATGAACCGTTTCTTGAAGGTTCATCAAGTGAACATATAAGTGCAGTTAAGCATCCGAATCGCTATAATATTCTCGCTCGCATTTTGTATTGCCTTAAGGTTTCCCGTCGGCTCTCCGCCTGTTCCTTTTCTTCATGTTGGTATTCCCGATATGAAACACGGTCAAGGTGTTCTTGTGCATACATCGTCAATATTTGACGATATGTCTGTAAGGGTACATCTCGGACATCGGTCCGGATTCATAATCTCGGAGTAATTTCTCCTCACCAATTGTTAATTACATAAATATAATAAATTTAACTAAAAGTTCTTAATAAACCTGGCTCGATACCATTTTCGAGGATCGCAAGACCTTTGGGAGTAATCAAAGAAAATGCAATGAAATTTATCGTCCAGGTTGCAAAGTGTAACAACTTTAAAGTTTAGAGTGTAAACTACAAACCAACTTTCCGAAACCAGGGGTAAAACCGAATTTTATGCAAAGTGTAAAATTTTGTAAAGTTTAGGTTGCAATCAGTAACTTTTCAAAGTTCGGGTTGTAAAGTGTAAAAACCCGTATAGTTTGGGTTGATTAAAAACGTTATCCCTAGATATATCTACTAGTCACGCACTTACTTCCTTCACTATAAGGCGATCAAATTGCATTGGGCTTTTACCTAGTTCTCCAATTTGATTGTCAAATGTGCCCGATCACGATCTTCTAGATAGCAAGCAATGAAGACGGGATCGCTGTGCATAGGAAAAGATTAGCAAGAGAACAAGGAGAAAGAATAAGAGTTATTGCATAAAGCAACAATCGGAAGATGTTAAAGTGAGTATTCAAAAGAAGAAGTTTTACATATATGTTTAGAGTTTGGGATTACAAAGACATGTTTAAAACCTTGGATCTTCAACCACAAACATAAACGAGTTGGCAACAATGTAGTCTCTTATTGAGAGTCAACTATAACCATACTCTAAGTATTACAAGTTGGTCCGACAAATGGGCGATTTTCGATTTGGTGAGTGATACATTGCTTATGATATGCTTTTTTAATGATTAGTCATGTCTTCATTCCATGAAAAAAATCAATTATTGAACTTTATTCACATTGTGCAAGTTCATATGCACTTGATATTGCACCCTATAAACATATCAATCACATATCCGATGTCTCTTTTATTTTCAAAGTGTCATAAAGTCTATTACTTAGTTATATATTCTAAAATTAGATCCACACAAAACTTAACAACAACCATTACAAAGAAAGTGGGTAAGTATGAGCAATGCACTAATATAGCACGACCTAAATTTTTTTTCTTAAATAAAAACATAATAATCTTTAAAACATAAACATCAAACAAGCACATGACAAATAGTTTCTCGATTAGGGATGGCAACGGGGCGGGTTTGGCAAAACCTGGGACCTGCCCCACCAAGAAAAAATTAAGACTTGTCTCGTCCCGCTCCGAAACCCATTGGGGCGGGTCTAGACCCGTTAGACCCACCAATATACATATTTTTAAAATTGTAATTCTTTTTAATTTGTGGCCAAATTTTCAAAAGCAATCCAATGTCAATAGGTCAAAAAAAATAAATATAATTATGCAACTTATTATAATTGCGTTTTACAACTGTTTAGCTACTATTAGAATTTTAAAAAAAAACTACTATTGGGATCTTGCAATAGTACTCAAAATAAATATTTAAAGTACAATATTACAAGATGTTATACTAGTAAATTAATATCAATACAACACTCAAATCTATAAGTAAATAATGCATATATATCTAAATACATATTCAAAAATCTAATAAAAATTAATATGGCGGGGCGGGTTATGAAATTTTTGCCCCCGGACCGATGGGGCATGTTTGATGCGGGGGCGGGTTTTAACCAGATTGATTTCTGTTCCAAATTGGTGTTCCACTTCATGTTTCATTTATCCGAACGAATGACACGTGTAAATGCTTTAAACAACCAACAACCCATCTTTATCTTATCTTGTCATATGTCATTCATCCGTGTGAATGGAACAGGAAGTGGAACACCCATTTGGAACAAGAAATATTTTCCCTTTAACCCGCTCCATTGCCATCCATATTCTCGATCACTAATCAACAATCACCCCTTTAATTTAAATTGCTAGTTCTTTGTGAGAATATCTTATACAATGAATTTGGAGTTTCACTTTATGGATGGTTTTCTAATCCCGGTTTTCTGGAAATCCAAAAACAAAAATTGGATTTTTGAATGGGGATTTTTGAATAGTGAATGATAAATTGCTAATGATATACTAAATATTGTTTTGAAGATTAGTCATGTCTTCATTCCATGAAAAAATCAGTTGAACCTTATTCAAATCGAGCATGTTATTTATGCACTTGATATTTTACCCGCATAAACATATCAATCGCATGTCTGATGTCTCTTTTATTTTTAGTGTCATAAAAGTCTATTACTTAATTATGTATTCTAAAATTAGATCCACAAAACACTTTACAACAACCATTACAAAGAAAAAGGGTAAGCATGAACATTGCACTAGTATAGCACGACCTAAATTAATTTATTTTTTCCTGAATACAAACATAACTAATCTTTAAAACATAAACATCAAACACGCAC
Organism: Rehmannia glutinosa; assembly: GCA_016081115.2. Classification (NCBI taxonomy): domain Eukaryota; kingdom Viridiplantae; phylum Streptophyta; class Magnoliopsida; order Lamiales; family Orobanchaceae; genus Rehmannia; species Rehmannia glutinosa. Next base: position 48,904,424 of record CM071929.1, read on the forward strand.
CGCATAAATAGTTTCTCGATCACTAATCAACAGTGACCCTTTATTTTAAATTGCTAATTAGAAGAAAAAAATCAATAATTTTTGAGCATATCTTATACAACGATTGTGAAGCCCCGATTTTTCCGAAATATGATTGATCCTTTTGTCGACTATGTAATTGATCGACTATTTTACCGCGTCACTTTGACGGGTAAATATTAATAATATATATATTTTGTATTTTATTTCATTTTACTTATTACTTGTGATCATGATCATTATTAGTTCTATTTTGCATTTATGATCACTTGATTGATCATTATTACTATTTTTGTATTTATTAGTCACCTTAGAATTTTAAGAGACTATTTATTTTAGAAACTTTTACCTTATAGAATTAAGATTTTGATTTAGATTAAGGGATCATGGGACTTATAAGTAATCAAGGAAATCACTAATTATTTTGGAGATTGATATATCTCAACTATTATCATCGAATTTGGGACAAAAAAATATATATGGAATTACCAATTTGCCCTAGGTGGACGGCCATGATGAGATTTTTTTTGGAGTATAAATATCATCCAACTCTTGTACAATTACACATTATATTAGTCATCTTGTGTATAATTACACCATTAATTCAAACATTATACACATTATCTTATACCTCAATTTTATATCATTAAATTCCCCAACATATTCTATTCTTCCCAACATTCTTCTTATTCCTCTCAACATTCCAATTTGACCCATACCTTTGACTACCAAATTGTCTCCATGCAAGAGATAAATTACAAGACACAAATTAAACAAAAAAAATCTCTCCCTCTCTCCCCCATTTGGACGGCCAAGAGGCCATTTTTCACAAAAAATTATCAAAAAATTTTATCCAACACATTTTAATTCTCAAGCAAATTCTCCTCTTTCTCTCTAACTTCTCTCTAACCTCATTCACATCTTCAAATCTTCAAACAAAATTCATTCATATCTTCAAACCTTCAAACACCAACTCTTCACATCTTCAAATCTTCAACATAAGTTCTTCATATCTTCAAGTACCACTTCTTCATATCTTCAAATATTCAAACACAAGTCCTTCACATCTTAAAACCCATCTTCATAACTCCAAGAACATCTTCTTCCTAACATCAAACATACTTTCTTTCTTCAAACATCTAAACCAAAACAAACAATCTTACCACTTAAACTCAAAAAATTCGATCACCCCCCCTCCTTTCTCAAGGTAAGAAATTTCACTTCTCAATTCAACTTAAATTCTTACTACTCATCACCTTCTTCTTTTAACTTAAGGTTATATTTTGGATTTTGAGGTACTTAGAAGACCACTTGGAGACATGCATGCATGGTGATGAAATTTGAAGACTTGAAGAACAACTAGTAGAGCAATTTGGACTACAAGGTAAGAATTGGACACTAGAGCCCTTCTTTCTTCTTCTTTCTATTTTTTTTCAAATTTTAACACCCCTTTTTCATTTTTGAGAAATAGGGGCTGACCTTAGGTGATTTTGGAGTTGAACCAAAATTTCCAAATTTGAAGCTTCAACTAGTTTCAAATCACCTACTACACAAGGTAAAGTGTAGTCTTTCCAATTTTCTTATCTCCTTCTTTTTCTCCTTAAGTTTCTCTCATTTTTATAACTCCAAATTTTTGATATTTCTTAACTTAGGGGCTGACCTAAGTGACCTCATCCAAAGTTGTGAAATTTATCCTTTTATTTCAAAATTTTCCAATTTTAAGGTGGGTGGAAAAATACTTTCCAACTTCTAGGTGTTTTTATTAAAATGTACGTAGAATGTTGATCATGAGCCCTTGAGATATATAATATATGTATTGCATGTCAATTTTATGTATCAAATCATGAAAATTCTCAAGAGTTGCTCAAAATTGCTATTTATTGAATTTTAGGTGCATGCATGTACACTTTAATGTTTTATTTGATGAATTCTTGTATGAATTGGACATGCATGTGTATGATCTTTGAAATCCATGTTTTGGATGACTTATAACCTGGAAAAGTCGAGCATAATTGATTATATTTCAATTTTGGACTTAAAAATGTAAAACTGGAAAGTTGGTGGACTAAATTGCAAGAAAATGAAAGTTAAAGGACCCCTCTGCAAATTTCAAATTTTGGGACTGTACTCAGGTTCAAAAATGACTTTTGGACATTCTAATAAAGTTTTAAGAGTTTTAAGATAAATAAAATCAACCTTTAAAAGCCTAAGGACTAGATTGTAAATTTTGAAAGTCTAAGGGCTACTTTGCAAATTTTAAAATTGTACCAGACCTTAACTTTAAATTTTGAAATTTTTATTCTTAAGGTACTGGAAATGACATATTTTAAATGTATTCCTAAAATCCAAGTGTTTAGGGCTTGGAAAGTATTTTTCTAAAATTGAGGGACTAAAGTGTAAAAGACTAAACTTGAGGACCCAAATGAAATTTCCAGGACTTATGCATCCCATGCATCTGGAAATACTAACTTAACGATAACTTAATTATATTTTGGACCCAAGGTTCAAATTTCATAACAATTGGACCCCTAAAAGCCTTAAAGGCAATTATTTCAAAATGGGACAAAAATGATATTTTCAAAAGTTAAAGGACCTACACTTATTTCTTTTAAAAACTGCTTTTGTCCCAATATCCTACTAACCTTAGTGACATTTTCCAACTGGAATCACATTAAAATCCCTTCCGGTTTGTGAGTTCCGATTATTTTAAACTTAAGGTCTGAATTGGCAATTTTTACAAATTTGGGGCCAATGTGAGAATTTTATAAAAACTCGACCTCAAAACTTTAAAAACTGAATCTCTGGACAATTTGGAGAATTTAGGAACTGACATCATAATTTTTCAAGGTCGGGATATTTATTTATTCAATTTTTAACCCCAAAAGTTTTGGTTTTTACAAAATGGGGCTAAATTGTAATTTTTCTTTTATAAAGGACCTAACTCAAATTATTTTCCATTTTACTAAATTAGCCCTGGACCATCTGACTTGGAGATTTAATTAAAGTATTTTTATTTTCTCAAAAACCCTTGACTTATCGGACCGATTCGACCGATTAATACCCAATCGCGGGCGACTTCTTCGTCTTGCGGTTTTGAATCTATAACGGGACTTATGTTCCACCTAATCTTTCAAGATATCGAAGATTGCTTATCCCTCCGATAATCATCTTCATCCAAATAACTCCACCAACGCCATATTGCTACTCGCGAATTTTCAAAAATTTTCCGAATCGCTTCCTGAATCAATCATACTGATCGCTGGTTGTCATTTGCTGTCTTGATTTACTTTCTGCCTCGAGTCAACTTGGTGTGTCGAGCTCACGGTCGGAATGGATACGTCGGGGATGGAACCGGTAGCTCTGGCTGCTATTCCACTCTTCGGCCCCATCGCCCTAATCCCGCAATCGAGGGACGGAGTGTCCAAGGGAAGTGGTCGTAGACTTGAGGTATAATCATGATTATGACAGATCCAGTTTGCGAGGCTCCACTGTGGATTTTGTCTTTGCCTATGGAGCGATAAGGTGACCGGTCTTGGATCATCCCGCCCGGGAGTTACAAGGAAGAACGAAGGAATCGAGAAACCGATCCACACGATTCCGGAGTTATCGGACCCGTTTGGTTGGCGCTACAAACCGTGCACGCAACCGCTACTTGTTTTGCATTGGTTGGCGCTACAAATCCGTACGCAACCATTATTTGTCTTGCATGGGATTGGCGTTACATTCCGTACGCAATCCTACCTGTCTTGCCTGAATCCCATAGTGCTTGTGTGACCACGAACTGTTTTCTTAAACTGTATAAGTATATTACTTAAATATTTTATCATGACGCTTGTGGACTGTGTGTGAGTTCATGCATCATATCTCACGCGTTTTTATACAACTGTTTTCTCGCATTAACTATATATCGCCACACTTGCACACGATCACCCCATCCACTGAGATTTCTGTCTCATCCCCTCCTGTTTTCTAAACCTTTAGATGGGGACTATGTTGAAGATGTCGAACCAGCCACAAATTGGTGACCCTCGCCCCGCCTGTCGATCTTGCACCTTTTTACCGATGATTGTTCTTATTTCATGTACTTTTACCGATGTTGGACTTCCGTTTATCCTCGCTACTCTTTTTCTCTTTGATCGTAATTTAAGGGCGTAGGACCCTTTGACTTTTAAGTTATCTTTGGTTGATTTTCGGGGATGCAATTTGGATTATGGATATTGTGGACTGTAAGTTGTAATTTGTACTTGTTCTTTATTCCGCGCTATTGACTCTGTTTCATTGGGTTCTCGATGATATTCGCTCTCAGATGTTTGGTTGTTTGTATTTAAGTTGTGGATCGTCGTCGCCCCATTTGGGGCGTGATGATTAGAGTGGTATCGAGCTCGGCTAGTAAGATGGAAACTTACACCGAGCTGACCCGTGATAGGACCATCGGTCCGTGTTTTGGGTAGTACCGCGACTTGACCAATTAAGTGTGAAATTGATTTCAAATTGGCATAGAACCGTCTTATTGATGTTTAAACTAAGTTAGAACGCATATTTGGAGATTCCATAGTCATACTTGTCTTGACTTAGTTGATTCTTCTCGATCGACTTTCTTTGTTCATTCTTTCCTTATTCCCTCCTTATCTTCCTTTGCCTTTTGACAAATCCCGCCTTTAGTTTTGTTTGGTCGGGATGGAGCCGCCACCTACTTGGTGGGACGTTTATTTGACCCGTGCCGAGCGGGAGTACTACCGGGCACTCACGATTCACCGGCACCGGGAGAGTATTCAAGCGACCTCGAGCTATCCGAGGAGCGCCCGGTATAACAGGGACTTGATACGGGCGCTTGGCAAGGAGCCAAGATGAAAAGAGCGAGTTGACCATTATCATTGGGGACCGCGACAACACCATACGGGCCGGGAGGATTGGGGAGCATCTGATTATCCGGAGCGCCTGGATAACATGCGAGAGAAGATGAAGAGGGCAAGTGACGGCCGCGAAATGGGAGATTGACGCCCACCTATCCCGCGACACCGTTGAGCGCTTGAGGAGACCCTCATCAAGCGGATGATGATGATAGAGGACCTTACAGTGCCCTAGCTCGAAAGACGCCTTTGGAGGTCGCTTTGGCGCAGCTAATGCCCAGCCATTGCCATTACCCGAGGTGGAGCCCGTGCACGATGCCGAGGAGGATCCCGAGGACGATCGAGGAGGATCCCGAGGAGGATCCGGTCGACATTGGAGAGCCCGAGGCACTTGAGGTCGCTCCACTTGATGAGGCTCGGGATTTGAGCGGTGGTTGGATTTCGTTGATTGGCCGAGGTCGAGGCGCCACCTCGGCCCCGACCCGGCCCCGATTATGGACATAGCTGCGAGTGACGATGATGGTGATCTCACCGATTAGTTAGCTTAATTGTCGATTGTACTTTCGTTGTTGTAGACGCCTATTCGATGTTGTACCTTACTTTCTATTGTACTAGATTCGATTGTATTTTGGTTACGATGTATCTTTGACTCGGTATTACTAGTGTTGTACTTCATGGGTGTATTCAAATTTTACATTAATGGATATGCCTCATTTTGGATGTAGGTGATTTAGAAATTTCTTGATTTGAAGGCTATAATGCCCATTATGATGAGACTTGAAGGATATAAGGTTATCACTTGACAAAGATATAATTGGGTCATATGATATATTATAGAAGTTAGATGCCTAATGATATTACTTTAGAGAATGATTGTGTGGGAATCACTAAGTATGATTTACCGATGATATGCCATTGTGTTATTCGTTCTAAATACTTCTACGAACTTAAATAAGCAAATTTGACTTGTTGTTTGGTATCATGGATAAGATATGTCAAGGATATGACGATTATAGGGTCTCAAATTGTCACTAAATATTTTTTTAAGTTATGATATCTCAATTGTGAATTAAATTTGGGATAATGATTATCCGTGAGTATTCGGAATATTATGGTGATCTAGGCACTCACATGATATATGAATTTGGTGATTTTGACTTGGGAAATTTGAGAAAATACCCCCTTCAAAGGGGTATTAAAGAAAAATGCCCCACTTTATTAAATAAGGAAATATACCCCTCTTCACCCCCTAAAAAGTCTATTTTACCTTGGCTTAGAAAAATCAAAAAAAAGGAAAAATTTGCAATAATCTTTTGGAAGAGTTGGAGTTCAAACCGGAGTTCATTTTCACCATAACAAACCCTATTTTCACAAAGAAGACAAGCTTTTGAGAAGGAGAAACAAGATTTATGAGCATGAGCAAGAGCAAGAGCAAGATTTACGAGTTTATCTTTACAATTACAAACCCTAGTTTTGGCATTCGAATGAGAAGCGGAATATTGAAGAAATGGAAGCATTTGTTGACTGAAGAGCTTACTTCGAAAGAACCTGGGTTCGACATAAGCACATTGCGATGGAGGTTTACAGGAAAACAATCCAAAATCGTTCTTTTCCCTGAGGTCAAGTGTAGTAGGCAGTTGCGTAGGCAAATACGTGGGCATATTGTGGGCATGCCTTTTTTCATAAAATACAGAGATTATAAAATAATATGTACAATTATTGTATTTTGTTGATTTAAGTTGCAATTTTTGGGTTCAAATATGTTGGTTGATGTTGGCAACTATATCATGACTCACAAAGGTCAAGTGTAGTAGGCAATTGCGTAGGCAAATGTGTGGGTAAATAAATGCCCACTAATCAGGGTATAAGTGTTATGTTCCCTCCCGAAGTGCCCACGCAAACGCCCACTTAATACACATGCCCACTTAGGTGCCTACGGTTCTTGCCCACATTTTTGCCCACCTAATTGCCCACACAAAAACCCACCCAAATAACCACTAATCAGAGTATAAGCGTTTTGTTCCCGCCCCAAGTGCCCACGCAAGCGCCATTTAATACACATGCCCACTTAGGTGCCTACGGTTCTGCCCACCTAATTGCCCACACAAAAACCCACCCAAATAACCACTAATCAGAGTATAAGCGTTTTGTTCCCGCCCCAAGTGCCCACGCAAGCGCCACTTAATACACATGCCCACTTAGGTGCCTACGGTTCTGCCCACCTAATTGCCCACACAAAAACCCACCCAAATAACCACTAATCAGAGTATAAGCGTTTTGTTCCCGCCCCAAGTGCCCACGCAAGCGCCACTTAATACACATGCCCACTTAGGTGCCTACGGTTCTGCCCACATTTTTGCCCACCTAATTGCCCACACAAAAACCCACCCAAATAACCACTAATCAGAGTATAAGCGTTTTGTTCCCGCCCCAAGTGCCCACGCAAGCGCCACTTAATACACATGCCCACTTAGGTGCCTACGGTTCTGCCCACATTTTTGCCCACCTAATTGCCCACACAAAAACCCACCCAAATAACCATTAATCAGAGTATAAGCGTTTTGTTCCCACCCCAAGTGCCCACGCAAGCGCCACTTAATACACATGCCCACTTAGGTGCCTACGGTTCTGCCCACATTTTTGCCCACCAAATACAAGTTGCGAGAAATCGAAAGTATTCAAATTATACCACATTTTTGGGGTAATAAATGCGATTTATTTTGTCGAATCCAGGTCTTTTCGAAGCAAGCTCGTCAGTCAACAAATGTTTCTATTTCTTCAATATTTCGTCTCTTATTCGAATGGCAAAACTAGGGTTTATAATTGTGAAGATAAACTTGTAAATCTTGCTATTACTCATAAATCTTGTTTCTCCTTCTCAAAAGCTTGTATTCTTTGTGAAACTAGGGTTTGTAATGGTGAAAATTAACTCCCAGTTCGAACTCCTGCTCTTCCAAAAGGTTGTTGCAGCTTTTTTCTTTTTTGGGGGGGTTTTTCTAAGTCAAGGGCAAATTAGACTTTTTAGGGGGTGAAAAGGGGCATATTTCCTTATTTAATAAAGTGGGGGTATTTTTCTTTAATACCCCGTTGGTGGGGGTAGTTTCCTAATTTCCTTTTGACTTAGTTATTGAGTACTAAGTATTGATTAATTTCGGAGGAGACGGATAATAGTATTCGTATAAAGTATATGAGATGTGCACATTTATCTAGAATAATCAAGGACCTTATGGATATGGGAAATTGAGATTGCTATCAAGATCATATGATTACAACTTTGGAAATAACTTATTAAATGATTACCGAGGTCTTGACTATTATATGTTGATGGGTGGAGATTATGGGTTGATCTTGCACTTTTAGCGATGAAATCTACTACCAATTGTTCGAGGAAATATACCACGATATGAATAGGTGTCGACTATTTAGTTAAATCGACTCTATTATTATGAGTATCACTCTCTTAGGTAAATGAAGTATTGACTAGTTGTGTCAAGAAAGGATATATTCGGGATATGAATTATAAGAGGTATGTTTTGAACTAATAATTATGGGAATAGTACATTAGAATGATATGTGGAGTATAAATAATTGGTTAAGTGATAATCGAATAGTGGTGCAAATGTTACGGATCACATGAATAGGGTACTAGGAATAGTGTCTATTACAAGGTGATGACAAGAAATTTTGCGTACTACTAAGGTTGTTAGAGATATTTTGCGAGAATGATTATGGAAATGGGTGATGGGAATTTGGATCGAATATAAGCGCCTCTAGGCCACCTAAGTTTTGATATTGAGGATGGGATAGATCCTTCATGAATAGGTACAATAAGTATGAATCTCATCTAGAATTTGAAAGGAATTATTTGTAAGAGGATTCCGAGTGAAAATGGGAACACATAATGATGGACTTCGTGACGGATCTACCAATGACCAGAGGAGGCCATGATGCTATTTGGGTAGTTGTAGACCGACTCACGAAACCCGCACACTTCTTACCCATCAAGAAAACTAATAGCTTGCGTAAACTTGGGCGATTTATATCCAGAGATCATTCGACCGCATGGAGTACCGGTTGACATGGTATCGACAGAGACCCGAGGTTTGTCTCATTTTGGAAGTGCTTGCACGAGAAGTTGGGTACCTCGCTAAGTTTCAAAGACAAAGAAGACATCCACAAACGATGGATGGACGGTCTGAGCGAACGATTCAAACCTTAGAAGATATGTTGCGAGCCCGCACGTTGGATTTCAAGGAAGTTGGGATTCGACTTACCATTTGCCGAGTTCGCCTACAATAACAGCCTATCGGCCACGATTGGGATGGCACCCTATGAGGCATTATATGGGCAAAAATGTAGATCCCCACTACACCGGGAGATTGATGACCAATGAACTCCGAAAGAGAAACGAAAGTCGCCCTCGATTCCAAAGGTCGACTTAGTTAGGGAGGCCATGGAGAAGGTCAAGCTGATCAAGGAGCGGATACGCACAGCTCGAGCCGCCAAAAGAGTTACGCGGACAAGAGAAGAAAGAATTTGGAATTTGAAGTCGGAGATGAAGTATTTCTCGGACTCTCACCACGGAAAGGATTGATCAATCCAGAAGAAAGGAGGCAAGTTGAGTTTGAGGTATGTTGGATCTTACAAGATTTTACAGAGGATCGGAAGTTAGCCTACCGACTCGAGTTACAAAGACCATATGCGGGGAATGCATGATGTATTCCACGTATCAAGATTGAAGAAGTATCAACCAAATCCCAAACATATCATCACTCGTGATACTCCTCCTCTAATGGAAATTCTATCCCACACCGAGAGACCGATCCGGATCATTGATCGCCAGATACGACATTGCGTAAGAGAGAGATTCCGATGGTTAAGGTAGTGTGGTAGAACCACAACCGAGACGAAGACGCAACGTGGGAGATGGAAGAAGACATGAGGAATCAATATCCGTAACTATTCTCAAGAGAATTTGGGGACCAAATTCTTTTAAGGAGGGGAGGATTTGAAGCCCTGCATTTTTTTTCGAACTATGATTGATCATTTTGTCGACTATGTAATTGATCGACTATTTTACCGCGTCACTTTGACGGGTAAATATTAATAATATATATTTTGTATTTTATTTCATTTTACTTATTACTTGTGATCATGATCATTATTAGTTCTATTTTGCATTTATGATCACTTGATTGATCATTATTACTATTTTTGTATTTATTAGTCACCTTAGAATTTTAAGAGACTATTTATTTTAGAAACTTTTACCTTATAGAATTAAGATTTTGATTTAGATTAAGGGATCATGGGACTTATAAGTAATCAAGGAAATCACTAATTATTTTAGAGATTGATATATCTCAACTATTATCATCGAATTTGGGACAAAAAAATATATATGGAATTACCAATTTGCCCCTAGGTGGACGACCATGATGAGATTTTTTTGGAGTAGAAATATCATCCAACTCTTGTACACTTACACCTTATATTAGTCATCTTATGTATAATTACACCATTAATTCAAACATTATACACATTATCTTATACCTCAATTTTATATCATTAAATTCCCCAACATATTCTATTCTTCCCAACATTCTTCTTATTCCTCTCAACATTCCAATTTGACTCATACCTTTTGTCACGCCCCAAACGTGACGCGATTTACGATCAATCACTTAAACAGAAATAAATCAACAAATCTAAACCAAAGATACCAACTCCAAGTGAAATAGAGTCTAATGCATCTAATTAAAATAAACATGAGTGATTACAATCTTAAGGTCCGGGCAAGATCCGAATACAACCCAAAAGATTATCTTAATTAACTTACAAAAAACAGAAATAAAATGAAGGAGTCCAACAAAAAAAAAAAAGTAAAAGGAAATATCGCTACACATCGCCGATAGAGATTCAATCTGCGGTAGGTTCGATGTCTTCAGCCGAACTCTTCATCTAAAGGTTAGAAAATGAAGGGAATGAGACAGTAAATCTCAATGGATGGGGTGATCGTGTGTAAGTGTGGCGATATAAATAGTTAATGCGAGAAATTTAGTTGTATGAAAATGCATGAGAGATGATGCATGATTTCACACATATCCACAAGCGTCGTGATAAATATATTTAATTAATATACTTATACGATTAAGAAAAGCGATTCATGGTCAAGGTGCACTATGGTCCAAGCCAACGGGGAGGATTGCGACGGATTTGTAACGCCAATCCTATGCAAGACAAGTAGATTTTGCGCACGGATTTGTAGCGCCAACCTATGCAATACAAGTAAGCGGTTGCGCACGGATTTGTAGCGCCAACCAAACGGGTCCGATTAACTCCGGGAATCATGTGGATCGGGACAACGATTCCTTCGTTCTTCTTCCTTGTAACTCCCGAGCAAGATGGTCCAAGACCTGTCACCTTATCGCTCCGTAGGCAAAGACAGAATCCACAATGGAGCTAGCAAGGCTCGGATTTGTCATAATCATGATTATACCTCAAGTACTACGACCCGCTTCCCTTAGACAAACTCCGTCCCTCGCCATGGATTAGGACGATGGGGTAGGAAGAGTGGAATAGCAGCCGAGCTGCCCGGTTCCATCCCCGACGTATCCATTCCGATTGTGAGCTCGACACACCAAGTTGACTCAAGCAGAAAGTAAACACAAGTTCATGTAGTCAACCAGCAATGAGTATTATTGATTCGGGAAGCGAGTTCATGAAAAGTTTTGAAAAATTTGCGTGAGGTAATTATGGCGTTGGTGGAGTTATTTGGATGAAGACGATTATCGGGAGGATAAACAATCTTCGATATCTTGAACGATTAGGTGGAACATAAGTCCCGTTATAGATTCAAATCGCAAGACGAGGAAGTCGCGCGATCGGTATTAATCGGTCAAGCGATCCGATAAGTCAAGGGGTTTTTGAGAAATTAAAATATTTTAATTAAATATTAAAGTAAGAGAGTCCAGGGCTGTTTCTTTAAAAGAAAATAATTTGAGTTAGGTCCTTATAAAAATAAAATTTACAATTAGCCCCGTTTTGTCAAAACCAATACTTTTTGGGGTTAAAAGTTAAATAAATAAATGTCCCGACCTTGAAAAATTATGAGGTCAGTTCCTAAATTCTCTAAATTGTTCAGAGATTCAGGTTTTTAAAGTTTTGAGGTCGAGTTTTTATAAAATTCTCACATTGGCCCCAAAATTGTTAAAATTGTCATTTCGGGCCCTAAGTTTAAAATAATCGGAACTCACAAACCGGAAGGGCTTCTAATGTGATTCCAGTTGGAAAATGTCACTAAGGTTAGTGGGATATTGGGACAAAATCAGTTTTAAAACGTCATAAGTATAGGTCCCTCAACTTTGGAAAATCTCATTTTTGTCCCATTTTGAAATAATTGCCTTTAAGGCTTTTAGGGTCCAATTGTTATGAAATTTGAACCTTGGGTCCAAAATATAATTATGTTATAGGTAAATTAGTATTTCCAGGTACATGGGCTGTATAAGTCCTGGAAATTTCATTTGGGTCCTCAAGTTTAATCTTTTACAATTTGGTCCCTCAAGTTTTATAAAATTACTTTCCAAGCTCTAAACACTTGGATTTTTGGAATACACTTAAAATATGTTATTTCCAGTCCCTTAAGAGTTAAAATTTCAAATTTTAAATTTAGGGTCTGGTACAGTTTCGAAATTTGCAAAATAGCCCTTAAACTTCTCAAATTTTACAATCTAGTCCTTGGGCTTTTAAGGGTTGATTTTATTTATCTAAAAACTCTTAAAACTTTATTAAAATGTCAAAACATCATTTTTGAACCTGAGTACAGTCCCAAAAATCGAAATTTGCAGAGAGGTCCCTTAAGTTTTATTTTCTTGCACTTAAGTCCACCAACTTTCCATTTTTGCATTTTAAGTCCAAAAATCGAAATTTAATCAATTATGCTCGACTTGTCCAGGTTATAGGTCATTCAAAACATAGATTTCAAGAGTCATAAACATACATATCCATCTCATACAAGAATTTATCAAATATGACAATAAAGTGTACATGTATGTCCTAATTTTCGGTAAAACGCATTTTGAGCAACACTTGAGAAATTTTTCCAACTTGATACAAGAAAATAGCATGCATTACATAATATATATCTCAAATGCTCAATAACAAAATACTACATGCATTTTTATGAATTAAAACACCTAGAAGTTGAAAGGATTTTTCCACCCACCTTGTTTGTTCAGTTGATTGGTGTAAAGTGGTGTCACAAGACCTTGAGGATTTTAATCCTCACTTAAGGCAGCCCCTAAGTCCATTAATACAAGGAGTTTTGAGTTAGAAAAATGAAGATTTGAACCAAGGAGGGAAAAAGAGAAGGAATAGGCCAAAGGTACCACACTTACCTTGTGTAGTTGAAAGTTGTAGTCAAAAATTGATGGTCTCTTAAGAACTTGATCACCACTTAAACAAAGCTCCAAGGTCAGCCCCTAATCACCTCAAAATGATAATTTTGGTGTTAAAATTCGAAATTAATAGGGAAGAAGAAGAAGGTACCAAAAATCCCATTTCTTACCTTATAGTCCAAAATCCTTCAAATTTCTTCAAGTAGAAGTCTCCTTCAAGGTGATGGTAAGGCTCTTAGTATCTTCCAAGTCTTCTATGTAAACCTCAAAAATAAAAATCCAAACTTACATTAGTAAGTGAGAGGAGATAGCTAGATGATATCAAGACAAGAAGAGGAACAAAATTTCTTACCTTGTGTAGTGAGGTGTTCGAATTTTTGTGATGGAGTAGAAGAAAAGTTCTTGAATTTTTACTAAGTGTTTAAGAGAAGAGAAAAAAATTGTAGAGAGAGGTAGGAGGATTTTTAGAGAGATGGAGGGAAGTTGGCAAATTAGAGTTGGGTGTTGGTGAAATGAACAAGAATTTTTGTTCACCAAGGCCAAATGGCCGTCCATAGTGAAGGGTGGGGGGACAAATTTTTGTTTTGTTCTATGTCTTGCAAATGGTAGTAAGCATGAGGACAAAGACTTTGGTCAAGGTGTAGTCTTGCATGGGAGGTTGGAATTGCAACGATAGAGAGAAATGTTGGCATGGGGTGTTGGGAAGCCTCCAACATGTTGGATGATTTAATAATAAAGAATTGGTGTATAAGATATGTGTATAAGATTTGAATTAATGGTGTAAAAATACACAAGATGAATACACAAGGTGTACATGCACAAGAGTTGGGAGATATTTCTACACCAAAATTCACCTCATGACCGTCCCTTAAGAGGGTATTTGTGGTAATTCCATATTTTATTTTATGTCCCAAAATTGATGATAATAGGTGAATAATATCAATCTCCAAAATAATTAGTGATTTCCTTGATCACTTATAAGTCTCATGATCACTTAATCTAAATCGAATTCTTAATTCTATAAGGTATAAATCTTCTAAAATAAATAGTCTCTAAAAATTCTAAGATGACTAATGAGATACGCAAATAACATTAATGATGATCAATCAAGTGATCATAAATGCGAAATAAAATTAATAAATGATTATGATCACAAGAAGTAAATAAGGAAATTAAAGACGAAATATATTTATCATTAATATTTACCCGTCAAAGCGACGCGGTAGAATTGTCAAAAGGTACAAAGACGATACGTGATATAAGTACATGTTCGAATAAAAAATCGAGGGCTTCACACCTTTGACTACCAAATTGTCTCCATGCAAGAGACAAATTAAAAGACACAAATTAAACAAAAAAATATCTCTCCCTCTCTCCCCCCCATTTGGACGGCCAAGAGGCCATTTTTCAAAAAAATTTATCAAAAAATTTTATCCAACACATTTTAATTCTCAAGCAAATTCTCCTCCTTCTCTCTAACCTCATTCACATCTTCAAATCTTCAAACAAAATTCATTCATATCTTCAAACCTTCAAACACCAACTCTTCACATCTTCAAATCTTCAACATAATTTCTTCATATATTCAAGTACCACTTCTTCGTGATTTCAAAAAAAAAAAAAAAAAAATACCACTTCTTCATATCTTCAAATATTCAAACACAAGTCCTTCACATCTTCAAACCCATCTTCATAACTCCAAGAACATCTTCTTCCTAACATCAAACATACTTTCTTTCTTCAAACATCTAAACCAAAACAAACAATCTTACCACTTAAACTCAAAAATTCGATCATCCCCCCTCTTTCTCAAGGTAAGAAATTTCACTCCTCAATTCAACTTAAATTCTTACTATTCATCACCTTCTTCTTTTAACTTAAGGTTATATTTTGGATTTTGAGGTACTTAGAAGACCACTTGGAGACATGCATGCATGGTGATGAAATTTGAAGACTTGATGAATAACTAGTAGAGAAATTTGGACTACAAGTTAAGAATTGGACACTAGAGCCCTTCTTTCTTCTTCTTCCTATTTTTTTCAAATTTTAACACCCCTTTTTCATATTTGAGAAATAGGGGCTGACCTTAGGTGATTTTGGAGTTGAACCAAAATTTCCAAATTTGAAGCTTCAACTAGTTTCAAATCACCTACTACACAAGGTAAAGTGTAGTCTTTCCAATTTTCTTATCTCCTTCTTTTTCTCCTTAATTTTCTCTCATTTTTCTAACTCCAAATTTTTGATATTTCTTGACTTAGGGGCTGACCTAAGTGACCTCATCCAAAGTTGTGAAATTTATCCTTTTATTTCACAATTTTCCAATTTTAAGGTGGGTGGAAAAATACTTTCCAACTTCTAGGTGTTTTTATTAAAATACATGTAGAATATTGATCATGAGCCCTTGAGATATATAATCTATGTATTGCATGTCAATTTTATGTATCAAATCATGAAAATTCTCAAGAGTTGCTCAAAATTGCTATTTATTGAATTTTAGGTGCATGCATGTACACTTTAATGTTCTATTTGATGAATTCTTGTATGAATTGGACATGCATGTGTATGATCTTTGAAATCCATGTTTTGGATGACTTATAACCTAGAAAAGTCGAGCATAATTGATTAAATTTCAATTTTGGACTTAAAAATGTAAAAATAGAAAGTTGGTGGACTAAATTGCAAGAAAATAAAAGTTAAAGGACCCCTCTGCAAATTTCGAATTTTGGGACTGTACTCAGGTTCAAAAATGACTTTTGGACATTTTAATAAAGTTTTAAGAGTTTTAAGATAAATAAAATCAACCTTTAAAAGTCCAAGGACTAGATTGTAAAATTTTGAAAGTCTAAGGGCTACTTTGCAAATTTTAAAACTGTACCAGACCTTAACTTTAAATTTTGAAATTTTTATTCTCAAGGTACTGGAAATGACATATTTTAAATGTATTCCAAAAATCCAAGTGTTTAGGGCTTGGAAAGTAATTTTTCTAAAATTGAGGGACTAAAGTGTAAAAGACTAAACTTGAGGACCCAAATGAAATTTCCAGGACTTATGCAGCCCATGCACCTGGAAATACTAACTTAACTATAAATTAATTATATTTTGGACCCAAGGTTCAAATTTCATAACAATTGGACCCCTAAAAGCCTTAAAGGCAATTATTTCAAAATGGGACAAAAATGATATTTTCAAAGGTTAAAGGACCTACACTTATTTTTTTAAAAAACTGCTTTTGTCCCAATATCTTACTAACCTTAGTGATATTTTCCAACTGGAATCACATTAAAATCCCTTCCGGTTTGTGAGTTCCGATTATTTTAAACTTAAGGTCCGAATTGGCAATTTTTACAAATTTGGGGCCAATGTGAGAATTTTATAAAAACTCGACCTCAAAACTTTAAAAACCTGAATCTCTGGACAATTTGGAGAATTTAGGAACTGACCTCATAATTTTTCAAGGTCGGGATATTTATTTATTCAATTTTTAACCCCAAAAGTTTTGGTTTTTACAAAACGGGGCTAAATTGTAATTTTTCTTTTATAAAGGACCTAACTCAAATTATTTTCCTTTTACTAAAATAGCCCTGGACCCTCTGACTTGGAGATTTAATTAAAGTATTTTTATTTTCTCAAAAACCTTGACTTATCGGACCGATTTGACCGATTAATACCCAATTGCGGGGCACTTTCTCGTCTTGCGGTTTTGAATCTATAACGGGACTTATGTTCCACCTAATCTTTCAAGATATCGAAGATTGCTTATCCTTCCGATAATCATCTTCATCCAAATAACTCCACCAACGCCATATTGTTACTCGCGAATTTTCAAAAATTTCTGAATCGCTTCATACTGAATCAATCATACTCATTGCTGGTTGTTGCATGTACTTTGTATTTACTTTCCCGCTCGAGTCAACTTGGTGTGTCGAGCTCTCTGACTCGGAATGGATACGTCGGGGATGGAACAGGGTAGCTCGGCCTGCTATTCCACTCTTCCGGCCCCATCGCCCTAATCCCCAACCAGGGACGGAGTGTCCAAGGGAAGCGGGTCGTAGTACTTGAGGTATAATCATGATTATGACAGATCCAGCCTTTGCAGGCTCCACCGTGGATTTTGTCTTTGCTTATGGAGCGATAAGGTGACCGGTCTTAGACCATCCTGCTCGGGAGTTACAAGAAAGAAAGAAGGAATCATTGTCGATCCACACGATCCGGAGTTATCGGACCCATTTGGTTGGCGCTACAAACCGTACACAACCGCTACTAGTTTTGCATTGGTTGGCGCTACAAACCGTGACGCAACCATTATTTGTCTTGCATGGGATTGGCGTTACATTCCGCACGCAATCCTACCGTCTTGTCGAATCCCATAGTGCTTGTGTGACCACGAATCTGTTTTCTTAAATCGTATAAGTATATTACTTAAATATTTTATCATGACGCTTGTGGATGTGTGAGTTCATGCATCATATCTCACGCGTTTTTATACAAGCTGTTTTCTCGCATTAACTATATATCGCCACACTTGCACACGATCATCTCATCCATCGAGATTTTGTCTCATCCCCTCCTCGTTTTCTAAACCTTTAGATGGGGACTATGTTGAAGATGTCGAACCAGCACACGATTGGTGACCTCGCCCCTTTGTCGATCTTTCACCTTTTACCGATGATTGTTCTTATTTCATGTACTTTTACCGATGTTGGACTTCCGTTTATCCCGCTACTCTTTTCTCTCTTTGATCGTGTAATTTAAGGCGGGCACTTTGACTTTTAAGTTATCTTTGGTTGATTTTCGGGATGTAATTTGGATTATGGATATTGTGGACTGTAAGTTGTAATTTGTACTTGTTCTTTATTTGCTATCGACTCTGTTTCATTGGGTTCTCGATGATATTCGCTTCTGATTTGGTTGTTTGTATTTAAGTTGTGGATCGTCGTCGCGTCCCGTTTGGGGCGTGACAACGATTTTGGAGTTTACTTGATTCGATGGTTTTCTAATCATGGTTTTCCGAAAAATCCCACAACGAAAAATTTAATCTTACATAAACTCCCATTTTTTGTTACCTAATACTTCGGTTAGTAAATAAATTAGTAAAATTTTTGAGTTATAGAGAGGAATTAAACATCAATTCACTTGTTTCCAATAAATTGAAAGTGGAATCCATTTTGGGATTGCTTTGAGCATTGTAAATGAATCCAATAGTAATAAAGTTAAAAGCCCACTTCAATGGAAAGCAATCATCACCTCTAAATGTCATTATAAATTGTAGCTAGCAGTTCTTGCTACATGACAAAAAAAATTTGATCACAAACATCCACTAGCCATTTACGTACTTCTATCACTATAAGGCGAGCAAAATTGCATTAGACTTTTACCTGGTTCTCCATTTTGATTATCATATGTGTAAGATCAGTGATCTTCTAAATGGCAGACAATGGAGACCGAGGTTGTTGGACATAGAAAAAGATTAACAAGAGAATAAGGAGAAAGAAAAAGAGTTATTGCAGAAAGCAGCAACTCGAAGATGCTCCGTGAGTATTCAAAAAAAGAAGTTTTGCGCATATGTTCATTGATTGAATTACAAAGACATGTTTAAAAGTTTGGATCTTCAACCACAAGCGTAAACGAAAGCGTAAAAACAATACAAGATCTCTCATTGAGAGTCAACTATAACCATACTCAAAGATTACAATTTAGTCGGACAAATGGGTGATATTGACTGGTGAGTGAAAAATTGCTTATGATATACTTTTTTTAAGATTAGTCATGTCTTTATTCCATGAAAAAATCAAGCAAACCTTATTCAAATCGTGCAAGTTCATAGGCACTTGATATTGAAACCCCATAAATATATCAATCACATGTCATGTCTGATGTCTCTTTTATTTTTAGTGTCACAAAGTCTATTACTTAATTATGTATTCTAAAATTCGATCCACACAAACACTTTACGACAACCATTACAAAGAAAGAAGGTAAGCATGAGCATCAAGCATTGCACTAATATAACACAACCTAACTTTTTTTTCTCTTGAATAAAAACATAACTAATCATTAAGAAATAATAATCAAACACGCACATCAGAAATAGTTTCTCGATCACTAATCAACAATAACCCTTTTATTTTAAATTTCTAAATAGAAGAATTTAAAAAAAAAAAGTCTATATTTTTATTATGAGCATATCTTATACAATGAATTTGGAGTTTCACTTTATTGGATGGTTTTCTAATCTTGTTTTGCCGGAAAAATCCAACAACAAAAATTGGGTTCTTACATAAATTACCCAATTTAGAGTACCCAATACTTCAGTTAATAAATAAATTAGTGAAATTTCCAGAATTACCGAGAGGAATTAATCATCAATTCACGTGCTTCCAATAAATGAAAGGTGGAATCCAATATGGGATCGTTTTGAGTATTGTAAAATAAGAGAATAGTAATAAAATAAAAAATCCACTTCACTGAAAAGTAATTCTCGTCTCTAAATTTTTTTATAAACAACAGCTAGCACTTCTTGCTACATAAAAAAAAATTGATGGCAAACATCCACTAGCCACTCACATACTTCTATCACTATAAGGCAAGCAAAATTGCATTAGCTTTTACCTGGTTCTCCATTATGATTGCGGATGTGGCGGATCACTAATTTTTCGGACGACGGATAATGGAGACCGGGTCGTTGGGCATAGAAAAAGATTAGCAGGAGAACAAGGAAAAAGAATACGAGTTCATCGCATAAAGCAACAATTGGAAGATGTTTCATGAGTATCACGAAAGAAGAAGTTTTGTATATATGTTCGTGAGATCGGGATTACAAAGACATGTTTAAAACCTTGGATCTTCAACCACTAATGAGAGGTAAACGATCGTGCAACAATGCGATCTCGATTGAGAGTCAACTATAACCATATTTTAGCATTAAAATTTAGTCCGGCAGATGGGGGATTTTTGAATGGTGAGTGATAAATTGCTTATGATATAATTAATATTTTTTAAAATTAGTCATGTCTTCATTCCATGAAAAATCAATTGAACCTTATTCAAATCGAGCATGTTCTTTATGCATTTGATATTGTACATGCATAAACATATCAATCACATGTCGATGTCTCTTTTATTTTTAGTGTCATAAAAGTCTATTACTTAATTATGTATTCTAAAATTAGGTCTACAAAACACTTTACAACAACCATTACAAAGAAAAAGGATAAGCATGAGCATCGCACTAATACAACACGACCTAAATTAATTTTTTTCTTGAACACAAACATAACTGATCTTTAAAACATAAACATCAAACACACACCGCATAAATAGTTTATCGATCACTAATCAACAATCAGCCCTTTATTTAAATTTCTAATTAGAAGAAAAAAATCTATATTTATTTTGAGCATATCTTTTACAATGAATTTGGAGTATTACTTTATTGGATGGTTTTCCGAAAAATCCCACAACAGAAATTGGATCCTTAAATAAATTCTCAATTTTCATAACCCAATACTTCAATTAGTAAATAAATTAGTAAAATTTTCAGAGTTACTGAGAGGAATTAAACATCAATTCACGTGTTTCCAATAAATGGAAAGTGGAATCCATTTTGAGATTGTATTGAGTATTGTAAAAGAAGCCAATAATTAGGGTCTTTCACAGTTTTGTTAACCGACCGAACCAAACCAGAATTGAAAATTCGATTCGATCGAAAACCGAACCAAAAAATTCACAATTTTTATTTAATTTATCTTTTAGAGAAAACAACTAGTAACTTAACTAGTTCAAATATTAAAAATATTTAATAATAATTTAGTATAATAAATATACAAAAATATTGAATGTAGGAATTATTTTTAATTTCTTCAATAATATTAATAATAATTAATAATATTAATACAATAATAATAGTGACTTGGGTTCGATTCGAGTGTGTGTTTCACCTCCTCTACTATACTCTATGTACTCAAAGAAAAATGACATCGATCAAATTTTAAATTTCTAGTGTGAGGGTTCTAGAAATTGGCACATATTTTACAACTACAAAGTATGGACCAAATCGATATTAGTAGGGCCGTAGGGGTGGCAATTTGGGTCATGATCAGGTCGGGCTCATGTTTGGTTTTGAGTTGATTTTGTTATGCTTAAATACATCGAAAATCAATTAAAATAAAATAATTACTTTTTAGACAAATTTATAATTAACATCATGTCGATTCGTGTTAGTCGTTTTCGTGTTTTCTCTCGGAATTTCGAGTCGAGTCGTGTCGTATTATCGTGATGTGTCAGAGATTGCCGCCCCTAAGTATGGAGTAGAGCTGACAATAAGTCGGTCTGGGGCTAGCCCCCGACCCGAGCCCATCGGGCTTTGCGAAATTTTTTGGTCGGATTGACAGCCCGATTTTGGTCGGGCCACGAAATTACATGGCCCAACCTGACCCATGTACACACTCCATGTATAAAAATTGGGTCGGGCCAAATAGGCTGTCTTTTTGGGCCTAAAAATTACAACCCAGCCCAAATCTCGGGTTGGTTGGGTGGGGCCTACTGGATTTTGTCACCTCTAAGTAGGGGTGATAATGGTGCGAACTTCTCATTTTTTTAAAAAAAAAAACTAATTTCGCACCAAATTGTCGATTCATGTATCAAGGCTCAATTTCTATTTTTTTCAAAGTTTGGGCCCTCCTCAAATCTTGATCTCTCACTTCAAGACCCAAAATTTAAATATCCCCAAATCTAGACCCAATTTTTTATTTTTTCCTCAAATCGGGCCCTCCCAAGATTTTGTGTTCTCACTTCGGGTTTTAGAATTTAAGAAAAAAGAAATAGAGTAAGTCTTCTGTCAAATGATCTAACGGATCTAAATCCATTAGACGGGTCTCTAATACACAAACCCGGATCCATACCCTATCCAAACCAAAAAAAAAATTAATATTTTATTGGAAGCAACCGTTCTTTCCTATGCAACACCCTTGCTTGTCCGCCGCCGCGATGCGTATGCTTCTCGTGCAATTGCTCTGACTCTATAGCGAAACATCCTTTAGAAATATATTTTCAGGCGGAACATTAAAGTAAGAAAACAAATGGCAGCTGAAATGTATTTTATGGTGGAACATTAAAGTAAGAAAACAATGACAGCTAAAATCTTTTTTTGGTTCCTTTTGCTTGATTATTAAAAAAAATATATATATACACACACAACAACGAAAGCTGATTTTGTTTTTTTTTTTGGATTTTGGTTATTGGTCAGTCTTCTTTTATCTTCTTTTGGGGAAAAACTAGTAGTTTTTAGTGTTTGAGACTTGACTTAATACGTTTGAAGCATTGACTACTAATACTTTTTGAAAAAACTAATACTTTTTATTGGAGACTATTAAATATTTTCAAATTAATTATGTATTAATACTCTTCAAAGGGATAATTAATACTTCTCAGATAAAAATATAATATTTTTTTCGCGGTCTCGTGATACTATATCACTTTCTATATTATAAAAATAAATTTTAAAGTGAGAGAATTTATTAATACTTTTCAAGTGAAAGGGATGTTAATATTTTTCAAATGACTAATATCGGTCATTGGATATTACAAAACGCTATTGGTAATAAAATAAAAGCACCATCAAGTCGATTTTGGGATAAAAAACAAATTTGGGTCCCAGGATAGTCTGACATAACTTTTTGTCAAGAAAGTATGCATTAAAGATTAGTGGAAAACTAGATATTACCGGAAAATGGACTTAAGCTTACAATTTACAAATCTGGGGTCTCTTCTGGTTCAACAATGTCGATGCCCTACCTGCCTTTCTTCGTTTTCATTTTCGCTATTGACAATTCAAAGTTCAGTACGTGATCCAGCGGCCTTAGATTTCTGAAGGTGTGAAATCTGTGGTATGTTCTTTCAATATTATTTTCTCGGCTCGATTGTTTCGTTTTTTGGCTCTCATAATATTAGGAAGAGGTCATATTCAAGTTCGCGAATTTCATGAGGTTTTGCAGGATTTGATTTTCTGTTGAAATTTATATTCAATTTTACACGAAGCGAAGTTTCTATTTGTAATGCCAATATAGTTGTTGATATGTTTGATTTCTGCAAAAATAATAGCTCGGAGATCCATTACAAAGAATTAATAGAAAGGAGCCGATGGAGAAAAGAATAAGGAACAATCTCTTATTCTTTGTGAGTTTCTTTGAACAGCCCTCAAGTAATTGACCGTCATTAGGCTAACTTGCCAACTAATTTCTAATTAACCAGCTAACTAAAGTAGCGATTGTTGTTACAAAATTGTGCTTCCTGCATTTTTTTTTTTTTCTTGTGACAGTTTCCCATCATTATGTACTTATTAGTATATTAGTGCTTAAGAAGGGAATCACCTCAGCGTGATACTAGTAAGTTAGCGAATCAATTCCGGCTCTAAGATATATCAGGGCTCACATTAAATGAATTGATAAATGTTAGGCTTGCTTTATCGCGTATATAGAACTATATGGTGATTTGAGTATAAAATTTGGTGCTTTCTGAATATGAAGAAAGCTGTTCGCTACCCTCATTGTTACCACTCGAGTAGTAAATGTGCTTTCGAAAGGTTGTTTGTTAGATCTCTGGAAAATGATAGGTTGTACATGAATGCCATTTAAATTGCAGGCTTTTGTGCATTTTTGGATTTTGTCAGAAAAAGTTAAATGGAAGGGCTTAGTCATCTTACATTCTTACTTCCTATTTTCTTCATTTTCTTCCCATTTCCCATTGAGTGTTGTTAAGATCATTCACAAGGGATCATAAGTGGGAAAGCACTAGGTTGGCCTTCACTAATTCAGTAGGCAAAGTCATTCACAAGGGATCATTAAAATGTCGCCAAAGAGCCTCTCTTTAAGTATTGAGAGGCCTAAGACCGTCAAATCTGAAAAAATTAAAAAGGCTTCTGCTCGCCTTTTTGAACAAAGAACACTGATATCTCCACCTAGAGGTTTGTTTCTTTCTATGGTTATCGAAACATAAATATAAAAGGAAAGTGCCTTTTTGCATGGGCCATGGGTGCCGCAAACGACAAGAAAGCTTTAATTTAGTCATGGCCACTTGGTGGTTGCTATTTTTTTTTTTGCTATGTAGACTGTGTTTCTTCTTAGTAAATGGTGGTGGTGAGATGTAAAGTCTTTGCCTAGTTCGTTAATCGCAACATAAGAAAAAGTTAAGGAGAATGATTTAAATATTTACGATTCTATCTCCATGGAAAATCTGTGTCACCGACTCGCTGTAGTTACCAAAACATAAGACAAGTGCCTCTTTGCATGGCAATGAGTGCCAAAGACGACAATAAAGCTTTAATTTAGTCTTGGTCACTTGGTCGTCGCTATTCTTTTGGCATGTGGACTTTTTATGAGTGTTAAAACACGCATAACACGTGGAATTATCTCATAGATGACGGTGGTGAGACGCGAAGTCATTGCCTTTTTGGTATTCACCACATCTAAAAATTTAAGTTGTTAAATAAGGGACTTTTAACATTTATGATTTTAACATGTTGGACATAGAAAATAAGATTTAGTGAGCTGTCACTATCGTCACCTACGTTTCAGCTAGTACTAGTGCCTAGTAGGGAGTGCATGAAATCTACTTTTACGTCTGCATGAAATCCAGAGTGAAATATTCGTGACCATATATGAAAAACTTTTTGATTCACTACATCATGCTGTTGTACACCATTTGATTTCTTCAGATTATGGAAATTGTTAACCATCATGGCTCTTAGATAGTTCCTACTCCATGTAAGCATTAAACTCTAATGAACAGGGAAACTTATATAACTCCTAATGTGACTTCAACTGAGAAAGGAACTCTAAATAACATTTTATTAAGCTAAGTCGCACACTCTTTATATATACACGTGGACATGGAATCCTAAATACCCTTGAGTTAAGTAATTGCTAGAAATTATGAACACTGGTCTAATGAAATAACAAAAACCTAAACTATTGATCAAACCATATTGAATATATGTATAAGCTTTCAAGTAAATGTGTCTTCCGAATAATTCCAAGTAAACACTTGAGTTTTAGAAAAGCTACAGATCTTAGAATGTTGCTCTCGTAAAGTTTGACATTTTCTCTTTTAAATACAAAAATAGAAACAAATAATTATTTTTCTATATTTTGTATATGCTGTTTGTATTTGATTAAGAGTTGAAAATTTAGGAGTTATGTTGGTTTGGTTCTTTAGAATTTTCTATGTTGGCGATCCTGATAGGGTGAACTATGTTTTTGAAGGAGAATTGTAATTGAAATCCATTAGTGATTAATGTGAAAGGAATTGCGATACAACTTCATTATCATATATATTTGAGAAATATTTTGGGTTAACATTATATATGGTAAACTGTCTCATATTATGCTTTCTAGTCTTGTTAGCACCATTATTGTTGATTGATTGTGTAGTTTCCATTTATTTAATAACAAACTTAAAGCATCGAATATTTGATTTTCAGTTACCATTGAGTGCAGATATCAAACTTTTATGGTGAGAATTATTTACTAGGACGTGTCTTTTGTTGCTTTTGTAACTAGTTGTCATTATTTCTCAGTCATCTTTAATCATTAAAGTCTCTTGGTTGATATATATATATACACACACACGCTGAAGAGAAATTGGATGTTCTAAGCAAAAAGAAAGTACCATAATAAAGAATGCATGCATTACTAAAATATGCTAGTAAGTTTCCCCCGGGAAGACCTCAACAAGATACATGTATATGTAAATTGACCCTTTTAACCTGAATAAATTAAAGTTTATTTCTCTTAATCGATAAATAATATTCTATAGTTACAAGGCGTGTATCTAATTCTTTATTGATCGTTTGCGCTCGTAATTCCATACAATATAGATAGTTGTAAACACTATACTTTGCATAGACTTGTTGTTGCATATACATTATCACTATTGACTTCATGCATGATCTTGTTATTGGTCTTGTCAAGTGTGGTATTGAGACAACACAAACTTTGAGCATAACGTTTTGCTCTAGCAGCAGGATTGCCTTTGAAGATAATTCCATATTCTAAGACGAATATATGCTTATTAGACAATGGAACATCCTAACATGAGAGTGCACACACGCAATCCAGGATTCTAACCTATGCTATTACATGCTGCTATATCGAAGCTGTCATTGTTCAACTAACTACTAAATGTTGGTTGCTCGTCTTGCTGCTTTTGTCTGTTCATCTGCTGTTATTTCTGAAGTGCAATTTTGTGCTGCTTGACCCAGATGCTATGCTCGCCGCCACCAGTGGAGTTCTTATTTGGTCCTCCGTTTGTTGGTACAGGTTTTGCTTTCGTTTTATTCTATTCCTTATGTTGCCAGTTTTGTGTTTCTGAAGGTGATTTTCCTTGGGTTTTCTTTCCATTGTTGTTTAGACTCAGCATTTTTCTTGCTTTAAGTCTCATTGAAGCTGCCTCTTCAATCATGTACATTTTAAATGTCTATTTAGAATAAGCTCTACATTTGTTCTAGTTCTTGGAGTTGGGTTTCTCCTTTTTCTGATATGAAAACAAGTAATCCTTTAATTTTGGAGCATGCCCTTTATATCCCATATACTTTGTGTTGTGTTTCCATGGTTTAATCTCACTACCAAACAATGGATAGGCTCTTATATGAACATGTTTAAGCATTGAAATTACAATGAATGGTGTGGTCTTCAGCTTATCTTTTTCTTGCCGCTTTTGGCTCGGGAAAGATGGCACTGGTGCTACAAGAGTTTAATTACTGATTATTACAAATTTTCTTGTCTATATGGTCATTTGGGTCATTGCAGGCTAAGCTCCTGGGTAATGATTGTTTTCCACCTTTCATTTAAACACTAATATGTGCCTATCCACGATTTTTGAGGAAAAAACAGAACAACTTATATAAAATAATATTTTGAAAATTTTATACATTACATATAAGGGTGATGCCATATAATATTTGGTAAGGAAAAGCCCGGGTATTGTGTTAAAAGAGTTTGAAAGTTATAAAGTAGTAAACTTTGGGCACTTCTACCAAAGAGTGGTGGCTCATTCAAGTTTTGATGAAGCTAAAACTTTACTGCGCAGTAGGGTGTTATTCAGAGGATGCTACATAGTTTGGAACTACATGATATGGATAGAAAAATGGAATGGAAGGATAGACTAAATCTTTCCAACACCAAGTAAATAAAATAAAAGGAAAGGAAAGGAAAGAAAAAGAGAGAGATTGTCGTAAGGAAAGGATTGGCATAACGTATATTGTGATGTGTGTGGTCCATAGGAGAGAAACGATACAAAACTAAATCTGCGAGTTAATATAAATTTAGACCATTGCCTCAAATGGCAGAACGAAGTTGCAGCCTTACCGTCTTTAGAAATTAGAAAGTAGGGTAACCACTAGGACGCTTTTCCTTTAGTTCTAACTGGTAAATGTTCTTTTTGAAAATCGTCTATATCTTCTGCAGGAGAACAAATGCCTAAATTTGGGCGTAGATCTTCAGTGAATTATCTATTTTTCTAAAAGAAAAAATATACTATTTTCATCAGAATTATTTTTATAAGATTATCCATAAAACATATGTTACTTGAGTAACCTACAACATTGGTTGTCCACGGGTAGCCAAACAACATAACAGTTTTGGTGACATAGCTGATTTTTGTGTTTCTAAATCTAGTTTCAATTGAATTTAGGAATAGAAGAATGAACAATGGATCTGAAATTTTTTAATACAAGAAACGATAACAATTCAAAAAAGACCTTGAGTACAAACAGGCATCTTACTTTCATTTGCATGATGATAAATTGCTACATCTTGATAAAACAACTGGAAAAAGGCCAGCAGTCCCTTAAACATTACTTGATAAACATTAGTAAATTACAATAGAAAGAGTCTGGTTTTTATTTGGATCCTTAAGACTATCAACTCTTTCTTAGAGTTCAATCAAAAAAAAAAAAAAAGAAAAGAAAAGAAAAGAAAGAAAGAAAGACCACAAAACAAAAATGGAAAACACAGACACAGAACAAGGGCCTCAACTAGAGGCTGCATTACTCTCTAATTTTTTTCGCCTGTGGTTGTTGATCCAACTTTTTAAATTTGTCTTTGTTATCCCGATATCTGAACATATGTGCACAACCTCTGCTCTCGAGTACTCGCGGAACATCTTCCAGTTATTGCTTTCGGCGATAGCTCTTATTCTGTCACGTTGTTCTCTTGTCATTCTTTTCCTACGCCTAGCGGGCCCGCCCTCCATTGGCTGATTCATTTCTTGCCTTATGATTACAGGGCTTGGTGCACGTGGTGGTGTACGGCTGGTGGATTCTTGTCGATGGATCTGCGGCTGAGGGGGTGAATCGGTAATTTCAGGGCCTGGTACGTAACGACGTGCATGGCTCGTGGATGTTTGGTGGCGATGGACTTGCAGTGGGAGTGGGGCCGGAATGGCCTGCTGGCTTTGGGCAGAGTCAAATGAAGGGAGATCCATTTGGACTCTCCGGTGGAAACTCTGGTGGCAACTGCATGCAGCACAGACCATGGCGGCTGGGGTTCCATTAGGGCCACTGGCCACAAAGAGACGACACCCATCACGAGTCTGCACCCCGGCAGCTGCTGCATGGTTGCGCAGA
This sequence comes from Rehmannia glutinosa, assembly GCA_016081115.2. Lineage (NCBI taxonomy): Eukaryota > Viridiplantae > Streptophyta > Magnoliopsida > Lamiales > Orobanchaceae > Rehmannia > Rehmannia glutinosa. The sequence goes on from CM071929.1 coordinate 48,933,307, forward strand.
CATTCCGTGTACTGTACAAGGATTTCAACCTTTGGAAGGCCATGGCTGTCGTTGTTGGCCATTTCCAAAAGAGAGAAAGGTGGTGATTGAAAAATGGGTTTTAGGGTTTTTGCTTTTTTGCAAACTTTACAGCTTTTCAGTGTTGGTGGTGGTGGAAAAAACAGAGACTGGTTTGGTCCTTATATGGACAACTCCAGTTTGCATGTATCCAAAATGGTGTAAATGCAGATTACAGATTTTGTGAATGCTGCGTTGGTGCCTTAAATGGGATTCCTCAAATGTAATTTTTTTTTGTTGATAAATTTGCACTTATTTAGTTTAAATGTGTATTTATTTATGTGTTTTAATATTCAGTAATTAGCAATTTAGACTAAAGGGAAGATCGTTGTTTAATGATCGACAAATTATTTATGATGTACTTTGATTTTTATTTTTTTAAGATGTGTTTTTATTTTCATTCAAGAAAAGAAGAATTAATTTACGTTCTTTTCACATATTTATTTTTACATTGTTTATTGCATTGCAATGATAATCATATAGCATTACACTTACGAGTATGATTTATATCATAAGCAGATAAATAACATTTTAAAATAATCTTCTTAAGAGTTAAGTCTATTATCTATGGCATACCATTACATTTACGTTATTTCCGATTTTTGTATATTATTATTAGAATATATTATTTTATATGGTCGATGATGTAGAATTTAAACCACCAAAAAACTCCTTTTGTTATTAGATTAGTTTGTAGAAGGTTGATTTAGTTTGAAAATATGCAGATTTGAATTCTAAAATGCAACAAAAAAAAATCTACGACCAGGATTTCATAAATTTAGGATGACTACGTAATTAAATGTTCATAGTTGTCTATCATTGAAATTTTAATGTATCCACTTTACTTTTTTCTATGTTTGTTCTAATAAAAATCCAAACAAAGTTTATTTTTTAATTTCGAATCTTATTATTAATTCACATTTAAGTAATTTAATTTTTTATATAAATGGCAAAATTCAAATGTATTAGCAGCTATTTTGCCATATTAAAGGTATCGTATTCGTGATGTGACCATCTATTATTTGTTATCATAATTTACTTTGTTGTCAAAATGCTGATTAATTACCACAATTTGCTATTGTGATTTGTGATTATAGAATGAGGAGAAAACTAATAAATACTTATAGTCATTTTTATTTGTGACGATCTAATTCTTGAGATATGTGTGTGTGTGTATACATTATATATAAGTAAACTCATTAATTTTTAATTGTTATCTTTTAATTGTATTATCTATTTAAATTTTACAAAATCAACTCCTTATGTGCTTATTAACTTTTCTCCTAAAATATATTTATTTTTCGTTTAGCTCAAGTTGTGAAACGAGAAGCATGTAGGTTTAATTTTGGTTTTACAAAGTTTATCATACTTTTTCTTTTCTTTTGAAGTAATATTGGTTTGATTAATTTCTTAGAGCCTTTTCTTTCTAATTATTTTCCAAATAACTTTTTTTTTTTTTGGGGGTTGGTTTAAGATATATGGATGAATTACTTTTTAATCTTATTTTTAAGGAAAGAAGATGACGGACTCAAAAAAAAGGGAAGAAAAAAAAGATTTTTTTTTTCAAATTCTGAGTGTAAATAATAAATCGTGTTTTATCCTTTTATATTTTAAAATTTAACAAAAGATAAATTAATGTAATCTATCACTTTAAGATCCAAAATTTCAACAAAAAATTTTTATTTTTTCTTTTCTTTTCATTTTTTTTCAAGCCAAAATTCAATATTTTTAATTTTTATTTTTTTCTCAAATACTTGTTTTTAAACTAAAAAACTCAAATCATAATTTGGATATCTTATTTTTTAACAAAAAGAGAAAGTATGTAATTTAACCAAAAATATTTTTTTTCTACTTTTCATTTTTTCATTCATTTTTTGGATATCTTTTTTTAAGTCAATCATAAAATCTTATTTTTATTTATTTTTTCATCTTATTAGATAAATTTATTTGAATATAAATAGATCTTTTCATCCTAGACGTTAAATAAAATTGACAATAAGCATGGATTAGCAAAAAAGAATGATGGATTAGGGAAAAAAAACGAAAAGAGAGGAGAAAAATATTTTTTGTGGTCGACATGATATATTACACTAATATTTCCTTGACAAAACTTTTGTCGACCGTCTGACGGGCCAAAAGTCGTTAGACGGATCCCAAAATGGTGCTTTGGTGGTGCTTTTATTTTATTAGTGGTGGTATTTTTGTAATATTCAATTACCGATATTAATAGTCATTTTGAAAAATATTAATGTGACTCCTTCCGAAAAGATTAATATGTAGTTCACTTTAAAATTTATTTTTATAATATTGACGATGATATAGTAGTATCAGACGGAAAAGTATTATGTTTTATCTTAGAAAAGTATTAATTGTCTCTTTGAAAAGTATTAATACGTAATTCACTTGAAAATATTTAATATCTTCCTAAAAAATATTAGTTTTTTTCACAAAAGTATAAGTAGTCCTTGTGAAACGTATTAATAGTCCCCTTAAAAATTATTAGTTTTTTCCGAAATGTTTTTAGCAAACTCCATGAAAAGGATTAGTTTTTCCAATAACAAGTATTATTATTAGTCATCGATTAAAAATTATCAAATTAGTAGTCCGAATAAGTTTATACCAAATACGAAGGAAGATAAAAGAAGATTGACCAATAACCAAAACCCCAAAAAAAAAAATCAGCTTTCGTTAGTGTGTGTGTATATATGTATACAATTTTTCTAATAATCAAGTGAAAGGAATAAAAAAAAGATTTTAGCTGCCATTGTTTTCTTATAATTTCAACTGCCATTTGTTTTTCTTATTTTAAACCTGAAAATATATTTCTAAAGGATGTTTCGCTATAGAGTCGAGGAAAATGTATAATATCCATTTCATAGACAAGCAAGGGTGTTTGAACATAGGAAACACGGTTGCTTCCAATAAAATATTATATATATTTTTTTGGTTTGAAAATGCATAAAACTGGATTACTTTGAATTTTTTGATCTTTTAAATAATAATCAATGAGTACCAACATTTGCAAATGGAGCACTAAAAAAATTCATATTCATCTTATTTTATTTATTTATTCATGATAATGTATATGGTTATATATTTTAAAATGTATATTAATAAATTCGATGATAGAGCCATTGTTACTTAAATATGTATGTAAATTGAGAGAAAATCAAAGATCGTGGAAATGACTATTGTTAAGTCTTAAAGAGAACCATTAAAATTAATCTTAAACAAAAGAAAAAAGATCTAAAAATGAAGAAGTGCATATAAAAAATGCATACTTTTCATTGTATTTTTGTATTTTTTCTTTTTTATATTTTTTTTTTTTGGAAAAGAAGAAAACATAATATATTTATCTAAACAAAAGAAAAATTTGTCTTCAACATAAAAACATCCTCCAAACAAACAAAAAAATAGGGTGGAAACAGAAAAATATGGTAAGAAAAATTATATGGCCACATCACTAATATTATACCTTTAATATGGCAAAATAGTTATTATAGATTTGAATTTTGCCATTTATATTTAGAGAGAGAGAGAGAGAGAGAGAGAGAGAGAGAGAGAGAGATTACTTAAATTTGATTTGATAATAAATTTTGAAATTCAAAAACGAACTGTGTTTGGATTTTTATTAGAACAAGCATAGAAAAAAAGTAAAGTGGAGATAGACAACTATGAACATTTAATTACGTAGTCATCCTAAGTTTATGAAATCCTCGTTGTACATTTTTTTTTGGTTGCATTTTAGAATTCAAATCTGCATATTTTCAAACTGAATCAAACTTCTACAAACTAATTTAATAACAAAAGGACTTTTTTTGGTGGTTTAAATTCTACATCTTATCGACCATATAAAATAATATAATCAGATAATAATATACAAAAAACGGAAATGACGTAAATGTAATGGTATGCCATAGATAATAGATTTAAAAAGATTATTTTAAAAATGTTATTTATCTGCGTATGATATAAACCATATTCGTGATTGTAATGCTATATGATTATCATTGACTCAAGCTTGTGGCGAAATATGTGAAAAATATGCGAAAAGAACAATTAATTCTTCTATTCTTGAATGAAAATACAATACATCTTTCAAAAAAAATAAAAATAAAAAATCAAAGTACATCATAAAAAAAAATTATCGATCATTAAACAACGATCTTCCCTTCAGTCTAAATTGCTAAATATTGCATATTGCAATTCTAAACCTAAACTTAAATAAGTAAAATTTATAAATAAAAAATAAATAATCAAAAGATTACATTTGAGGAATCTCATTTATGGCACCAACTCAGCATTCACAAAATCTGTAATCTGCAATTACACCATTTTGGCTACATACAAACTGGATTTGTCCATATAAGGACCAAACCAGTCTCTGGTTTTTCCACCACCACCAACACTGAAAACCTGCAAATTTTGCAAAAAAGAAAAAAGAAGCAAAAAACCCTAAAACTCATTTTTCAATCACCACCTTTCTCTCTTTTGGAAATGGCCAACAACGACAGCCATGGCCTTCCAAAGGTTGAAATCCTTGTACAGTACACGGAATGTCTGCGCAACCATGCAGCAGCTGCCGGGGTGCAGTCTCGTGACGGGTGTCGGCTCTTTGTGGCCGGTGGCCCTAATGGAACCCCAGCCGCCATGGTCTGTGCTGCATGTCGTTGCCACCAGAGTTTCCACCGGAGAGTCCAAATGGATCTCCCTTCATTTGACTCTGCCCCAACGGAAAATAATGACGTCTCCAGCCAGCAGGTCATTCTGGCCCCACTTCCACCGCAAGTCCATCACCACCAAACATCCAGGAGCCATGCACGTCGTTACGTACCAGGCCCTGAAATTACCGATTCGCCCCCTCAGCCGCAGATCCATCGACAAGAATCCCCCAGCCGTACACCATCTCGTGCCCCAAGCCCTGTAATGATAGGGCAAGAAATGAATCAGCCAATGGAGGGCATGGCCGCTAGGCGTAAGACAAGTTTGACAAGAGAACAAAGTGACAAAATAAGAGCTATAGCAGAAAGCAATAACTGGAAAATGTTCCGTGAGTACTCGAGAGCAGAGGTTATGCGTATCTGCTCGGAGATCGGGATAACCAAGACATGTTTGAAAAACTGGATCAACTACCAGAGGCGAAAACGATTAGAGAGTAATGCAGCCTCTAATTGAGGCCCTAGTTCTGTGTCTTTTTTTTCTTTTTTGTTTTGCGGTCTATCTTTCTTTCTTTCTTTTTCTTTTTTTCTATTGAACTCCAAGAAAGAGTTGATAGTCTTAAGGATCCAGTTAAAAACCAGACTCTTTCTACTGTAATTTATTAATGTTTATCAAGTAATGTTTAAGGGACTGCTGGCCTTTTTCAGTTGTTTTATCAATATGTAGCAATTTATCATCATGCAAATGAAAGTAAGATACCTGTTTGTACTCAAGGTCTTTATCGAATTGTTATTGTTTCTTGTATTAAAAAATTTCAGATCCATTGTTCATTCTTCTATTCCTAAATTCAATTGAAACAAGATTTAGAAACACAAAAATCAGCGATGTCAACTGCTATGTTGTTTGGCTACCCGTGGACAACCAATGTTGTAGGTTACTCCAGTTACATATGTTTTACGGATAATCTTATAAAAATAATTCTGACGAAAATAGTATATTTATTCTTTTAGAAAAATAGATAACTCACTGAAGATCTACGCCCAAATTTAGGCATTTGTTCTCCTGCAAAAGATAGAGACGATTTTCAAAAAGAACATTTACCAGTTAGAACTAAAGGAAAAGCATCCTAGTGGTTGCCCTACTTTCTAATTTCTAAAGACAGTAAGGCTGCAACTTCGTTCTGCCATTTGAGGCAATGATCTAAATTTATATTAACTCGCAGATTTAGTTTTGTATCATTTCTCTCCTATGGACCACACACATCACAATAAACGTTATGCCAAATCCTTTCCTTATGACAATCTCTCTCTTTTTCTTTCCTTTTATTTTATTTTATTTTATTTACTTGGTATTCGAAAGATTTAGTCTATCCTTCCATTCCATTTTTCTATCCATATCATGTAGTTCCAACTTCCAAACCATGTAGCATCCTCTGAATAACACCCTACTGCGCAGTAAAATTTCAGCTTCATCAAAACATGAATGAGCCACCATTCTTCAGTAGAAGTGCCCAAAGTTTACTACTTTATAACTTTCAAACTCTTTTAACACAATACCCGGGCTTTTCCTTAACAAATATTATATTGCATCACCCTTATATGTAATGTATAAAATTTTCAAAATATTATTTTATATAAGTTATTTTGTTTTCTTCTCAAAAATCGTGTATAGGCGCATATTAGTGTTTATATGAAAGGTGGAAAACAATCATTACCCAGGAGCTTAGCCTGGAATGACCCAAATGACCATATAGACAAGAAAATTTGTAATAATCAGTAATTAAACTCTTGTAGCACCAGTGCCATCTTTCCCGAGCCAAAAGCGGCAAGAAAAAGATAAGCTAAGACCACATCATTCATTGTAATTTTAATGCTTAAACATGTTCATATAAGAGCCTATCCATCGTTTGGCAGTGAGTTTATCATTAAACCACGGAAACACAACACGAAGTATATGGGATATAAAAGGCATGCTCCAAAATCAAAGGAATACTTGTTTTCATATCAGAGAAAAGGAGAAACCCAACTCCAAGAACTAGGAACAAATGTAGAGCTTCAGTGATTGAAGAGGCAGCTTCAGTGAGACTTAGAGCAAGAAAAAATGCAGAGTGTAAACAACAATGGGAAGCAAACCCAAGGGAAAATCACCTTCAGAAACACAAAACTGGCAACAAAAGGAATAGATAAAAAGGAAGTAAAACCTGTACCAGCAAACGGAGGACCAAATATGAACTCCACTGGTGGCGACGAGCATAGCATCTGGGTCAAGCAGCACAAAATTGCACGTCAGAAATAACAGTAGATGAACAGACAAAAGCAGCAAGACGAGCAACAAGCATTTAGTAGTTAGTTGAAGCATAACAGTTTTGATAAAGCAGCATGTAATAGCATAGGTCACAATATTGATGATAATTTAGAATCCTGGATTTGTTTATAAAATTTTCCTTTCTTTCAATTAGAAGATGCACTCCTCCATTGATAAAGCAGCATGTAACGGCATAGGTCAGTCAATATTGATGATAATTTAGAATCCTGGATTGTCTGCACTCTCATGTTAGGATGTTCCATTGTCTAATAAGCATATATTCGTCTTAGAATATGGAATTATCTTCAAAGGCAACCCTGCTGCTAGAGCAAAACGTTATGCCCAAAGTTCTTTTTGTCTCAATACACACTTGACAAGACCAATAACAGGATCATGCATGAAGTCAATGGTGATAATGTATAAGCAACAACAAGTCTATGCACAAGTATAGTGTTTACAACTATCTATATTGTACGGAATTATGAGCGCAAACGGTCAATAATGAATAAGATACACGCCTTGAAAATACAGAATATTATTTATCGATTAAGAGAAATAAACTTTAATTATTCAGGTTAAAAGGGTCAATTTACATATAACTACATGTAATGATCTTGTTGAGGTCTTCCAGGGGGAAAATTAGCAATGCATGCATTTTTCTATGGTACTTTATTTTTGCTCAGAGCATCCCATTTCTCTTCAGTAACTGTAGTTCAAATATATATATATATATATATATATATATATCAACCAGGCCAAGAGATTTCAATGATTAAAGATGACTGAGAAATAATGACAGCTAGTTAATGAAAGCAATAAAAGTAAGACAAGTCCCAGTAAATAATTCTCACCATAAAAGTTTGAAAATTAAGAATAGAAAAGCATAATATGAGACAGTTTACCGTATACATTGTTAATCCAAAATGTTTCTCAAATATATATTATAATGAAATTATATCGCAATTCATTTCACATTAGTCACTAATGGATTTCAATTTAAATTCTCCATCAATAAACAGAGTACACCCTATCAGGATTGCCAACATAGAAAATTCTAAAGAAAGAACCCCACCAACATAATCCTAAATTTTCAACTCTTAATCAAATACAGACGGCATATGCAAAATATAGAAAAATAATTATCTGTTTCTATTTTTGTATTTAAAAGAAAAAATGTTAAAAATTGACAAAAGCAACATTCTAAGATCTGAAGTCTTTTCTAAAACTCACGTTTTTTATTCGAAAGACACATTTACTTGAAAGCTTAAATAAGCATGCAGTATGGTTTGATCATTAGTTTAGGTTTTTATTATTTCATTAGGCCAGTGTTCATAATTTCTAGCAATTACTTAACTCAAGGATATTCAGGATCCCATGTCCACGTGTATATATAAGAGTGTGTGACATAGGTTAATAAAATGTTATTTAGAGTTCCTTTCTCAGTTGAAGTCACATTAGGAGTTATATAAGTTTCCATGTTCATTAGATTATATTTCTTACGTGGAGTAGGAACTATCTAAGAGCCCATGATGGTTAACAATTTCCATAATCTGAAGAAATCAAATTGGTGTACAACAGCATGATGTAGTGAATCAAAAAAAATTATATATGGCCACAAACAATTCACTCTGGATTTCATGTAGACGTAAAAGTAGATTTCATGCACTCCCCACTAGCTGAAATGTAGGTGACGACAGTGACAGCTCACTAAATCTTATTTTCTATGCCCAACATGTTAGAATCATAAATGTTAAAGTCCCTTCTTTAACAACTTAAATTTTTAGATGTGGTGAATACCAAAAAAGGCAATGACTTCGCGTCTCACCACCGCCATCTATGAGAATAATTCCACGTGTTATGCGTGTTTTAACACTCATAAAAAGTCCACATGCCAAAAGAATAGCAACGACCAAGTGACCAAGACTAAATTAAAGCTTTCCGGTCGTCTTTGGCACTTATTGGCACTCATCGCCATGCAAAGAGGCACTTGTCTTATGTTCTGGTAACTACATCGAGTCAGTGACACAGACTTTCCATGGAGATAGAATCGCAAGTATTTAAATCATTCTCCTTTAACTTTTTTTATGTGGCGATTAACAAACTAGGCAAAGACTTTACATCTCACAACCGCCATTTAAGAAGAAGAAACACAGTCTAGCAAAAAAAATGGCAACCACCAAGTGACCAAGACTAAATTAAAGCTTTCTTGTTGTTTGCGGCACCCATGGCCCATGCAAAAAGGCACTTTCCTTTCATATTTATGTTTTGATAACCATAGAAAGACACAAACCTCTCTGTGGAGATATCAGTGTCCTTTGTTCAAAAAGGTGAGCAGAAGCCTTTTTAATTTTTTCGGATTTGACGGTCTTAGGCCTCTCAATACTTCAAGAGAGGCTCTTTAGCGACATTTTAAATAGATTCTCAATAACTTTGCCCATCGAATTAGTGAAGGTCAGCCTAGTGCTTTCCCACTTATGATCCCTTGTCAATGATCTTAACAACACTCAATGGGAAAAGGGGAAAAAATGAAGAAAATGGGAAGTAAGATGACTAAGCCCTTCCATTTAACTTTTTTTGACAAAATCCAAATATGCACAAAAAACTGTAATTTAAATGGCATTCATATACAACCTATCATTTTCCAGAGATCTAACAAACAACCTTTCGAAAGCGCATTTACTACTCGCGTCGTAACAATGAGAGTCACGAACAGCTTTCTTCGTAATCAGAAATCACCAAATTTACTACTCAAAGAAAAGATAACACAACTGATAGTGATACACATCAGCATATAGTTCTACGTACGCAATAAAGCAAGCCTAACATTTATCAATTCATTTAATGTGAGCCCTGATATATCTTAGAGCCGAATTAATTCACTAACTCACTAGTACCACTGAGGTGGTTCCTTTCTTAAGCACTAATATAGTAATAAGTATATAGTGATGGGAAACAGGCATAAGAAACAAAATATATAAATGCAGGAGGCACAATTTTGTAACAACAATTGCTACTTTAGTCAGCTGGTTAACTAGAAATTAGTTAGCAACTTAGCCTAATGACGGTCAATTACTTGAGGGCTATACAAAGAAACCCACAAAGAATAAAAGATTATTCTTTGTTCTTTTCTCAATTGGCTCCTTTCTCTATTAATTTCTTTGTAATGGATCTCCGACTCCGAGCTATTATTTTTGCAGAAATCAAACATATCAACTATATTGGCATTACAAATAGAAACTTCGCTTCGTGTAAAATTGAATATATATTTCAACATAAAATCAAATCCTGCAAAACCCCATGAAATTCACGAACTTGCATATGACCTCTTCCTATTATTCTGAGAGCCAAAAACGAAACAATCGAGCCGATAAAATAATACTGAAAGAACATACCATAGATTTCACACCTTCAGAAATCTAAGGACGCTGGATCACATACCGAGCTTTGAATTGTCAATAGCGAAAACGAAAACGAAAACGAAAACGAAAAGGCAGGTAGGGCATCGACATTGTTGAACCAGAACAGACCCCAGATTTCTAAATTGTAAGCTTTACGTCCATTTTCCGGTAATTTCTAGTTTTCCACTAATGTATACTTTCTTTAATGTCTATTGGTTATTGTCTATTGCACTTAATATGAACAAATAGAAAATATAGGTGTGAAAAATAGTATAGTAGATGAAGGGATATAATTGAAACTTAGGGGCGTCAATTTGTGACACAATGTGAAAAACCTACCACAAATTTAGCAGGTATAGTTGTATAGGTACAACCATTTACGAGTTCGGGTCAAATTCAGCTCGAGCACGATTAACACAAAAAATAGGCCAGTTCAGGTTGACTTGCGTGTCAACACGACTAGCCTATTTTGTTATATAATGGACATGTTATTTCATATTTTGTGATGTTTTAGTTGGTTATATGATGTTGGACAGATTATTGAATGAATATTTTAGTAATTTAATGTATTTTATTTGTAATTTTAGGTTTTTTACTTTTTTTTATTTTATTTTTTGCGTGTCAAACCTTAAATTATATAGGTACTCGTGTCTTGTCGGATTGCCCGTATCATAAACAGGTTTACACATGTTGTGTTCAGGTTCGTGTAAATTGTATAATACTCGTATCATAACACAACCTGCGAACACGAAACACGACCTGATTGACAGTCCTCTTGAAAATGTATAAAACTAGATTACTTCGAATTTTTTAGTGCTTGTTTGTGAGCACTTTTGAAATAGATTTTTGGATCCAGAAGTCCATTCAATAATAACTGATGTTTGGTGGTAAAATTAGAATGGACATTTAGATAAGTCACTCCTCCAAAAATCCATTCTTGAAAAGTGAGAATTGGAAGCTTTTTGAAATATCATTCTAGGAATACCTTCATTTGCAAATGGATGACTAAAAAATTTCATATTCATCTTATTTTATTTATTTATTCGTGATAATGTGTATGGTTATATATTTTAAAATGCATATGAGTAAATTAGATGATAGAGCCATTGTTACTTCAATATGTATGTAAACTGAGAGAAAACAATTATCGTGGAAATGACTATTGTTAAGTCATAAAATAAAAAACCATTAAAATTAGTTTTAAACAAAAGAAAAAAGATCTGCAAAATGACGAAGTGCGTATAAAAAAAGGAAATAAAAATTTGCCATCCGAACTATGCTGTTTTTTCGATTGTGCCACCTAAACCTTTTTTGGGGCATTTAACCTCGCGAAGTTTACATGTTTTCCACATTGCCTCTTGGGACTCGCCGCCGATGGAAGAATTTTGTAATGTGCCATCAGAGCCGGTCCTGACTTTTCAGGGGCCCTTGGCGATAAGAGAAAAATGGACCTCTATAAAAAATACAATAAAAAACTTCACGCTCCGACAGTAAACATATTTTTCATCATCTAGAATATTTTAACGAGTGCAATATTTACAAAGACCAAAAAAAAGTATAAAATAGTCATTGAAAAAAATTGGATCTTCTAGCATTTTGAAAAGCAAAATCATTACTTAGATCATCAAAATCAAGATTTTCCAACACCTTATTTTTAATACAGAAAATTGTTAACTCATTACTATTGAAAATTGTTAACTCATTTAGACTTTCTTGAGACATAGTTGAATGCAAATGTGAATTTATCAATTTTAGTTTTGAATAACTTCTCTCTGTTGATGCTACAATAATTGTATATTTAACAAAACTCTATAAGCAATTGAAGTATTTGGAAAATAATCCGCCACTTTTATAATTTCATGTGTTACTAAAGATTCAACCTCACTCTAGTTTGGCATCTTCACTAACTCTTGATAATTTAAATAAAGGTCTCTTATCTCATTAGATTGAGTTAATATAGTTGTGGTACTATTAATATGACTTTCTCATCTTATTGTTGATAATGGATTTGATGTCAAGTGATGAACATTATCTTAAAGAAAAGGATTATTTTGTATTGTTTTAATTTTTTGGGGCCCTTATAAATATTTTTTAATAAAACATGTATACAATATAAAAACCTATGTAACATGGGGGCCCTTTAAACCCGGGGACCCTAGGCGGTCGCACTCGGTGACTACCCTCAGGGCCAGCCTTGTGTGCCATGCACGTGGGGGTAAAAATTTTATTTGACCGAAATTATACTAAAGTTATTGCACTTTGCTATCTAAACTTTGCGGGATTGTCAACTTACCATATAAACTTTGAGCGATTTACAGTTTGCCATCTTAATTTAAAAAATCATCAAAAAACTAAATGTATTATATTTTTAATTTCTTGATAAAAATAATTAACTAGTATCCATATTATAATTAAGATTATTTTATAATCTTTTTCTTTCTTACTTTATTGTACAATTGTAGAATTATAGTTTACTTCCTTTATTTACTTTATTAGTTTATAAACTAAAAAAGTATGAAATTAATGTTAATCTATTTTATCAAATTACAAATAATAAATATACATAAAAATATTTATCAATTTTGAGGAAAATAAAATAATACGCATAGGCAAATATAAATTCTAATATATTAGAAAGAATTTTCACAAATAAATTAGTATAAACTTAAGCAAAAATAAAATAAAATAAATTAGGTAGTAATAAGTTTGAACCGTATATTACAAATTCTATATAATATTTTAAAATATAAATAACGTTATTCATTAAAGTTACAATACTTTTACGTTTTTTAAATTTACTTGAATTTATAAAATTTATTTTTAAAATGCATTATATTATTAAATTTGACATTGGTGTATATTTATAATATTTCTCACTTCAAAATTCATAACAATAGTTATTTTTCTAATTTTGATGTGAAAAACAGTAAATTAAATAAGTTAAAAAAATATATATTATAAAATAATATATTGATAATATATTTTATTGAAGTGAATACTAGTTAAATTTATTATTTTTGATCAAGAAATTTAATAAAGATATAAAATAAATTTATATACATATAAAAATTTGATTTTTATTAATTAAGGCGGCGAAGTGTAAATCACTCAAAGTTTATATGGCAAAGTGATAATCGCACAATATTTAGATGGCAAAGTACAATAACATTAGTATAATTTGAATCAAATGATAATCTTGTCCTCACGTGCATGACACATGATAAACTTTCGGTGGAATATTCCACCGGCAACTCCAGGAGGCTATGTGCAATACTCGTGAACTTCATGAGGTAAAGTGTCCCGAAAAAAAACTTTTAGATGGCAAAAAAAAAAAAATCGAATAGTTCGGAGGCATTTTTTTCGGGAGAATTTTATAATAGGGTCCAAATTTAAGAAAATATATCACTACAAGACCCAAAATTTCAACATTCTCAAATTAAGATCCAATTTTTATTTTTTTCTCAAACTGGGTCTTCCCTCAAATATTGGGTTCTCAATTCAAGACCCAAAATTTTAACATTATCAAATCAAGACCCAATTTTTATTTTCTCAGATCGGGGCCTTTCCCCAAATTTTGAGTTCTCACTTCAGGTTTTAGAATTTAACAAAAAGAGAAATATTAGTCCAATCGATCACGTTAGCCACAAAAAATATTTTTCTTCCTCTTTTCATTTTTTTCGCTCATTCTTTTTTTCCTACTTCATATTTATTGTCAATTTTGTTTAATGTGTAGATACCAAGATCTATAATTTTAAATGTATGTAGCTAGCAAGATGAAAAAAATAGTAAAATATTTATCGGTTACTAAAAAAAATAATATATCCAAAATGAAAAAGTAGTAAAATATTTTTCGGTTACTAAAAAATTACATATCCAAATTATGATTGAGTTTTAAAGTTTAAAACAAGTATTGATTAGGAAAAATGGAATAAACAAAAAAATGAAACAGAAAGAAAAATGATTTTTGTGGCTGCGTGATATATTACATTAATATTTTTTTTTTATTAGATTTTAAATTTTGGGGGAGAGCCCAATTTGAGAAAAAATAAAAATTGGGTCTTGATTTAAGAAGGTTAAAATTTTGGGTTCTTCAGTGAGAACCCAAAATTTGAGGGAGGACCCAATTTGAGGAAAAAAATAAAAATTGGGTCTTGATTTGAGAAGGATGAAATCTTGGGTTTGAAGTGATACATTTTCTTAAATTTGGATCCTATTATGAAATTTTTCCCTTTTTTTTCCTCTATAACAAAATGCATACTTTTCATTGTTTTTTTTTTTTTTTTTTTGAAAAGAAGAACATGATATACTTATCTTCAACATAAAAACATCCTTCACTCTAAAAAAAAACATAAAAATATCATCCAAACAAACAAAAAAAAAAAGAAAAAATGCTAAACTCCCCAAACTATACGATTTTTTGCACTTTACCATATAAACTAATTTATTTTACACTTTACCAAACAAACTATATAAGTTTTGCACTTTACCCTATAGCGGTCATCGCCGGTGGAATATTCTCCGAATATTCAGGCACTTGCCCTCCACGTGAGAGCGAAACCGTCTTTTCCTAAAATTCAAAATAAATTAGTTACACTTTACCATATGAACTTTGTTAAGAATTTCACTTTGTCATCTAAACTTTGCGCAATTTTCACTTTATCATATCAATTAAAGAAAATTAAACTAATTATGTGTATATACATTTATTTATCTATTTAATACATAAAAATCACACAAATACGTTTAAAATCATATTGTGAGCGAATCGAAATAGAAAAATTAGCATATACCAATTACTTTATATTATATATATTCTCATATAATTACTTATTTTTGTATAATAATTTATTTTTTTCATACTAAAATTTTAAAAATACCAAATAGATAATTATGATTAAAATATTTATTTATTTATTTTGCAAAATTTTGATTTACTGAAGTACCAAACGAAATACCGAAAAAAGTAGAGGAAAAATTAATAAACCCCCCAAACTATACACGATTTTCTACATTGCCTCCTAAACTTATTTTTTTTATTTAACTCCCTGAACTATATGAAAATTTCTACGGTCCCATCTCTCCTCCCTGTCGTTGGAATATTCTGGTCAGATTCGCCGATGGGTGTAAGAGATGGGATCGTAGAATTTTTCGTGTAGTTAGGGGGTTAAATAGAAAAAAAAATAGTTTAGGAGGTAATGTGAAAATTATGCACAGTTAGGGGGTATATTAAAATTTTCTCTAGTAGTTAAATCAACTTTAAAATTTCATTTAATTCTTCCTCAATTCTTAGATTTACTAGTTTACCAGGTTCGATTTTTCCCCGTGTGCACATCAAATTATAAATGCTTGAATTATGTGTGCCCATAAATATGCTTGCATGCTTATATACTATGTTATAATTTCATTGATTTTGTCAAAATAGTGTTTCAATTTGTTAGGTTCTTGATTAGGGATGGCCCGACCCGCCGCGAGGCACGGGCGGGTCAGGTCGGCCCCTCGCCTCTTCTACCCCACATTAAATAAATTTAAATAGAAAAAATGAATAAAATTTTTATTTTTAATATACTTATAAAATATTTTTACAAAAATTATTAAATATATTAAAAAAATATAGGCGGGCCGAGGCGGGGTGGGTATCCCCTGGGGATAGAAGTGATACCCAGACATGCCCCGTCGGAGGTCATAGGACGGGGCGACCCAAACGGGGCAGGGACAGGGCAGGTACTCGCAGGTCATGTCGAAATTGTCATCCCTATTCTTGACCATTCTATTTCTTATGCATCAAATAAAAACAGTTATATAGTGGAGATGAATGTCATTTCTATATATGATTGAGTTTTCAAAGCTTGTATTCTTTATTTTGTTTTAAAGAAATATTTATTTTAGTGTCTAAATATTTTCAGAGTCAGAGTAATTCGTTTGGAGATCATGCATAATAACTTGTGAAATTATAAAACTATGATTTAATTTAATACTTTATTTGTATACAAATGCACAATAAGTATAAATATAAAACTCTATAAAATTTTAATGTACCCCCCGAACTATGCTCAATTTTTGAAACCAACTCCTAAACTATTTTCTTCTATTTAACCCCCTAAACTACATAAAAATTTCTACGGTACCCTCTTCTCCTCCCTGCCAACGGAATATTCTCATTAGATCCGTCGGCGGGGAGGATGGGATTGAACCGTAGAAATTTTCGTATAGTTGAGGGGGTTAAGTTAAAAAAATAGTTTAGGGGGTAACATAGAAAATCATGTATAGTTTGGGGGTTTATTAATTTTTCCTCAAAAAAGTATATAAAAGTTTGAGTTGAACTGATTATTTTGGTACAATATTCAGCACACGATGCATACATAATTTTCTGCTCAATTATGGTTTTGTTTGTTCATCAAATACGAATTGAGTTTAACCTCTACCTGTAAGAGTACGAGAGCAATGTACTGTGGTAATCGACCAAAGGTTTCCCACAAGAAAATTTAGCCAAGCGTGGAACTATTTAAATTTATGAAAAACAAAAATAATTATTTAACACTATAATCAAGTTTTGAACATGCAATTATGAATTGAACTAAGAGTTAAAAATACATATCTAAAGCAACATCACATTAAAAAATTGGTATGAAATCAATATAAAAGATATTTAAACCTTATAACAATTCAAAGATGTCTAAACCACTAAAAACAAATCGATATCAGTGATATTTGTACTCACCTTAATCATAAACCTTAACCCTAAAATAATACCATCGATAGATTTTTTTTTATGAATAAAAAATAAAAATAAAAGATAAATAAATGTATATACACATAATTTTTTTAAATTTTATAAGTTGATATGACAAAGTGAAAAATTGCACAAAGTTCAGATCACAAAGTAAAATTGTTAACAAAGTCCAGATGGTAAAATGTAACTATATTTATTTGAATTTTAGGCAAAGACGGTTTTGCCCTCACGTGGAGGGCACGTGCCAAAATATTCGGAGAATATTCCACCGGCGATAACTGCTATAGGGCAAAGTGCAAAATTTGTATAGTTAAAAAAGGGTGGAGACGGAAAAATATGGTAAGAAATAATATATGGTCCAATCACTAATATTATACCTTTAATATGGCAAACTAGTTGTTAAACATTTGAATTTTTCCATTCATATTAAAAACAAAAGAGAGATTACTTAAGTTTGATTTGATAATAAATTTTGAAATTCAAAAAACGAACTGTGTTTGGATTTTTATTAGAACAAACATAGAAAAAAAGTAAAGTGGATACATTAAAAGTTCAATGATAGACAACTATGAATATTTAATTACGAGTCATCCTAAATTTATGAAATCCTCGTTGTAGATTTTTTTTGTTGCATTTTAGAATTCAAATCTGCATATTTTCAAACTGAATCAAACTTCTACAAACTGATTTAGTAACAAAAGGTCTTTTTTGGTGGTTTAAATTCTACATCTTATGGACCATATAGATTAAATATACTCTAATAATAATATACAAAATCGGAAATAACGTAAATGTAATGGTATGCCATAGATAATAGATTTAAGAAGATTATTTTAAAAATGTTATTTATCTGTTTATGATATAAACCATATTCGTGATTGTAATGCTATATGATTATCATTGCAATGCGATAAACTCAAGCGAAATATGTGAAAAGAACAACGTAAATTAATTCTTCTTTTCTTGAATGAAAATACAACACATCTTAAAAAATAAAATCAAAGTACATCATAAATAATTTATCGATCATTAAACAACTATCTTCCCTTTGGAGTTTAGTCTAAATTGCTGATTATTGAACATATAAATAAACACACATTTAAACTAAATACAGTAAGTAAAAATTTATCAAAAAAATAAAATAATCCAAAAAAATAATCAAAAATTACATTGAGGAATCTCATTTATGGCACACCAACGCAGCATTCACAAAATCTGCAATATGCATTTACACAATTTTGGCAACAGCAAATGAATTTGTCCATATAAGGGCCAAACCAGTCTCTGGTTTTTCCACCACCACCAACACTGAAAAGCTGCAAATTTTGCTAAAAATACAAAAAAACCTAAAACCCATTTTTCAATCACCACTTTCTCTCTTTTAGAATGGCCAACACCAACAGCCATGGCCCTTCAATGGTTGAAGTCCTTGTAAAGTACAAGGAATGTCTGCACAACCATGCAGCAGCTGCCGGGGTGCAGTCTCTTGATGGGTGTGGTCTCTTTGCGGCCAGTGGCCCTATTGGAACCCCAGACGCTGGTATGTGCTGCATGCCGTTGTCACCGGAGTTTCCACCGGAGAGTCAAGATAGAGCTCCATCAATTTGAGTCTGAAAGACAAACGGAAAATGACGACGTCTCCATTCTGGCCCCACTCCCACAGCCACAATTCCAGCACCCCCAAACATTCAGGAGCCATGCACGTTGTTCCGTACCAGGAAGTGAAATTACCGGTTCGCCTCCTCAGCCGCAGGTCCATCAACAAGGATCCACTAGCCGTACACCATCTCCTGCACCAGGCCCTATAATAATAAGGCAAGAAATGAATCAGCCAATGGAGGCGGGCCCGCTAGGCGTAGGAAAAGTATGACAAGAGAACAACGCGACCGAATAAGAATGTTCCGTGAGTACACGAGAGCAGTGGTTGTGCGTATATATTCAGAGATCAGGATAACAAAGAAAAGTTTAAAAAACTGGATCAACAACCACAGGCGAAGGCGAGCAGAAAATAATGCAGCCTCTAATTGAGCTCAAGTACAAGAAAAAGTTTTTATTGTGTCTGTGTTTTTCTTTTTTGTTTTTTGTTCTTTTTTGATTGAACTCTAAGAAAGAGTTGATAGTCTAAAGGATCCTGTTTGAAACCAGACTCTTTCTCCTGTAACTTATGGTTATAGAGTTATGTTTAAGTGACTGCTGGCCTTTTCTAGTTGTTTCTTATATTAAAAAAATCCCTTGTTCATTCTCATATTCCTAAATTCAACTGAAATAGATTTAGAAACACAAAAATGTTATGTTCTTTGTCTACCTGTGAACAACCAATATTGTAGGTTTCTCCAGTTACATATTTCTTCCGAATAATCTTATAAAAATAATTCTGATGAGATTTTTTTTGGGTTTTAAAGAAATAGATAATTCACTGAAAGATCTACGCCCAAATTTAGGCATTCATTCTCCTGCAGAAGATCTAGATGCTGTTCCAAAACAACATTTACCGGTTAGAACTAAAGGAAAAGCATTTTAGTGGTTAGTTGGTTACCCTATTCTCTAATTTCTAAAGACGGTCAGGCTGCAACTTCCTGCCATTTGAGGCAATGATCTAAATTTATCTTAAATAAGCAGATTTAATTTTGTGTTGTTTCTCCCCTATGGACCATACACATCACAATCTACGTTATGCCAATCCTTTTCTTATGACAGTCTCTCTCTTTTTATTTCTTTTTATTTTATATATTTATTTATTTACTGTTTGAAAGATTTAGTATATCCTTTCATTCCATTTTTCTATCCATATAGCGCAGTAAAACTTCAGCTTCATCAAAACATGAATGAGACACCACTTTCGGCAGACGTGATTGCTTGGCGATTCCCAAAGTTTACTATTTTTTAACTTTCAACCTCTTTTAACACAGTACACGGGCTTTTCCTTGCCAAATATTATATTGCATCACCCTTATATGGAATGTATAAAATTTTCAAAATATTCTTCGCAAAATTCGTCTATAGGCACATATTAGTGTTTATATGAAAACTGGAGAACATTCATTACCCAGGAACTTAGCCTGAAATGACTCTAAATGACCATAGATACCAGAAAGTTTTTAATAATCAGTTATTAAACTCTTGTAGCACCAATGCCATCTTTCCCAAGCTAAAAGCGGCACGAAAAAGATAAGCTAAGACCACACCGTTCATTGTAAATTTCAATGCCTAGACATGTTCATAACAAAAATTTCTGATACAACATAATTGCACCAAAAGATCAGGGACATATGGACTATAACTGTAATAATAATTACGAAATCCACTTATATAAGTTGAAGCATTCATTTTTGTGCAAAGTCAAACTTACAAACAGAATGGTGGAGGACCAAATAAGAACTTCACAGGTAGCGACAATCATAGCATCTGGTTCAAAAAGCAGCAAAAAATTGCACGTCAGAAACAATGGCAGAAGAACAGAAAACAGAAAGACAAGCAACAAGCATTTAGTAGTTGAAGCATGACAGCTTCAATATAGCAGCATGTAAGTAGCATAGGTCACAAAACAGAATCCTAGATTGCGTACGTGCACTCTCATGTTAGGATGTGTCATTGTCTAATACAGGGGCGGAGCCGGGGGCAAGAGTACGGGTGTCAATCTTGTCGTGTTTTGTGTTCTCGGGTCATGTTCTGACACAAATATTATAGGTTTGACCCGAACCCGAACACGACCCCTTTAATTATTTGTGTCAAGATACACGACACGAACACGACCCATTTATGACACGGGTAACCCGACACGACACGAAAAGCCTATATAATTTAAAGTTGACACAAAAAAATAAAAAAATGGAGAAAAAATTAAAATTTACAAATAAAAAATACATTAAATATTAAAAAATTATGAAATTCGTGTTAGGTTCGTGTCGGGTTATCGTTTCGGGTCACAAATTGACGCCCCTAGCCAAGAGTAAAAAACAAAAGATCACATTTGTGTATATATACAAGATAATAAAGTTTATATATATTACATTTGTATCAAAAGAATATACTAATATTCATTAGTAAATATTTACAAAATACATCATTAAATCCTTAACTTGTTTAAAGTCTCTTTTGCATATCACGAAAACCATCTACAATTTAATTTATCCTATTTTTTTTTGTAATTTTCTTTTCAATATATATTAGCAAATAATTATGAGAAACCCATCTTTTGATGAACAGAAAATATAATTTTAAGATGATAATAAGATAAAATAAGACCCACAAAATCTCCAATTTAACTTACTAAAATTCATGGAATAATTTTTATTCAACAAAATTATGAGGGGGGCCAAAATACTAAATAATAAAAATATAGGTACTAAAAAGAAAAAAAGGAAAAGGTTTGGGTGGGGGCCCCCTGAGCCACCATGTGGCTCCGCCACTGGTCTAATAGGCGTATATTATTCTTAGAATATGGAATTATCATCAAAGGCAATCCTAAGAGTTACGCTCAAAGCTTGTTTTGCCTCAACACCACACTTGACAAGACCAATAACATGATCATGCATGAAGTCAATAGTGATATTGTATACGTAGCAGCAAGTCTATGCAAAGTATAGTGTTTAGAACATGTACTTGCTGCTACGTATACAATACCAAAACAACGTGAATTTTTAGATTTGGTGAATACCAAAAAAGGCAAAGACTTCATTTCCCACCGCCACCATTTACGATTAAAATTCCACGTGTTAAGCGTATAATATTCAATATCTCTTACACTCTTAAGAAGTCCACATGCCAAAAGAATAGCAATGACCAAGTGATCGAGACTATATTAAAGCTTTCTTGTCGTTTGTGGCACTCATAGCCCTTGCAAAGAGGCACTTTTCTAATGTTTTGGTAACTATAGTAATGCAGACCTTCAATCGAGATAGAATCATAAATATTAAAGTCATTCTCTTTAACTACTTAAATTCTTAGATGTGGTGATTACGGAACAACGAAAAGACTTTACATCTCACACCACCATTCACGAAGCGTGTACAATATCCTATATCTCTTACACTCAGTCCATGTGACAAAAGAACAACAACAACCCAAGTGACCAACACTAAATTAAAGCTTTGTTATCATTTGTGGAACCCATTGAGCAAAGAGGCACTTACCTTTTTAATTTATGTTTGGGATAATTACAAAAACACCCCTAAGGTTTGGGCTAATTACAAAAAAAAAAATCTAGAGATGTTTCAAAATTACAAAAAAAAAATTCTCAGGTTTTATTATGTCTTAATTTTAAGGGGCGATTGTAATATTCCCATAAATATCAGGGGGGCGGGGGTGGGGGGTGGTTGAATTGATCTTTGCTTAATGAAGGGGTAGATGTAAGAGGAATCAAACCTCAAGGTTTTTTTTGCAATTTTAAAAAATCTCAGGTTTTTTTTTGGTAATTAGCTCGAACCTCAGGGGTGTTTATGTAATTATCCCTTTATGTTTTGATAACCACAGACATACAGATTTTCATTTGGCGATAGCAGTGTTCTTTTGTTCAAAAAGGTAAGGGGAAAACCTTTTCCTTTTTTAGATTTGACGATCTTAGGGCCTTTTAACACCTAAAGAGAAAGTATTTACTCTTTAGTGCCAATGTTAATAGATTCTCACAACTTTTTCCTATCGGGAAAGTGAAGGTCGGACTAGTGCTTTCCACTTATGATCACTTGTCAATGATCTTAACTACATGAATAGATTGCCATTCGATGGGAGTCTGACAACTCAACAGGAAATGGAAAAAAGAAAAATGAAGAAAATAGGAAGTATGATGACAAAGCTCTTCTATTTAACTTAGCTGACAATATCCAAAAATGCCAAAACCTATAATTTAAATGGCATTCATGTGCAACCAACACATTTTCCAGATATCTAACAAACAACCTTTCGAAAGCACATTTACTACTCGCATCGTAACAAAAGAGTCACGAACAGCTCTCTTCATATTGAGAGACCACCAAATTTTCTACTCCAAAGAAAAAATAACACAATTTATGCACATTACCATATTGTTCTATATACATGATAAATCAAGCCAAAAATGTATTTCTTCATTTAATTTGAGCCCTGACACATCTTAGAGCCGAAATGAATTCGCTAACTTACTAGTATCACTGAGGTGATTCCCTTCTTAAGCACTAATATAGTACTACATATATAGTGATGGGAAACTGCCATAAGAAAAAGAAGAAAAAGAAAAGGAGAAGCAGGAAGCACAATTTTGTAACAGCAATTGCTACTTTAGTCAGCTGGTTAACTAGAAATTAACTTGAGGGCTGTATAAAGAAACTCACAGAGAATAAAAGATTCTTCCTAATTTCTTTGTAATGGATCTCCGTGCTATTGGTTTTACAGTAATATCCATATTATCATGCAGAAATCAAACATATCAACTATATTGGGCATTACAATATGAAAAATCACTTCGTATAAATTGAAAATATATTTCAATACAAACTCAAACCCTGCAAAACCTCATGAAATTTTGCATATACCCTCTTCCTATAATATTCTGGGAGCCAAGAAAGGAAACAATCGAGCAGAGAAAATAATATTGAAAGAACATACCATAGATTTCACACCTTCAGAAATCTAAGGCCGCTGGATCACATACTGAGCTTTGAAGTCTCAATAGCGAAAATGAAAACGAAAAGGCAGGTAGGGCATCGACATTCTTGAACCAGAACAGACCCCAGATTTGTAAATTGTAAGCTAAGCCCATTTTCAATATAATCGAATTTCAATAATTTAATAGAAAGTATAGGAGATGAAGGGATATTATTGAAAATGCATAAAAGACTTTTAAATGCATAATGACCAATGAATACCTAGGGGTGGTTCCGGTTCCGAAACCGCCGGATTTTGTTCCACGCTGTTCCGGTTCTCATTTTGAAACAATCGGAACTTAAGAATCGTTGCTCACCTTTGTTTTGGGACGATTCGGTTTCGATATGGAACTTGATTTCTCCATGCATCAGAATCGTTTGTTTCTCTTTTAATATTTTTTATTTTAA
This sequence comes from Rehmannia glutinosa, assembly GCA_016081115.2. Classification (NCBI taxonomy): domain Eukaryota; kingdom Viridiplantae; phylum Streptophyta; class Magnoliopsida; order Lamiales; family Orobanchaceae; genus Rehmannia; species Rehmannia glutinosa. The sequence continues at coordinate 48,957,480 of CM071929.1, forward strand.
AATAATTTATCAATTTCAGTTAAAAAAAATGAGGGGAAAAGAAAGAAAGGACTTGAATTTAATATTCAATTAAGTTTTGTACTTAATATTAAACTGTTTATATATACTATTAGTGTGTAGATGAATCAAACTTCACGTAGTTCGCTTACAAGATTTGGTTTAAAACGTGTTTCATTTAGTTACGAATATAAAATATTATAATAAACAGTTAACATATCTTCTAATATATTTTTACAAAAAAAAAATTGAAACCAACGGCTTCAACCGTTGGTTTTACTACGGTTCCACTGCCAATTCCACGGTTTTTGAGACCAAGAAACTAGAACCGGACTACACGGTTTTGGTTTTTCCGCTTTTAGAATCATTGATCGGTTAACAGTTCCCAAAGCGTTGATCACGGTTCCGGTTTATAACCCAATTTTGATTCCATTTGGCCACCCATATGTATACCAACATTTGCAAATGGGAATTAGAAATTTTCATATTCTTCTGTATTTATTTATTTATTCATGATAATAACGTATATGTTTATATATTTTCAAGTGTCTATGAATAAGTATGTAAATTGAGAGAAAATCAATGATCGTGGAAATGACTATTGTTTAAAGTCATAAGATCAAAATCAATTATATTAAATTTAAACAAAGAAAAAATCAATCTTCATATGATTCGAAAAAAAACACGCTTGGGGAGAAGAAATAGTTTTCTTTTCTCGAATGATAAATTTTTTATTACAACAACCCAAAAATTGGAATTATAACTACACACGTAGCCAACTGGCTAAGAGTCGACTTGACTAAACAAAAGTCAAGCGAGGAATTGGCAAGACCAATTCAGATCCACTTTACAAACTAAAAACTCTACACCCAAAACTAAGAACACACCTAAGCTGGGAGACTTCAACACTCCTTAATGGAGACTGTAAAACACTAAAAAATTGAAATTGGGCACGAGCAACCACTATATACTACAGAACAAATAAAATTGATCCGCCTACGAGTTTCGCAAATCAACCGGGAAAAGAAAAGACACAAACATAAAAAATACAACAAAAACACCCAAAATAACAGGGAAAAAACAACTAAAAATACAAAAAAAAAAAAAAAAAACAAGAACCATGAATCTGGAACTCAGCGGCCTTGTTTGTTTATGTTTCCAAGGCCACATTTCCAATTTCCAACTATTTATAGAAATGAAATCATGTTTGTTTTCTAAAATTTTCAATGGAAATCATCATTTCCACTTTCCACTTTTCACATAAAACATCACCTCAAACCTATAATTTCAATTCTCAACTCTATACACTATCCTACATCACTTATCAATCATTATTCTTATTTTTTAACCCAATTATATATGTGGGACCCTCCATTACCAACTTTATCTACTTAAAATACTACTATATATATCTAATGGGACCCACTAGCCTACAATCTTACAAATATAATATTATATATTCAATTAAAATATTCAATCACTATCAATTTTTCAAATTATTATATACATAAAATACTATTTCAAAACTACTTAACCAAACATAATCTCATTTCCAAACCTACATAAAACTCATTCTCATTCACTTATCCAAATATAATTCCAGTTTTCACACGAAAACCAATAAATTCTGAAAATTCATTTTCCAACACTAGAAACTAGAAATAGTCCATGGAAACATAACCATACAAGACCAGCCTCTCCCTCTCCCTCTCTCGGTCTACCATTGCGGCCCATCACCACCACAAAAGCGCCTCCAAGAAACCCACGTGGCATCACCACCCGTGCCTGCAAAGACGGAGTTGACCGGAAATGGAGTATCATGTTGATTGAAAGAGCCAGATCCCATCCCAAAGAACACTTTGTTATCTGCCATTGTTGTGGGAATGGTTGAGAGGGGTGGAGAAGGAGGCAGTGGGAGAGTGAGGGGGAGGGGGCGGCTGTGATTTCTTTTAGGTTTTGGAGAGAATTTTAGTGAGAGAAAAAGTATGTGTTGGCTTTTGCCACGGGGAGAAGAAATAGTTTCATACATGTCAATATTTTATATTTGTATATAAAACAACAAAATTTGAATCTGAATATAGCTTGAAATTCGCCCCTAGGGGCATAACTCAACTAGCAAATGATATGAGTGATGTAATATCCGTTTCGCTGACACCCGCAGCGTGGGAGTTCAAATCTCCTTACTAATAGAGTGGATGGGGATTTATTGTATGTGACTCAGTGGGCAGTAGGGGTCCTCAGGGATCATATTCATCCTTTTGAATATAGCTTGAAATTTAAAATAGAATTTGTTCGGCATTTGTTTTGAACAAACATAGAAATAAATAAAGTGGATACATTATATGTTTAATGACAAACGATTATAAACATTAAACCATATAGTTATTATAAAACTATGAAATTCTCAATATAGATAAGAATCATTTGAAAGTACATTAAACATTTACAACTAATTAATAACAAAGACGTCTATGGTGTTTTTCCCCCACAAAAAATAGGTCATGTCATTGCAAAGATCCAAACCCAAGTCTCTTCACTAAAGAGTAGTACTCGTGGCCATTAGACTAACCTCACTGGGATGTCTTTTGGTGGTTTAAAACTTTAAATTCAACATCTCAATTGACCACAGTAAAATGATAGGAAAAATATCGACCCATCACATTAAGAAAATAAAAAATAACTGATTAAACCTTGATTTTGAAATTCCGAGGTACATATGTATATGGCATTTAATATGACCCCCCTTTTGATGTGGAACTAAAATTGCTAACCTCAAAAAGCTACAGGGCTGAAGGGTTTCTCTCCTAACTCTCTCTCTGGAGGCGACTTAGTGGGAGCAGGCATCCTGCCTCTTGGTGGGTGGGTTTCACTACATCGGCTCGCCGATTGTAATGTCGGTTTGAGTATGGATCCGGATGACTTGGCTAAACTCGTGGAGGAGCTGAAACGAACAAAGGTTAGCAGTGAGGACAAGGTTGTTTTGGATAGCGACTCAGTAAAACAAGAAACAGAGCCTATTGGCGAAAGTATTTTTGGCGGAACCAGTCCAAAGAGATCTTTTCAAGCAACAAATGCCAAAGCTTCTTCAAACAGTTAAGCCGGTGGAAATAGAAATAGTGGGTGAGAACTTGTTTATTGTTAGCTTTAAATCTGCAATTGATAGAAGAAGGGTTTTAATGGAAGGGCCATGGAATCTCCACAAAAACCTAGTTCTTTTTCAAGAAATACAGGGACTCCAAAACCCCAGGGAAGTCCCATTTGAACACATTGACATTTGGGTACAACTCCACAATCTCCCAATTGCCTTTATGAACAGAAGAATATTGGAAACGATAGGAAGAAAAATCGGGGATGTGCTGGAGATTGACGAAAGTGATGGGGGTCAATGTTGGGGTAGGTTTGCAAGGTTAAGGATGCGTTTGAAAATGGGAAAACCTCTGAAGAAGTGCGTTAGCGTACAAGTAGAACAAGAAGCGGAAGAGGTCCTTATATTACTCGTGTACGAACGACTACTGGACTTTTGTTTTGTGTGTGGACATATTGGGCACACTCAGAAAGAGTGCTCAGAACCGGAGGCGGATAAAGAAAGCCCCTAATTCGGACCTTGGTTGAGGGCAGCGAGCTATACTGGAAGTCGAAAAAGTAGGGAGGATAGAAGAACACCTATAAAATCGCCTTTATCAGAGTCGTCGACGTCAAACAAGGCGATAACATTGAGTAGAAGGGATGAAGGGTCTCAGATGAAAAGAACTCAAGAGCAGAGGAATGAACTAGAGGAGGTTCTATCCAGTGGAGAGAGGGGGAGTGTAGGAAAGAAGGGCAATCAATTATGCAGAACCACGAGCATCCAGGGGTTAAAGAAGGACAAGCAGATTCTGATTGAGGAGAGCCCGAGAACTCCTAGTAATCCCCTATTAACGGGCATACCCGAGAAACTCGACCTGAAGTCTCTACTTATGGGGGAAAACCAATCATCAAACTTATACCCCATTCAATAGGGGATGGAGAATAAAGAGAGTACTAGCTCAGATACTATCATGTCCACAGGGCGGAGTCCAAAGAAGTGGAAAAAAGGGCCAGAGAAAAGAGACCCATAAGACGAGAAAATAATAAGGACGCTTTGGAAGGTGGCAAAAAAAGGAATGGAAATAGTGAGACAGAAATGGATATAAGCCCAAAGAAAAAACGTATTTTCGGAAATGAACAAGAAAACATCTAATCCAATGGCGGAGGTTGCGGATCAACCCCGCCGATCGCCATGAGTTGCATTGTGTGGAACGCTCGAGGCCTCGGCAACCCTAGAGCGTTCGGAGAATTGCGCTGTCTCGTTAAGGAAAGGAATCCGTCTCTTTTATTCCTATCCAAAACGAGGATGATGGCGTCACGTTGTAGCCATTGGAAGGGTATTCTTGGTTTTGAAGGAATGTTTGTTGTAGATTGTAAAGGTAAAAGTGGTGGTTTTATGTTGTTTTGGAAGCAACCTTTCGCTGTGACTATTAAATCTTTCTCTCAGGGTCATATTGATGTTGCGGTGGTTGAGGGCTCGAAGGTTTGGAGATATACGGGATTTTATGGAAACCCAGACGCATCGCTCCGAAAAGAATCGTGGAAGTTACTGAAAAGACTGCACAATATGGAGGGATTAAAAGAACTACCATGGTTAGTGGGTGGGGATTTTAATGAAATCTTCTTTGGCTTTGAAAAATTGGGTGGTAGGCCAAAATCTAATGCACAGATGGAAGCATTGCGTGAAACCCTCGAGGAGTGCGAGCTACGAAGTATGCATGCCAACGGGGAATTCTTTACGTGGACGGGTAAAATGTCTCCTACCTTATTGATTTTCGAACGTCTGGATAGATTCTTGAATTCAGAGAGTTGGAGAAACTTGTATCCCATTGCGATGGCGTCAAACTTAGAGTTTTACCACAATGATCATCGACTGTGGAAATGGTGTTGGGTTGTGAAGATTCAGTCAGTAGATGTGGAGCAAAAATAAGACCTTTTAAATTTGAAACATGTTGGCTTTATGAAGAGGAAATTGAGGATATTGTGGAGAAAGGATGGTCGAGCGCTCCGACATCTAGCACCCTCCACGAGAAGCTCCAAGTTTGTGGCGAATATCTGAATTTATGGGCTGGTTCTCGGTTTCGGGGTTTGTCAAGACAAATTGGAGATAAAAGAAAAAACTCAACTCCCTAAAAAATCACCAACAGTGGGCAAAGGCAATCCCGCAAATTTTGGAGCTTGAAAAATCCATCGAAAAGTTGCAGGCCCAAGAGGAAAACTATTGGAGGCAAAGAAGTAGAAAGTTGTGGCTAGCATCGGCTGATCAAAACACAAAATACTTCCACTCCCAAGAAAATGAGCGTAGGTCCCATAACATGATCAGAGGGCTTCTCTCGAGTCATGGAGACCTCTGCACAGATGCCGACGGTATCGCGGAAATTATCCTGAACTATTTCAGTAATTTGTACTCGTTCGATCACCCAACTGAGGGTGATTTTCGCAAGGTCCTGGAGAAAGTCCAACATAAGGTTGATGAAAAAATGAACGATTACCTTCGCACGCCTTTCTCTGGCGAAGAGGTGAGACGGGCAGTTTTTGACCTGGGACCAGAGCGGGCCCCCGGCCTTGATGGCATGCCTGGACTGTTTTTTCAGCGATTTTGGAAGCTTATAGGTGGTGGCGTTACTAAAACTGTGCTCGCTGTCCTAAAGGAGGGAGCCTCATTAGAAGAGTGGAATCAAACAGTCATCACCTTGATTCCTAAAAATAAAAATCCTCTCACTTTGAAGGAATTTTAGCCTATCAGTTTGTGCAACTTTTTTTATAAAATTGTCTCTCGAGCCATTGCAAACAGGATACGAAAGGTCCTTCCAAATGTCATTGATGAATTCCAAAGCGCCTTTGTCCCGGGGAGATTAATTACTGACAACATTATAGTGGGTTTTGAATGTATGCACTGGATCCGAAATCAGAAAAAAGCAAAAAAAGTTTTGCGGCACTCAAACTCGATATGAGCAAGGCATACGATCGAGTTGAGTGGGGTTTCTTAGAGCTTTATTATCTTTGAAAATGGGATTCCACAAAGATTGGGTTGAAAAAGTCCTTCAAAGTATTAAAACGGTATCCTTCTCATTTTGTGTAAATCAAGAGACTTTTGGGAACATCAAGCCTCAACGCGGGATCCGACAGGGGACCCTCTCTCCCCTATTTGTTCGTCTATGCGCTCGGGGCCTATCATCCTTACTCACAGGATTGGAGACGAACAAAGCGATCCATGGCGTCAAGATTGCCTCGGCGCCCTGCGGTTTCACATTTGTTCTTTGCGCACGACGGTTTGGTATTCTTTCGAGAAGTGAAAATTGCTTGAAGCGAAGCACTCTTGGGAGCTCTTAAATCGTATGAAAAAGCTTCGGGCCAACTTATTAACTTTGAAAAATCGGCGCTATCTTTCACCGAGAACACAAATCGGGAGGTTGCGGATAGGATTAAGACCATTCTTACAATCCTAGTTACGCATACGGTCATGAGGTTTATTTGGGACTTCCGACGATATCTTTACGAAGCAAAAAAATCCGATTAAGGTATATTAAGGATCGAATTATTAAAAAAATCCATGGATGGGGAGGAAAATTTTTTCTCGACGAAGGAGGAAAAGAAGTTATGATCAAATCAGTTCTTCAGGCCGTTCCAACTTATACTATGTATTGTTTCCGAATTCCATCTTCTATTTGTGATGATATTGAGCGCGAATGTGCAAAATTTTGGTGGAGAACGTCGGAGAAAGGAAAAAAGGTGCACTGGTGTAAATGGGACGAACTGTGCAAGTCAAAAATCTGGGGGGTTTGGGATTCCGGAAGCTTTCCATTTTTAACAAATGCCTCATCGCTAAACAAATATGGAGAATCCTCAAACAACCAGAATTGTTAATTGCTCGAGTGCTAAAAGCTCGATATTTTAAACACGGTGATGTTATGGGTGCCCGGCTGGGAAGTAATCCCTCGTATGTTTGGAGATCGCTCATATGGAGTCGCGAAGTGCTGGCTGCGGGATTGGGGTGGAAGCCGGAAGGTGGGAAATGGGGAAACCATAGATGTCAACTGTGCTAACTGGATTCCTTCTCGTCGTATGCCCTGGAGATTTTATGATGGGGAGAATAGTTCTAACTTAAAGGTGAAAGATCTCATTTTGAATTCCTCCTGGAACGTGCCCTTGCTGGAAACCATTTATCCACCTTTCATTGTGAAAGAAATTTGTGCAATACCTCTGTTAAATCAGAATGAAAATAATACTCTTTATTGGAAATTTGATCCGAAGGGAGTTTACACTGTTCGGGAAGGGTATAAATTAGCCATTGGATTTTTTGACACTCCTAAGAACTCGTCTGGGCAGGGACTCCTTTACTGGTGGAGAGGCATTTGGGGGATTAAAGTTCCACCTAAAATCAAGTATTTTTGGTGGCGAGTGTCGAAAGATTTTATTCACGCGGGCGCGAACCTGGGAAACCATCACATTCCCGTGACAGGTATGTGCTGTCTATGCAATTCCCCGGAGGGCTCGACGCTTCATTCCCTGTTCTTTTGTCCGGTGTTGAAACCCATTTGGAAAAATCAAGCTTTTGCACCCCTGTTGAAGAAAGCTAAAAATGGGTCTACTTTGGATATGTGCTTGTGGATGTTTGATAATCTGTCAAAAGAGGATTTTGAATTCTTTGTCACCTTCTCGTGGTTCTTATGGAAGGAGAGGCAACGAATTATCCATGATAAGGGACCGGGTCACAAGGGTATAAAGATGGAAGGAGTTGAGGCTTATTTGCAGAATTTCCAAAAAGCCAGCGGGCGAGGGGGCAAATCCTACCAAGATTCCGAAAATGAAACCATGAACAAATGGGTGCCACCACCAATTGGGCAGTTGCGATTGGAGGTTGATGCGACGGTGAACGAGCAACACGGCAGATTCGGAGTTGGGGGGATTGTTCGTGACGCCGGTAACAAACCCATTTTGGCGTTCGGAAAAATTGTAGAATCAGTCCGATCCATATTCGAGTGTGAACTTCAAGCTATTTGGGAGGGCCTGGAAATTTGTTGTTATGCCAACATCTATCCAACACAGGTTGCTTTCGATTCCATTCTCGCGGTACAAGTAGTTACTAGCGGGGGAGAGTTTCAAAATTATATTAAGGTCTGGGTGTCTCGCATTCAGCAGCAGGTGAGAGATGGCGCTGTCCAAAAAATATTCCATGCCCGTCGAAGCGCAAACTTGGTTGCCCATTCTGTTGCTCATTTTGTTTCTTTATCTCAATCTTCTTTTATTTGGAAGTATGAGAATATTTCATTTTGGCTGAGGGATCTTGTAACTAAAGGTGTTATTCAGTGATTAATAAAGTGCAAGTTTCCTTTGCGTCAAAAAATAATATGACCCCCTTTTAAACTAAGGATTTGAACGAATTAAATTTAATTGTTGGATTAACACATTATTTAAAGAATGCAACTTATCTGCCTTTGATTTGATTCATAGTCGTTAATTATGATGGCAATAAGATAAACTATAAAATATGTAAAAACAATGATGGAAAATAATTTTTTCTTTCTGCAATAAAAAATATGACAAATCTTGAAGAAGTAATAACTAAACACATGCATCATATATAATTTATTGAATCAACGATTGCCCCTTTAGTCTAAATTGCTAATTATTATCGTGATTTCCAAACCTACATATAAGACCATCTCCAATAGTTTGCACTACTTTAGTGCAGAGTCTGCACTATTTTGGTGCAAAATTTGCATTTCATCTCCACCAGTTTGCACTACTTTCTGCACTAAAAAAGAATATTCCATAAAATCAATTCTTTTATTAATTTAATATTGATTTTTACTTTATAATTGATAAAAATATTATATAAGTAATTTTATTTAATATAATATATTAAAATTTTATCTTCAAAATAATCAAATTAAAAAATGTAAAATTAAGGAAATTAATGCAAAATATTGAAATTAAAATTCATAATAATACAGAAACACAATTACAATATGATATTGACTAGTTCTCTGAATTAGAATACTCTTCCCACAAATGATCAATATGATATTTTATGTAATTTTACCTATTTTATGCAGTTTTTATTATTGTTGTAATTTTATGTTTCATTATTTTGTAATGTATTTCATATATGATTTATAATTTTGTGTGTAGTATTTTAAATCTCATAGTATTATTCAATTACACACTATATTATTTAAAAAAAACTATAACATGCTGAATTAATTTTAATACTATTTTCTACTAATTTTAAATTAATAAAACTAATTTTCTAGCTGAAATTAAAATTAAAAAGAAAAACAAAAAAAAAAAAGTAAAATAGCGCCTAAACAGTGCAGCTCCAGAAATGGCGCTGCACTGTACAATATCCAAAATAGCGCTAAGAATTAGCGCAGTGTTGGCCCATGAAAAGTAGCGGCCCCACGCCAGAATTGTGCATTGCTGGGGATGCTTTAAACAAGGGATAATTAGATATGGCAGAGGGGCGGGGATTCCCGGTTCCCTGCGGGGAACTGCACCGAACGGGACGGGGAGTCCCTAAAAATTTCCCCCGTGGGTTCGGAGAAGGAGATTTTTTTCTCCCGTAGGCACGGACGAGGATCATATTCCTCGGTCCTCGTTCCATTCCCTGCGGGGAACCGAATATTAAATATATAATATAATATTTTAAATATATATAATATATTATAAATATATCCACATTAACTATATAAAATAAAAAATCTTTAATTTGTTTTATTTATTTTGTATAATGAGTGCTTTATTAGTTTTTTTATATATTTTATATATCTTTTAAATATTTAAAAATTATTTTTTTAAAAAAAATATCATTTTTTTGCGAAAAAAATAAAATCAAAACGAGGGGCTTGGATCCCCACGGGGACGGGGATGAGGGAGTTTTTTCCCGCTTGCTTCACGGGGACGGGGTTGGGGATTCTCCGCGACCGTGGGAATGGGGATGGGGATTGCTCCCCCACCCCCGCGCCGTTGACATCCCTAACTCATGAGGTAAGGATAATTACAAAAAAATCCAAAGTTTCAAAAATTGCAACAACCCCCTTGAGCTTTAATTCCATCATACAATTTAGCGGTTTATAACAATTTTTTTTTTCCAAAACCTCCCCTCATATTTATAAAAATACTACAGTTAGACCCTTGTAATAAAAGTCAATCAAACCTCATGTGTAGTTTTTGTAATTTTCCCTATAAATTTAAACAATCGAAAGATTACAACAATCCTCATTTATGATAAAACTCAGCATTACCATAATCTTGTTACACAATAAAAACCCATTTATTACATTTTTGGCTTGATTCAAATTCACTGTCAATATAAACCACCCTCCTCTCATCATCTTCCAACCCATCTGCTGATACAAACCCTAAAACCTCCTGTTATCATCTTCCTCCTATTTTCTTTACATCTCTAGTTTCATTCCAGCCCCAATAAAAGCAACATTTGCAAGTTCTGCTCAAAGAAAACCTAAACCCTCCTTCTATATCACCACCTTTCTCTGGTTTTGAAATGGCCAACACCAACAACAGACATGGCTTTTCGAAGCTTCAAGTCCTTGAAATGTACAAGGAATGCCTGCGCAACCATGCAGCAGCTGCAGGGGTGCGGTCTCTTGATGGATGTCGTCTCTTTGAGGCCAGTGGCCCTATCGGAGACCCAGCGGCCATGGTGTGCGCTGCATGCCATTGCCACCGGAATTTCCACCGGAGAATCCAGATAGATCTCCCGCTACGTGACCAAACTCAGGCGGTAGATAACGTTGTCTCCGGCCAGCAGCATCCGCCAATGCCCATTCCAGCTCCAGTCCCAGTCCCACAGCCGCAAGTTCATCAGCAACCAGCACCGAGGAGCCATGCACGTCCCTCTGTGCCAGGCCCTGAAATTACAGATTTGCCCCCTCGGCCACAGGTCCACCGACAAGCATCCACTGGCCTTGCACCATCTGCTGCACCAAACCCTGCAGTAAGAAGGCAAGAGATGAATCAGCCACAAAGTGGGCTTTACGTTATTCTTCAATTCGATTGTCAGATGTGGCGGCTGAAGAGCGGATAATGGAGGGCGGGCCCTCTAGGCCTAGGAAAAGATTAACGAGAGAACAAAGTGACAGGCTAAGAGTTATTGCGGAAAGGAATAACTGGAAGATGTTTCGTGAGTATTCCAAAGAAGAGGTGGTGGGTATATGCTCATCGATTGGGATTAAAAGAACATGTTTAAAAAGTTGGATCTCTAACCAAAGGCGCAAACGGGCAGAGAGCAATGCAGCCTCTAATTGAGGCTCGAGTACAAGAAAAAGTTTTCCTTAGCTTTTTTTTTTTTCTCTTTTAGTTGAATTCTAGAAAGAGTTGATGGTGTTAAGGATCCTGTTCAATACCAGACTCTTTCTATTGAAATTTATGTTTATCCAGTTATGATTTCCAGTTGTTTATGAAAATAAGATGCCTGTTACACCAAAATAATTTTTGGATTGTTATTGTTTTTTTGTATTAAAAAAACTCAGATCCTTTGTTCATTCTCCTATTCTTAAATTCAATTGAAATTAGATCTAGAAACCCAAAATCAGCTATATCACCAAAAATATTATGTTCCTTGCTTAGCTGTGGACAACCAATGTTGTAGGTTTATCCAGCTATGTATTTATTCTGGATAATCTTATAAAAACAATTTTGAAGAAAATAGTAGTTTGTTTTGGTTTTAGAAAAATAGATAATTCCCTGAGAAGTACACCCAACATTTGTTCTCCTGCAGAAGATCTAGATGCTGTTCCAGAAAAGCAATTACCAGTTGAAACTAAAGTAATGCATCCTAGTTGGATATCCTAACTCTCTAATTTCTAGAAACGGTCAGGCCAGTTCTTGCCGTTTGAGGATCCAAATTTATTTTATATTTGCAGATTTACTTTAGTATCGTTTCCTTTTTTTTTTTTTTTTTTTTTTGTCGTTGAAAGATTTATTCTATCCTTTCATATCAATTTTCCATCCATTTGGACGAGGTGGTTCAATGAGAAGTACACAAAAAAAGACGCAGTAAAGAATATATTCTGAAACTAATGCAAAATCTTCTTCGATGCCCGATAGGAGCCTATTCTTAGTTTGACAGTGAGTTTACCACAGAAACGTAACAAAGTATAAGGGATGTCAATGACATAATAGCAGAAGACAGCAAAACCTGTACCAACAGGTGACGGACCAAATATGAACTCCACTGGTTGCGACGACCATAGCAGAAGAACAGACAACAGCAGCAAGACAAGCAACACGCATTTAGTAGTTGAAGCATGACAGCTTTGATATAGCAGCTATCATCTTAGAAGGTGGAATCATTTCCAAAGGCAATCCTGCTTCCAGAAGCAAAAAGTTAACACTTGACAAGACCAAAAACATGATCATGCATAAAGTCAATAGTGATAATGTACACGTAGCAACAAGTCTATGCAAAGTATAGTGTTTACAAATAACTATCTATATTGTATGGGATTTTGAAGACAAAACGATCTACAAAGAATAAGATAAACACCTTGTAACTACATAATATTATTTATTGATCGCAGTAGGACGATTACGAAAAATTACTTTTAATTGGTTCAAATAAGAAGGGTATATATTACATGTAACTAAATGTAATGATCTTGTTGGTGTTCTTCAATAGGAAAATATTGCAAGCATATTTTAGCAATGATTGCATTTTATATGGTACGTTCTTTTTGCTTACGCCATCCCATTTGTCTTCACATGATGTAAAAACAGGAAGCAACTATAGTAAAAAAAAACACATCAACCAAGAGATTATAATGATTAAAGATAACTGAGAAATAATGACAACTAGTTAATGAAAGGAACAAGAAGAAGAGATCCCAGTAAATACGTATTTACTAAGACTAGTTTTTTCTGGACTCAAGTCTTTGCTTGAATTCTTTGGAAGAAACATATACTTGAAAGCTTAAATAAGTATTCAGTATGTTTTGATCATTAATTTAGGTTTTTGTTATTTCATTAGACCAGTGTTCGTCATTTCCAGCAATTACTTAACTCAAGGGTATTTTGATTCCATGTCCACGTGTATGTATAAAAGCGTGTGAATTAAGTTAAGAAAATTTTATGTAGAGTTCCTTTTTTAGTTGAAATCATAGTAGGAGTTATGTAAGTTTCCCTATTTAATATATTATAATTCTCGAACTGAGTAGGAACTGTTTAAGAGCCCATGATGGTCAACAATTTCCATAATCTGAAGAATCAAATTGGTGTACAATTGCATGATATAGTGAATCAAACAGTTTTTGATGTATGGCCATACATATTTTACTCTGGATTCAGGGAGCAGAATGCAGACATAAAAGTAGATTCCACGCCCTCCCTACTAATTGAAATGTAGGTGAACGGTAGTGACAGCTCATTAAATCTTATTGTCTATGCCCAACATGTTAAATGTTAAAGTTCCTTCTTTATCAACTTAAATTTTTAGATTTGGTGAACACCAAAAAAGGCAAATACATCACGTCTCACCACCGTTATTTACAAGAAGAATTCCACGTGTTAAGTGTGTCTAGTATTCAATATCTCTTACACTCGTATGTAGTCCACATGCCAAAATAATAGCAATGACCAAGTGATCGAGACTAAATTAAAGCTTTCTTGTCGTTTGTGGCACTCATTGCCCATGCAAAGAGGCACTTTTCTTATGTTTTGGTAATACAGACCTTTCTATGGAGATAGAATCATAAATATCGAAGCCATTCTCTTTAACTACTTAATTTTTGGCTTGGTGATTACCGTACGAGGCAAAGATACTACATCTCACCACAGCCATTTACGAAGAAGAATTCCACATGTTAAGTGTGTATAATATTCAATATCTCTTCAGTCTTCACTCTGTCCACGTAGCAAAAGAATAGCAACGACCAAGTGACACAGACTAAATTAAAGTTTTCTTGTCGTTTGTGGCACCCATTGCCCATGCAAAAAGGCATTACATTTTTTATATATGTTTCAATAACCATGGAAATACAGAACTTCCAATGGAGATAGTCAGTATTCTTTGTTCAAAAAGGTAAGAGGGAAACCTTTTCTTTTTTTAGATTAGATCGACGGTCTTAGGGTCTTTCAACACCTAAAGATAGTCTTTAGTGCCAATGTTAATAGATTCTCAACAGCTTTGCCTGTCGGAATAGTGAAGGTCGGACTAGTGCTTTCCCACTTATGATTCTTTGTCAATGATCTTAAATACATGAACTGATTGCCATTAGATAGGATACTGAGAACTCAACAGGATATGGAAAAACGAAGAAAGAGGGAGTATGATAGAAGAAGCTCTTCCATTTTACTCTTTTGACAAGGTCCAAAAATGCCAAAACCTAAAATTTAAATGACATTCACATACAACCAATCCTTGTTCCAGAGATCTAACAAACAATCTCTCGAAAGCACATTTACTACTTGCGCCGTAGCAATCAGGATTCACACTCGTGAACAGCTTTCTTCATATTCAGAAATCACCCAATTTTCTACTCAAGAAAAAAGAAAAAAGAAGAAAAGAAAAAAAAAAACAGGGGGAGGGGGGGGATAACACAATTGATACACATCACCATTTAGTTTTATATATCCGATAAAGCACGCCTAACATTTATCAATTCAAATAATTTGAGCCCTGATACATCTTAGAGCCGAAATTAAAGTTTGGCTAACTTACTAGTATCGCTGAGGTGATTCCCCTCTTAAACACTAATTCAGTAATAAGTATATATAGTGAGAGGTCTTAAGGGAGAAAAGGTATAAAAGCAGGAAGCACAGTTTTGTAACAACAATTACTGCTTCAGTTAGCTGATTAGAAAGAAATTAGGGCAACTTAACCTAATGACAGTCAGTTACTTGAAGGCTGTATAAAGAAACTCAGGAAGGATAAAAGATTCTTCCTGAATCTTTCCACCATTGGCTTCTCTTCTTCTTCAATCTGTCTTTCGTAGACTACCCTTTCTCCTTCCTATCTCTATTAATTTCTTTGTAATGGATCTCCGAACTATTATTTTTACAATAATGCCAATATTATCATGTAGAAATCAAACATATCAACCAAATAAAAAATTCACTTCGTGCAAAATTGAAAATATAATTTCAACAGAAAATCAAATCCTGCAAAACATCATGAAATTCAAAAACTTGAATATGACCTCTTCCTGCTATATTCTGAGAGACAAAAAAGGAAACAATCGAGCCAAGAAATAATATCGAAAGAACATACCATAGATTGCAAAAAGAGGAACACCTCCAGAAATTTAAGGCCGCTGGATCATATCATGAGCTTTGAGCAGAAATGAAAACGAAAAGGCAGGTGGGGCATCGACATTCTTGGACCAGAACACATCCCAGGTTTCTAAATTGTAAGGTAAGTCCATTTTCTACTGTTTTTTCCGTAGTTTCTAGTGTTCCACTAAACTTTAATGCCCTAATTCTTTTTTCATTTTCTATTGACTTAATATGAACACATATATAGGGATTGTCTGCAGTAGAAAAAATTAATAAAAAAATTATTAACCCATTTGAAATTCATTTATTGATAATGTTTTAAAATAAAATTAGAAATTGAAAATCAAAAGTTGAGAATATTTAATAAAAAAAATTGTAAAAATAATTATTTATTTATAAAAGTCAACCCAAAAGTAGAAGCCAAAATCTAAGGCTGCGATGGGATATGAAAGAGATTTAATTTTCGTTCCATAATTTTTTTAACCAAACATGCGATTATTTATGGAAATTTTTAGAAATTATGGTATTTTCTCATTTTCATTTTTTCTCATTTTTTTCTCTTATCAACCACACCTACACATTTTTTCACAAAAAACTAATCATTATTACACATTCTCTTACAACTTTCACTATTCACTCACTCACATATTTCTAACTACCAATCATATTCAATCTTTATTTTACTATTTTTAAATCAAATCAACTTTAATCATTATTTTTTCATCTCACATTCAATCACACTCTCAAAATTCATCTTTTATCTTTCAATATTTTTTACCATTATTCTTTAGCAAAATAAAAATTTTCAAAATGAAAACATATTCAATCGCGCCCTAAAGCACTCATCTCCCTATTTTTATATTTTGATTAAATAAAGCAGAATCAGAAACATAAATTGTCATTTGCAAACATTAAAAGATATAGTTTAAGCTAAAATATGATAATCACCTTTTAGTGATTGCTAACACTCTCATAATCCGATTTCAATAATTTTAATAGGAGTTAAATGGATATATGGGATGAGTTCTTATATTCCACTTTCCCTATTCCACTTATATTTTCATTGCATTGGATGAAAGGCACGTGTATACGTTGAATTGGATCATTGTATTTTTTGTTACAGTGAAATAATAAATTAATATATTTATTAATTTATAACTTAGCACATGTATATTTGTATAATATTATACCTATGTTTAATATTTTATTTTATTTTATAAATTAAATATAAATATAATTTATATTAAATATTACATTAATTAATTTGAATATTTATATATATATATATATAAATTCTTAAGAAGTGACAGTTAATTTGAACAAAAAATTATTATTTTATAATATACCGTTAACAAAATCATATTCTACGTTATAATAGCAATTAATCTTCTAAATTATAAAACTCCTACCACAAATGATAAATCAACGCACTTCAAAGTGTCATGTGAGACTTCCTGTTTTTAATTTTTCTATATTGTACAAAAAATGCTCGCAATTGAATAATTTTATCTATCACAATTTCGACATATGGAGCCAGCGCTCTCTCACAGCTTCAATTAATGCACCAATATCCCCTTCACTCGCAATGATCACTTTGTGCATAATACATTATATATTCCAAATCACTATTCATCCAATAACGCATTGGATTTGCCGCCATTGCAAGTGGTTGTTCTAACACTTGAGTCATGAATAGACTGCACAAGTATGGACTATTTGATATACATACCAAGTATCATATGATTTTAATGGTCAACACGAAAAAGAGTCAGCATGATCGAAATTCGTATATTTGTTTTTTTGACGAGTAAATAAAATGAGTGTAAGTATGAAATGAACTATAAAAAGTATATGTCTGTTAAATATTTGTTCAATGAATAGTATAATTAACATTCTCATAATTAAAGGATTAAATCCATATCACTTAATTTTATTTTCTTTACACCTATACCATTCAATCCTTGTTTTATCTCGAGATTCGATGATAGAATCTATACAATCCATTTTAATTTTCTTTACATATACACCATTCAATCCTCATCTTATATCAGAATTAAAGGATTGAATTTACATTATTTTATCTTGATTTTCTTCACATCTACACCGGTCAGTCTTTCTATTATCTAATGATTAAATGATTGAATCACATATTGATCTTCTTTACACTTACACCGTTATAAATATAATTCTACTCCTACACACACTATCAGTCTTATATTCATACACGGGTCTGCATACCCACTTATGGGGCACATGCCCCCATAGCCTTTTTATTTTTTTATTATTAACTTTTTGCTATTTATTAATTATCTTTTTTTCTTATTTACCACTTATTATCTCTCTTTTTCTTTTTTATTATTTATTGTTTTTTTCTATTTAATATATTTTTTCACTAATTATTATTTTTTTCTTTTTCTTACTGTTTATTATTTATTATTCATTAGGTTAAAAATAACAAAGTGTGCCCCATTGTATAAAATATTTGGATTCGTCTCTGCTTATATACATATATATATAACATCATACCACTGTCTTTGTTTATTTTCCTATTACCTCGGATGACCTCATCTTGAAATTTCAATTACACTATTGACGAAGACCGACACTTTGTCATGTGTGATACATCACAATATTCATAAACAAAATGTATATAAAAAAGGGAACAATTCTTGAACCGTGTTATAGAGGCCTACAACTCCGGCAACACCAAACCCATCTATGCCCGACCCAAGCCAAAGATTAATTGGAAGTCGCATGAAGCAATACTTTATGCTGTTTCAAAATTAAAAAGATGTGTACAAAAAGCTAATAGTAGATTGGGTATTTGATACAAAACGAATAATATAAGAGATGGTTATATGAATTTTACATTTTTTTTCTTTATTGTATGACATTTGGTCAATTATATTATTTTATGTAATACACTGAAAATATAATCAAATTTTACTTACTACTTACGTTGACGATTAAAGTAGTGATCGATAGAAAAAAAAAGTATATTTATCCTGAAACATGTGTCAACTCATCATTCTCTCAATTCCACACGATGACTTTATATTTATCCATATGACAACTTTATATTACATATATATATATATTCATATTTACATGTATAAAATATAAAGAATAATAAGAAAATCAAAGATTTATCTATATAAGTTATTTTTTCGTAAATCAAATATTTTGTATATACAATTTTTATAATCTATAAGTAATAATCAAAAAATCAAAGCTTCTATCTATGCAATCTAAAAAACTAAACTACTCTAAAAATTAGAATATATATTTATTGGACATTTTTTATTAATAAAATTAGTTAAATTCACTAAGTAATGTTTTAAATAACAAAAAAATAAATATGTAATATACAATTAGTTTATGAAAATTAATGTGAAAAATATTGTAACGATGTAATTAATATAAAATTTTACGTTATTTTGACAAGCCCAAATCCAAAAAAAAAAAAAGAAAAACTCAAATTTAATAAAATTAACACAAACCACGAGGAACACACAAAGGTTTTTCTAGTGGTTCTTCCAACTCAAATTAAAAGGGCAAGGGATAATTTAGTAAATATGGAGATTTCAAAATTTTTGGGGGGCTTCCAAACCTAAGGATACGCCTCTGCCCATTTTCTCTATAATAAACAAAAAAACCAGCCTTACTCAAGAATGTGGCCATCAAATGGATGATATAGAACTTAGTAGTTGTTTTTCTCTTTTTTCCCGTCATATGCATGGCATCGTGTGTGTATAAGTGTATACGTTAGGGGGATTTATATTTTTGGGAGGGTAAATTGAGAAATATTGGGGGTATATTAAGTAAATATTTTTTTTAAAAGAAGACGTGAGGAGTATTAAGAAGAGGAGTGTATTGATATGACTTGGGGGTGTTGATAGCGCTTCCCATTTGTTTGGCATTTTATTTGAACCAACATAAAAATAAATAAAGTGGATACATTATATGTTTAATGACAAACAATTATAAAATTACACTATGTAGTTATTATAAAACTCAATATAGATAAGAATCATTTGAAAGTACATTAAACGTTTACAACTAACTAATAACAAAAACGCCTTTTGGTGTTTTTCTCCCCACAAATCCAAGTATCTTCACTAAAGAATAAAACTCGTGGCCATCAGATTAACCTCAGTGGATAAAGGCCTTTTGGTGGTTTCAAACTTTAAATTCAACATCTCAATGACCATCGTAAAATGATAGGAAAAATATCGACCCGTCACATTAAGAAAATAAAAAATAACTGATTAAACCTTGATTTTGAAATTCCAATGTACATATGTATATGGCATTTAATATGACCCCCTTTTTAACTAAGGATTTGAACGAATTAAATTTAATTGTCTGCCATGGATTAAAACATTATTTAAAGAATGCAACTTATCTGCCTTTGATTTGATTCATACTCGTTAATCGTTATTCGTTAATTATGATGGGAATAAGATAAACTATAGAATATGTAAAAAGAATGATGGAAAATATTTTTTTGCTTTCTGCAATAAAAATGTGACAACTCTTGAAAAAGTAATAATTAAACACATACATCATATATAATTTATTGAATCAACGATCGCCCATTTAGTCTAAATTGCTAATTATTATTATGTTTTCAAACCTACATATAAATAAGGGATAATTAGAGATGACAGAGGGGCGGGGCTCGTGGGGAACCGCCTCGAACGGGACGGGGAATCACCAGAAAATTTCCCCATGGGTTCGGAGACGGGGATTTTTTTTCCTATTGGTGGGGACGGGAGGGGACGAGGATCATATTCCTTGTCCAGTTCCCCACGGGAACCGAATATTAAATATATAATATAATATTTTAAATATATATAATATATTATAAATATATCCACATTAACTATATTAAATAAAAAAAATCTTTAATTTATTTTGTATAATGAGTGCTTTATTAGTTTTTTTATATATTTTTAAATATTTAAAAATTATTGTTTTTGAAAAATACCAGTTTTTTGCAACAAAAAAAAAATTCAAAATGGGGGCGGGAAATCCCCGCGGGAACGGGGATGGGGGGAGTTTCTTTCCCGTTTGTCACACGGGGATGGGGATTGCTCCCCCCATTGACATCCCTAACTCATGAGGTAAGGATAATTACAGAAAAATCTATAGTTTCAAAAATTGCAATAACCCCCTTGAGGTTTGATTCCATCATACAATTTATAGCGTTTTATAACAAAAAAAGAATTCAACCCCCCCCCCCTCCTATTTATAAAAATATAACAGTTAGACCCCTTAAAATTAAGTCAATCAAACCTCATGTGTGGTTTTTATAATTTTCCCTATAAATTTAAACAATCGAAAGATTACAACAATTTTCATTTATGATAAAACTCAGCATTGCCATAATCTTGTTACACAATAAAAACCCATTTATTACATTTTTGGCTTGTTTCAAATTCACTGTCAATATAAACCACCCTCCTGTCATCATCTTCCAACCATCTGCTGATACAAACCCTAAAACCTCCTGTTATCATCTTCCTCCTATTTTCTTTACATCTCTAGTTTCATTCCAGCCCCAATAAAAGCAACATTTGCAAGTTCTGCTAAAAGAAAACCTAAAACCCTCCTATATCACCAACTTTCTCTGGTTTTGAAATGGCCAACACCAACAACAGACATGGCTTTTCGAAGTTTCAAGTCCTTGAAATGTACAAGGAATGCCTGCGCAACCATGCAGCAGCTGCAGGGGTGCGGTCTCTTGATGGATGTCGTCTCTTTGAGGCCAGTGGCCCTATCGGAGACCCAGCGGCCATGGTGTGCGCTGCATGCCATTGCCACCGGAATTTCCACCGGAGAATCCAGATAGATCTCCCGCTACGTGACCAAACTCAGGCGGTAGATAACGTTGTCTCCGGCCAGCAGCACCAGCCGATGCCCATTCCGGCTCCAGTCCCACCGCCGCAAGTTCATCAGCAACCAGCACCGGGGAGCCATGCACGCCCCCCTGTGCCAGGCCCTGAGATTACAGATTTGCCCCCTCGGCCACAGGTCCATCGACAAGCATCCACTGGCCTTGCACCATCTGCTGCACCAAGCCCTGCAGTAAGAAGGCAAGAGATGAATCAGCCACAAAGCGGGCTTTTACGTGATTCTTCAATTCGATTGTCAGATTTGGCGGTTGAAGAGCGGATAATGGAAGGCGGGCCCTCTAGGCCTAGGAAAAGATTAACGAGAGAACAAAGTGACAGGCTAAGAGTTATTGCGGAAAGGAATAACTGGAAGATGTTTCGTGAGTATTCCAAAGAAGAGGTGGTGCATATATGCTCATCGATTGGGATTAAAAGAACATGTTTAAAAAGTTGGATCTCTAACCAAAGGCGCAAACGGGCAGAGAGCAATGCAGCCTCTAATTGAGGCTCGAGTACAAGAAAAAGTTTTCATAAGCCTTTTTTTTTTTTTCTTTTAGTTGAATTCTAGAAAGAGTTGATGGTGTTAAGGATCCTGTTCTATTGAAATTTATGTTTATCCAGTTATGATTTCCAGTTGTTTATGAAAGTAAGATGCCTGTTACACCAAGATAATTTTTGGATTGTTATTGTTTTTTTTGTATTAAAAAACCTCAGATCCTTTGTTTATTCTCCTATTCTTGAATTCAATTAAAATTAGATCTAGAAAAACACAATCAGCTATATCACCAAAAATATTATGTTAATTGGTTAGCTGTGGACAACCAATGTTGTAGGTTTTTTCCAGTTATGTATTTATTCTGGATAATCTTATAAAAACAATTCTGAAGAAAATAGTAGTTTATTTTGGTTTTAGAGAAATAGATAATTCACCCTGAAGATGTACACCCAGCATTTGTTCTCCTGCAGAAGATCTAGATGGTGTTCCAGAAAAACAATTACCAGTTGGAACTAAAGTAAAGCATCCTAGTTGGATATCCTAACTCTCTAATTTCTAGAAACGGTCAGGCGCAAGTTCTTTCCATTTGAGGATCCAAGCTTATTTTAAATTTGCAGATTTAGTTTAGTATTGTTTCTCTCCTAGACCACACATCACATACATTTTGCCAATCCTTATGACAGTCTTACTCTCTTTTTCTTTTCCCCTTTTTTCCTTTTCTTTTTTTCTTTTTTGTTTGTCGTTGAAAGATTTAGTCTATCCTTTCAAACCAATTTTCCACCCATTTGGACGAGGTGGTTCAATGAGAAATACACATAAAAAAAGACGCAATAAAGAATAGATTCTGCAAACTAATGAAAAATCTTCTTCGCTGTCCGATAGGAGCCTATTCTTAGTTTGGCAGTGAGTTTACCATTAAAACACAGAAACGCAACATAAGTATAAGGGATGTCAAGGACATGCTCCAAAGTCAACAAATTACTTGTTTCATATCAGAAAAAAGGAGAAACCCAACTTCAAGAACTAGGAATAAATTGAAATTTAAATGTGCATGGTTGAAGAGTCAGCTTCAATGTTAAAGCGAGAAAGCTGACTCTAAACAACAATGGGAAGCAAACCCAAGGGAAAATCACTTTCGAAAACACAAAACTGGTAACAAAAGGAATATAATAAAAAAAAGAGCAAAACCTGTACCAAGAGGTGGAGGACCAAATATGAAGTCCACTGGTTGCAATGACCATAGCAGAAGAACAGACAACAGCAGCAAGACAAGCAACAAGCATTTATTAATTGAAGCATGACGGCTTTCATATAGCAGCTGTCATCTTAGAAGGTGGAATCATCTTCAAAGGCAATCCTGCTTCCAGAAGCAAAAAGTTTAACACTTGACAAGACCAAAAACATGATCATGCATAAAGTCAATAGTGATGATGTATACGTAGCAACAAGTCTACGCAAAGTATAGTGTTTACAAATAACTATCTATATTGTATGGGATTACGAAGACAAAGCGATCTACAAAAACTAAGATAAACACCTTGTAACTACATAATATTATTTATTGATCGCAGTAGGACGATTACGAAAAATTACTTTTAATTGGTTCAAATAAGAAGGGTATATATTACATGTAACTACATGTAATGATCTTGTTGGGGTTCTTCAAGAGGAAAAAGGTTACAAGCATATTTTAGCAATGCATGCATTTTATATGGTACGTTCTTTTTGCTCACGCCATCCCATTTGTCTTAACATGATGTGAAAAAAGGAAGCAACTATAGTTAAATGGAAAAAAACATCAACCAAGAGATTATAATGATGAAAGATAACTGAGAAATAATGACAACTAGTTAATGAAAGGAACAGGAAGAAGAGATCCCAGTAAATAATTCTTACCAGAAACAATTTGATATTTGGACTCAAAGGTAACTAAGAAATAAAATATTGGATGCTTTTGAAGTTTGTAATTAAATAGATGGCAGATACACAACCAATCAACAATAATGGTATTAAGTTCTAACAAGACTAGAAAAGCTTAATAGGAGACAGTTGACCATATACAATATTAATCCAAAATGTTTCTCAAATTGAAGTTCTATCGCAGTTCCTTTCACATTAATCATTAATGGGTTTCAATTTAAACTCTCCATCACTAAACATAGTTCACCCTATCAGGATTGCCAACATAGAAAATTCCAAAGAAAGAACCCTATCAACATAATTCCTAATTTTCAACTCTTAATCAAATGCAAAAGTCATGCAAAATAAAGAAAAATATTATTTTCTTTCAATTTTTATTTAAAAGAGAAAAGGTTATAATTTACAAAAGCAACATTCTAAGACTAGTTTTTTCTGAACTCAAGTCTTTACTTGAAGTTCTTTGGAAGAAACATATACTTGAAAGCTTAAATAAGTAGTCAGTATGTTTTGATCATAAATTTAGGTTTTTGTTATTTCATTAGACCAGTGTTCGTCATTTCTAGCAATTTCTTAACTCAAGGGTATTTAGGATTCCATGTACACGTGTATGTATAAGAGCGCATGAATTAAGTTAAGAAAATATTATTTAAAATTCCTTTTTTAGTTGAAATCACAGTAGGAGTTATGTAAGTTTCCTATTTATTATATTCTAAATCTTGAGTGGAGTAGGAACTGTTCAAGAGCCCATGATGGTCAACAATTTCCATAATCTGAAGAATCAAATTGGTGTACAATTGCATGATATAGTGAATCAAACAGTTTTTGATATATGGCCATATATATTTTACTCTATATTCAGGGAAGCAGAATGCAGACATAAAAGTAGATTCCATGCCCTCCCTACTAACTGAAATGTAGGTGAACGGTAGTGACAGCCCATTAAATCTTATTGTCAATGTCCAACATGTTAGAATCATAAATGTTAAAGTTCCTTCTTAAACAACTTAAATTTTTAGATTTGGTGAATACCAAAAAAGGCAAATACATCACGTCTCACCACCGTCATTTACAAGAAGAATTCCACGTGTTAAGTGTATAATATTCAATATCTCTTACACTCGTAAGCAGTCCACATGCCAAAAGAATAGCAATGAACAAGTGATCGAGACTAAATTAAAGCTTTCTTGTCGTTTGTGGCACTCATTGCCCATGCAAAGAGGCACTCTTCTTATGTTTTGGTAATACAGACCTTTCTATGGCGAAAATCATAAATATCAAAGTCATTCTCCTTAACTACTTAATTTTTGTCTTGGTGATTACCATATACGAGGCAAAGATACTACATCTCACCACAGCCATTTACGAAGAAGAATTCCACATGTTAAGCGTGTATAATATTCAATATCTCTTCAGTCTTCACTCTGTCCACGTAGCAAAAGAATAACAACGACCAAGTGACTAAGACTAAGTTAAAGTTTTCTTGTCGTTTGTGGCATCCATTGCCCATGCAGAAAGGCATTACCTTTTTCATATATGTTTCGATAACCATAGAAATGCAGAACTTCCAATGGAGATAGCAGTGTTCTTTGTTCAGAAAGGTAAGGGGGGGCCTTTTCTTTTTTAGATTAGATCGACGGTCTTAGGGTCTTTCAACACGACAACACCTAAAGATAGTCTTTGGTGCCAATGTTAATAGATTCTCAACAGCTTTGCCTGTCGGAATAGTGAAGGTCGGACTAGTGCTTTCCCACTTATGATTCCTTGTCAATGATCTTAAATACATGAATTGATCGCCATTTGATGGGATACTGAGAACTCAACAGGATATAGAAAAATGAAGAAAGAGGGAGTATGATAGAAGAAGCTCTTCTATTTAACTCTTTTGACAAGGTCCAAAAATGCCAAAACCTAAAATTTAAATGGCATTCACGTACAACCAATCCATGTTCCAGAGATCTAACAAACAATCTTTCGAAATCACATTTACTACTTGCGTCGTAGCAATCACAATCGTGAACAGCTTTCTTCATGTTCAGAAATCACCCAATTTTCTACTCAAGAATAAAGAAAGGGGGGCGGGGGGATGATAACACAATTGATACACTTTGATACACATCACCATTTAGTTCTATATACCCGATAAAGCAAGCCTAACATTTATCAATTCAAATCATTCGAGCTCTGATACATCTTAGAGCCGAAATTAAAGTTTGGATAACTTACAAGCAGGTAGCACAATTTTGTAACAATAATTACTACTTTAGTTAGGGCAACTTAACCTAATGACAGTCAGTTACTTGAAAGCTGTATAAAGAAACTCGGAAGGATAAAAGATTCTTCTGAATCTTTTCACCATTGGTTTCTCTTCTTCTTCAATCAGTCTTTCATACCCTTTCTCCCTTCCTGTCTCTATTAATTTCTTTCTAATGGATATCCGAGCTATTATTTTTACAATAATATTCATATTATCATGCAGAAACCAAACATATCAAGCAAATAAAAATTTCACTTCGTGCAAAATTGAAAATATTATTTCAACAAAAAATCAAATCCTGCAAAACACCATGAAATTCAAAAACTTGAATATGACCTCTTCCTACTATATTCTGAGAGACAAAAAAGGAAACAATCGAGCCAAGAAAACAATATGGAAAGAACATACCATAGATTGCAAAAAAAAGGAACACCTTCAGAAATTTAAGGCCGCTGGATCATAACATGAGTTTTGAGCGGAAATGAAAACGAAAAGGCAGGTGGGGCATCGACAATCTTGAACCAGAACACATCCCAGATTTGTAAATTGTAAGGTAAGTCCATTTTCTATTGTTTTTTCCATAGTTTCTAGTTTTCCACTAAACCTGAATGCCCTAATTCTTTTTTCATTGTCTATTGACTTAATATGAACAAATATAGGGATTGTCTGCAATATGTTTTATTGTGGCAAAAGTAGTTGAAAATCGATAGTGTTTAAAAATAAAATCAGAAAAGTATTTGATAAAAAAAATTGTAAAAGTAATTATTTATTTGTAAAAGTCAAACCAAAAAACAGAAGCCAAAATTTAATAGACAATGAAAAAAGAATTAGGTAAGGGCGCGATTGGATGTACTTTCATTTTGAAAATTTTCATTTTGCTAGAAAATAGTGGAAAAAAAATTTTAGGGAGATAATTGAAAAATTTTGAGAGTGTGAATGGATATGTAATGATGACAGTTGATGTGATGTTTTTTTTTAGGGAGAATTGTGATTGGATATGAAATTTTTTTTGGGTTTGGATGTGATGTTTGTATTTAAATATTATAGAAAAACCTATTATTGAATACAATGTCATTATAAGGGCTAATTTATTAAACTAAACCTATTTAAAAATCTAATTAACCAAATAATGCCAAAAACAAAAAAAATCAATATATGAAGTGAGTCAATTTTTATTTTTTATTATAAAAATTTGAAAAAACAAAGTTATGTTTATCTTTTTTTTCGAAAAATTTAAAAAAACAGATTTTTAATTGAATTAATTTTCAGTTATAATTTTGATTTTAAAGATTATTTTCAAATTCACGATTAAAGATTATTTTTTTAATAAATTTTCAGAAATAATGTTATATTTAAAAAAATTAATTTAATTGAATTTTACTTTATAAATTTGAAAATACATAGAACATTTTTCGATTAAGTGTAACTGATTTTTGCTAAAAATTCAAAAAAAATACTTTAATTTAAAATGACTTAAAAAAAAAACTGGATTAGCAAAACATCAATTACCTTACAATTGGAATCTAAATCATCAATCGAGTAAGCGTGGTTTAGGCTTTATTATGTTACCCAATTGTAATACATTTGATGTTTTTCTATTATCCAGTTGTGTTTTAAATTCATTCTAAATTGAAGCATTTTATCAAATTTTGGGCAAGAAATAATTACACTTATCTGAAAGATGGTGTATATATTTTCAAATTTGTAAAGCAAAAATTTAGTTAAACTAATTTTTTTTAAAATCAAAATTATAACTGAAAATTAATTCAATTTAAAATTCTGTTTTCTCAAAATTTAATAAAAAATAAATAAAATTGAGAAAATAGAGGTACTCATATATATATATATTGCATTATTTGGTTAATTAGATTTTTAAATAGCTTTAGCTTAGTAAATTAGCCCATTATAAGTGTATAATTATGGCAAAAGAATGAAATTATATGGGTTAATGTATGATTATTGCTTCCGAAAAGTTTTATTCTACCAACTTTTTCCTTCATTGTGATTTAGTTATTTTTTTAGTTGGATCCTTACCATAATATTAATTAACTGTTAATAAAAGAGAGATATGATTTTGATGGGACAACTCCACACATGTGTCAGCCAAAAAGCCTTAAAATGGGGGCAACAATAAATTTTAGGGGGCGGGAACAGTGTTTTTAGGGGAAAGAATTACGAATTTCCATATACAAGCATACGTCCAACAATTCTCGTCCGTCTAGATAAAAATTTTCATTTTTCATCCGCATCCAATCGCGGCCTAAAACATTCATCTCCCTATTTTTATATTCTGATTAAATACAGCATAATTAGAAGCATAAATTGTCATTTGAAAACACTAAAAGATGTATTTTTAAGCTAAAATATGATAATCATTTTTTAGTGATTGTTATCACTCTCGTCATCTGATTTCAATAATTTTAATAGGAGTTAAAAGAGACATATGGGATGAGTTCTTATATTCCACTTTTCCTATTTTATTTATATTTTCATTGCATTTGGGTGAAAGACACGTGTACACGATGAATTGGAACGTTGTATTTTTTGTTACAGTGAATTAATAATTTAATATATTTATTAATTTATACTTAGCACATATATATATAATTTATACTTATTTTTAATATTTATTTTATTTAATAAATTACACATAAATATAATTTATATTAAATATTAAATTAATTAATTTGAAATATATATATATATATATATTCTTACGAAGTGATAGATAATTTGAACATAAAATTATCATTTCATTATACCGTTAACAAAATCATATTCTACGTTATAATAGCAATTAATCTTCTAAATTATAAAACTCCTACCACAAATGATAAATCAACGCATTTCGAAGTGTCATGTGAGACTTTTTATTTTTTAATTTCCCTATATCGTGCAAAAAATGCTCGCATTTGAATAATTTCATCTATCACAATTTTGACATATGGAGTCAGCGCTCTCTCGCAGCTTCAATTGGTGCACCAATATCCCCTTCACCTCCAATGATCACTTTGTGCATAATACATTATATATTCCAAATCAGTATTCATCTAATAACGCATTGGATTTGCCGCAATTGCAAATCGACTTGGGTTAAAATCCAAATGCACATTTCCACACCCCCTACGTGATTCTTGTTTCATTTTAAATTACTTGTTTTTCAGAGTACTTAATGTTAGTCCAAGTGGTTGTTCTAACACTTGAGTCATGAATAGACTGCACAAATATGAATTATTTGAGATACATACCAAGTATCATATGATCAGGGGCGGAGCCACCCTTAAGCTCAGGGGGCCTGCCCCACCCCCCCCCCCCCCCCACCCCCAAACTTTTTGTTTTTTTTATCATTTGCTACCTATATTTATATATGTATTATATTTTAACCCCCACAATTTGTTGGTAAAATTTATTATGAGTAAGATGATCCATGGAGTTTAGCAAGTTAAATTAGAAACTTTGTGGGTCTTATGTATTCTTATTATTATATTACAAATATTTTTTCTTCTTTTTCTATTCATAAAATAGAATAAATAAATGAATTTCTTAATTATTGTTTGCTAGTGTACATTAAAAATAAAATTGCAATTTTTTTATTATATTGTAAATGATTCTCTTAATATGCAAGAGACATTCTAAGTTTAATTGATTAAGGATTTAATGATGGATTTTATATATTTACTAATGAGCAATGTTGTAAAAAGCGCTAGGCGTTCGCTAGGCAGCAGAGTGGGGCCTAGCGCATAGGCGGAGCCTAGGCGGGACATGGGCGGGATTAGGCGGGCCTAATTTGAAAAAAACAAATTGTAGGCGGACAAGTGAGGCCTAGCGCCTAGGCGAAGATTAATCGGGGCTAGGCGGGGATTTTTACAACAGAGCTAATGAGTATTAATGTATTTTTTATGCTAATGTAATATATTTAAACTTTATATCTTGTACGTGTGCGCGCGCGTGTGTGTATATATATATATATGTAAGTGATCGGGTTTTCTTTCGATTGGCCCCCCTTAAGACAAACTCTGACTCCGCCCCTGCATATGATTTTAATGGTCAACACGAAGAAGAGTCAACGTGAATTTGTTTTTTTGACGAGTAAATAAAATGAGTGTAAGTATGAAATGAACTGTGAAGAGTATATGTCTGTTAAATATTTATTCAATGAATAGTATAACTAACCTTCTCATAATTAAAGGATTAAATCCATATCACTTAATTTTATTTTTCTTACATCTATACCATTCAATCCTTGTTTTCGATGATTGAATCTACACCATCCATTCTAATTTTCTTTACATATACGCCATTCAATCCTCATCTTATATCATAATTAAAGGATTGAATTTACATTATTTTGTCCCGATTTTCTTCACATCTACACCAGTCAGTCTTTATATTATCTAATGATTAAATGATTGAATCTAGATCATCTATTTTGATTTTCTTTACACTTACACCGTTATAAATATAATTATACTCTCACACACACTATCTGTAATAACCACTCATTTATAATATTATTATTATTATTATTATTATTAATTTACTATATATAATAAATATATATTTACATATATATAGTATAATAAATTTCAAATTTATATATATTATATATTATACATATATATATATGTTCTCAAAAGATTTGGATTTCTTAATTTCGATGGTAATTTTTATTATTTAGATAACGTATAAAAAAAACATTCATCAAATAAAACAATATTTCATTAATTAAACTTAGTTAAAACTTGTATTAATTAATACCTAACTTAATTATTACGTACTATAATTAATGCTTACGTTAATTAATACTTATACTAATTAATACTTACCTTATTTATATAATATGTTATACCCGTCCACTTTACAAGACATGGTTAGCAACTTTTAATTTTTTTTTCTTTTTCGTGTGTGTTTAGAGTCTAACTTTTATTAAAGTGGTATATATGTGTGTGTATTGTAAATGTGTGTATGGACAATTGTATTGTAAGTGAGTACAAAATATTGTGAAATGTGTGTGTACATGTGTTCGGTGTGTTTAGTGAGGAAATATATTACTAAGGGGATACAACACATAATTTGCATCAAATATTTTCTTCTATCTCAAAGTGGGGATATTTATATTCCCTTATTGTTTGTCATTATTAAATATTTCGTATATGTATTTTCGTTTATGTGCAATGTGGAAAGAGGAACTTATGTTAGTCAAGGACCGTAAATAGGTCAGGGATCAAAAGTATACTTGGAGTAGCCCGCAATGCTATAAAGTAACTGACCAGTCAGAGAAACTAGTCAGGGACCGTAAATAGGTCTGGGATCGAAGTTGATCTCCGGGTTAAGCCCGCCGTACTAAATTTATTAACTGGCCAATCAGAGGAAAAATTACAGAGGAAAAATTTCATGTTGAATATTTACGATTATGCTTATGTGTTGTATTTGATTTTGATAAACGTGTCCCCACTGAGCGAGTTGAAAAGCTCACCCCATATTATTAACATATTTCAGGTTGAGGAACCCGAGCGAGGATTAAAGGTGGTGGATGCGAAGTCAACGATTTTTATTTAATTTGAAAATTATAGGAAACCCTTATTTGTTAATTAATTTGAGTACTTACTGTTAATAGTTAGTATTTTTAATTTTTTTAAGAATAAATATTTTGGTTTGAATTAAAGTACTTTAGTTTATTTGGATTTTTTTTGAGTTATAGGCAATGTTTTATAAAATATGCTCTTTTATAGTTCTTTTATTGAATTATTTGTATTTTTGAAAACTGGGTCGTTACACTATCAGTTTTATATAGTTATATACATATATATAACATCATACAACTGTCTTTGTTTATTTTCTTATTATCTCAGATGACCTCATCTTGAAATTCCAATTACACTATTGACGAAGACCGATACTTTTGTCATGTATAAATTGATACATCACAAGATTCATAAAAACAAAATGTATATATATAAAAGGAAACAATTCTTGAACCGTTTTATAGAGGCCTACAACTCTAGCAACACCAAACCCATCTATGCCCGACCAAACCCAAAGATCAATTGGAAGTCGCATGAAGCAATACTTGCTGTTTCAAAATTAAAAAAATGTGTACAAAAAGCTAATAGTAGATTGGGTATTTGATACAAAACAGATAATATAAGAGGGCTATATGAATTTTACATTTTTTTTCTTTATTGCACAACATTTGGTCAATTATATTATTTTACGTAATACACTGAAAATATAATCAAATTTTACTTACTACTTACGCTGACGATTAAATTAGTGATCGATAGAAGAAAAAAAAAGTAATTACCCATTGGAATATAAAAATGTCAGTAAAAACCAGCACCCAAATTTATCATTTATTTTTCATATAAATTTTTTTATCTAAAAATGAAAAATACCCAATGATAATAATAATAATTAAAAGATAAGACTGTGTTGCGCAACCGAATCAACCGTGTGTATATATATATATATTCTAAATGAAAAATAAATATGACATATGACATTACCTCATTATTTTGAGACATGTGTCAACTCTTCATTCTCTGAATTTCACACGACGACTTCATATTTATCTATATGACAACTTTATATTATACATATATACATATATATCCATATTTTACATGTATAAAATATAACAAATAATAAAAAAATCAAGGATTTATCTATATAATTTAATTTTTGTAAATCAAATATTTTCTATATACAATTTTTATAATCTATAAAAAATAATCGAAAAAGCAAAGCTTCTATCTATACAATCTAAAAAACTAAACTACTCTAAAAATTAGAAGATATATTTATTGGATACTTTTGATTAATAAAATTAGTACAATTAACTAAGTAATGTTTTAAATAACAAAAAAATAAATATGTAATATACAATTAATTTGTGAAAATTAATGTGAAAACGGTTGTAACAATGTAATTAATATAAAAATTTGCGTTATTTTGACAAGCCCAAATCCAAAAAAGAAAAACTCAAATTTAATAAAATTAAGACAAACCACGTGCAACACACAAATGTTTTTCTAGTGGTTCTTCCAAACTCAAATTAAAAGGGCAAGGGGTAATTTAGTAAAAGGGGGAGCTATTTGCACCACTTTTCATAAATACACCCCTCCCTATTTTTAAAAAATTATAATGACTTAAAATAACTATTGTGCCCTTACTATCATGAAAAAATTTAAATACAACCCCCTATTTTATTTTCAGAAACATTTTATTCTTCCATAGGGCTTAAGAGATAATTTTGTTTACCGCTAGCGTGCTATTTTAATAGTAGCATTAAGTGCGGAAATATGTCATTTTTGATAGATTGTAGGTTTTATAGGTTGAGTTTGAAATAGTGTTACAAATTTTGGATTTTTTGTTTTAAGTTCGTTCATTTTTTCACCATGTTCGATTAGATAAGATGGACATTTGATGAGAATCCATGGACAAAAGACCCAGTAACAGTACCAGTTGGTCCAGTGACGAGGGCGAGGGCAAGGAAGTTCAAGGATGCACTAAATGGGTTGATTCAAGTCATTCAGAATGAGGCCGAGAGTGCATTACCGAAGGAGGAAGATGATCGGGTGGTCCAGTTGATTAGCGTCGTCAACGGTCCAGAGTCCACCTCAGACTGAGCAACTAAAGGGATGCCAAGAATACAAGCCACCTAGCTTCTTGAAGACCTCATAATCAAGTGCTCGATGGAGTTGTATTCATTTATCATAGATTAGGTGTTATTTTCGTTATTTTGAGTCATTTGAGTGGCCAAGTTGATGTTAGAGGCCAAGTATATTGAGTTGGATTCATATTAGTTAATCATGTGTCGAAAGGAAGCATTGACGGTCGAACAACAAGAGGATTCCTTAAAAAAAACGTCCAAGCGCGTCAACAGTTTTCAGCACTGACAGGGTTTAGTATTTGGGTCATAACTTTCTCTACAAAATTGGTATTGTGTTGATTCAAGTTGCTATGGAAAGCTAAGAGAAAGGTCTACAACTTTTATGAAGACTCCACGAACAAATTCGAAAATCCTGGACGTGTATTTTCGCCCACACGTGAATATTGACTGCGATTGAGTTTCCTTTTTGGGTTTGGACTTATTTTCATTTCTAGTTTGTTTAGGGTTTGCTTTGAGTCGCCTATATAAGGCAAACACTTGTTTATTTTTCAAAACAACTTTGATATTGAATATTGATTAGAGATTTTCTCTTCAACCCTTTGGGTTTCTCCAACTGCTTCAAGAATTACGTTTCTTGTTGCAATTATCGACTTATCAGGCAATAATCCATAATTGCTTGTGGCGTCTTCGCATACCGAGGTTCTTGCTTTGGTAAGCAACGGCTCGAGGTGTTCACCATCTTTAACCGAACTAGTGAAAATCTTGGGTTAACAACATATTGTTGTTGGGTCGTATGCACAATTGTTGTTGCAGTTCACATCAACATTATTGTTTGGAAAAAAGATGGCACGATCATGTCTCTTTTAATGGGTACACGACAATGACTCTTTTAATGGGTGGCACGAATGTGGCTCTTTTAATACATGCCACGATCGTGCCACACATTTTCTTATTTCCTGATTGTCGGTTTTTGTTAAGAAAATGGTTCCCGATTTTATCGGTTTTCACGGTTCAAAGAGGTTTAACCAGATTTTGGATTATATGAGGCCTTCCGAACAGGACCTATGACATGTTTCCGGTCAACCGGTCCAATTTTTTAAACACTAGCGCTAACACTTAGATAAACAAGGTCTCCAATTTCCATCTTATTTCAACAAATTCATCCGATTTTTGTTGTATTTCAGCGATTTGCCATTTGTTTTAAGCATAACTCAAATTGGGCTATTAAAAAAAATGTGTTTATTAAATTGAACACTTACGAGACCCATTATGTCCATCGGAAGAAGTTAAGAAAAATGACAAAAATGCCCACCTATTTAGTACAAAACCCTGCAAAATACTGACTTTTAATAAATATTACATAACAATACGCTGTACGGTCTACATTCCACCAAATACGCTCCAAGCTCTATCCTTCACACACAATACGCTGCACATAAAACAACCACCAAAAAACCAAAAAAACAGAGCACCAATTAGAGATCCGAAACGCAGCAGCCAGAACAAGTGCGCAAACACTGTGCGAAGGAGAAGAACAAGGGGAAGACATCTTTTCGAGCACAAAAGAAGAAGAATCGGACTGCAGATCAGGAAAAAGAAGAAAAACATACAGGAAAAAAAAACAAATAGAAGAAGAAAACATGACATTGTTTCATATTTGTTTCAATTGTGTTTCTTTCATGTTTCAAATAAAACAACAAAGAAACAATACATCTTATAAGAGATCAACAACATAGAAACACAACAGAAACAACATTGAAACACAACAGAAACAACACAGAAACGAAAAAAAAAACCAAAAATCCATAGAAACAATAAATAACAAAATAAATCCAATAATATAAAGGAACACCATACCTCAACAACATCAACGCCTCTAAATCCAACAACTTTCTTTTTTGATGATTTTCTCTTAACAACTTGTTTTTCATCAACATCGACAATTTTCATCTTTTATTTTTTAGAAGATGAAGAAATTAGGGCTTAAGATTTTGAACAAGAAGTTACAGGAATCAAAGAGAAAACAACCCAACAATGGCGGACATGTAAAGGAAAAAATCAAACGTCGAGAGGAGAGAAAGAGAGAGAGGAAGGCGAGACAGATTGGACAAGAAAGGGTTGCAGCGTAAATGAGGGGGAAAATTAAAAAAAGAAAGTACAAAAAGTAAACAAAAAGGTAGGGATGCGAGATGTTAGTAAATCGGGATTTTTGCCAAAGAGAGGGTATTTTGTGTAATTTCTCCAAGAAGTTACCTATCACAATTGGGCTAGATTTCATTCCGAAAATTAAGCCCGTTTAGGTTGTGATTGGTTGTGCGTTTATTCTTTCCAATTTCATTTTCCGAGTGAATAGTGGTGAATTTTTTTTAAAGGTGAAAGTTGGATGAGTAGAGAAACAAGTAATATAGCAAGTTTCAAATGTGTTGATGTGATGGAGAATCTTTTAGAGATATTGATTGTTTGTAGAATTTTTTGTTTAAATAATAATGTAAAATATAATGTAAGAAAATTAAATAAAAAATAAAAATTTGAACAAAAAGTAGCAATATGAATCTGGTTTTATACCTTTTATTATCAAGATTAAGAGAAAATTAACAAAAAAAGTGATAAATCAAAATAAGTACCAAAATTATTTATATGAACACGAAGAAATAAATGGAAAGAGAATTAAATAATATATTTAGGTATTAAGAAGTGTGAAAAAAAAGAAAAATATGAGTTAATTTTTTTAAAAAAAAGAAGAGATTTTAAAAAAAAACTCATTTTTTCACGAATAATCACACGCCCTATAATTATTTCTCTAACAAATTAAAAAATTCAGAAAATTTCTCATAGCCAATCACAACCTTAACCTCTTAACCTCTATTGTCATCTTCCTAAACTCTGCAAACCCTAAACCCCGTCATCGTTGTAAACCTCGTTGTTTATTTCAGAATGTCTGAAAAAAGGGCAGTCGTAGGGCTTTCATGGCAACCTCAACTGGCTTTATTTCCATCCACTGAAAAGGAGAAATGCTCCCAAACTGAAATCAGTGCCCTTTACAAACCCAATTCTCAGCTCATCGACGGCCTTTTCCTTCCTCCCAATGACCCCAAAAAGCTCAACAAATTGCTCAAGAAACAAGTCAAGGACACCGCCGGAAAAAACTGGTTCTCAATTTTATTTGCTTTCCTCTGAAATTTTATTTCATCATTCCTTTATGTGTTTTCGGCCAAAAATATTGACTTTGTGATGTGGATTGGTGTTGTATTTTGTGATAGGTTTGATATGCCTGCTCAAACTATCACTCCGGAGTTGAAAAAAGATCTCCAGCTTTTGAAGGTGCTGTTAATTATGTGATTCTTCATAGTGTTTCCACATTTTATTTTCTTGATTTATTCATTTTTGCATTATCGTATAACGCTGGAAGGGTTGCTCGGCTGGTTTGTGTTTTGAGATCGTTGCTAACATTAGAATCAGACTATGGTTTACTTTTTATATAAGGACTTGAAATTTGAAAAATTGGTTTACTTCACATTAATCATTAATGTATTGGATTGAGTATTGAGCACAAGGCGACACTGTCGAACATCTTAATGTTTTAGTTATAACAGGTTATTGACACTATCATAAATCAGTTACAGAGAAGAATTATTAATCTTTTATAGCTATAGGTAGAACCCAGCACCAATATGTATGCCCGTATATCAGATTTTGGTAGAATGCTACATGGTTTATTGAAGTCTCGGAAGAAATAGCCTACATTATATGCAAACTCATGATGAGCTTTAGATTTCTAGTGCCTATATACACTCTAGATACTTGCTAGGCATTTGGAAGTCCATAAGTTGCTTGAGAGATAACATGCACAGAATTGGAAGCTCTATTTGTCCTTTTTTTTTTGTGCGTGTACATTATCACTTCTCTGGGAGTTAAGAAGGTTTAGGGATCAAGTAACGATAAAACACAATCTTAAATCTGCCGATAATAGGGATGCAGATTTTTTGTCTCTTACATATCATGTGAGGTACACGAGTTGGCGAATGCTTAGCTTAGAAACTAATTCTGGTAACTGTTTGCTAGGAAAAATTTACTTCATTCCGTTTTTCATATGACATCATCTCATCATCATCATCAACTGCACCTTATCCCACTATGTGGGGTCGGTGGTGTGAAGTTATAGTGTCAATTAATTGTTTAAAATTAGTTAACACTACAAATTCACACATGAAGCAAATGTTTTGTTCTCCATTAAGTTAATGTTTTGTTCTCCATTAAGTTAATGTTTTGTTCTCCATTTAGTGTAGTAATGTATTTGACCAACACCACCACAAAGTCTCATCCACATCTTAGATTAAACTTCAAGCATTTTGCACCTGTAGAATATGTGATTTTAATTTTAAATACTGCTTTTGTCCTTCCAATATTATCTGCAAATTAAGTTTTCCAGTTTCTTTTTAGACGTTTTTCTTACTGGACAGACTGGAATTGCTCGTAATCATTGGTTAGAATCAGTACAACCAACAGAGAGGATACTTTTTTTTTGTTTTTTTTGGTAGCCATTTTGCTTATTAATTAATCTTTTTGTATTGAAGGTCAACAATTTGGTTCCTACTATCTTAAGAGGCCAAGCTTGTGTTGCAGCTATTTGAGTCTATTGTAATTCATTTGAAATAATTTCTTGATGAATATTTTTTTTTGAACCATTCTGATGATTATTGAAACATTCTGATTGTCAAAGTTGAGGAGCGCCATAGATCCAAAGAGGCACTATAAGAAGGGAGATTCTAGATCCAAAACACTGCCCAAGTATTTCCAGGCAAGTCTTTCCGTGATAACAACACTACAACATTTGACTGATTTCCGTTACTTAAGAGGTAGATGATCGAGTCATTTGCTGATTTATCAGGTCGGTACTGTGATAGAGTCAGCATCTGAGTTCTTTACTGGTAGACTTACCAAAAAGGAGAGGAAAGCAACCCTTGCTGATGAGCTTCTTTCTGATGGTACCCTTCGTCACTATAGGTATGTAGAGTACTTGCTATACACGATACTCATCTTGTTATTTTGATTACAGTAAAGAGCAATTATATGGCAGTGAAATTTTTTGTGTGAAGTTAATAAATACAATAATATTTTTTGGTATTATGCACTGGTAGCAATTAAAAAAAGGAATAATTACAAAAACACCCCTGAGGTTTGCATTAATTACAAGAAAACCCAGAGATGTTTCAAAATTATAAAAAACCCCTTCAGGTTTCATTTTACCTTAAATTTAAGGGGGGTAACTGTAATATTTTCGTAAATGTGAGGGGGGTTTTTGAAAATCACCGGGAAAAATGTAAGACGGAATCAAACCTTAATGTTTTTTTTGTAATTTTCAAAGAACTCTGGATTTTTTTGTAATTAGCCCAAACCTCAGGGGTGTGTTTGTAAATCCCAAAAAAAAAACGTAGCTAGTCATGGCATTGTTGTCTCCTATGCATCTGATTTGTTTTTCTTATACCAATTTCGTGCAGGAAACGCAAGGTTCAAGAGATTGAAGAAGTAAACCGGCCAGGTGGGGTGGACAAGTGGAAGGTGGGCAAGTCAAGGAAGCATGCAAAGACAGGAAAGAGTAATGGAAAGAAAAGAAGGCACTGATATAGCCAACTCCAACTCTGGCAATATTGGCTTCGAAAAGAAGACTCTCTTTTACGGTTAATATCGGCTGACAATGGTTAAGATTCACACTCCCAACTCTGCCAATATATCCAAGAAATGCCTCCAGAGATGCCTTGATGTTATTTGGTTTCTGAGAACTATGTAGATTACCAGTCATCTTCTCCTGGAGCTTTTTTTTACATTGTTAATGTTATAGGCCATAGTAAAAGTGTTTTCTGTGGTTACCACATGGGAGCTTGTTTTGGCAAATCAAAAATCAAATCATCATTAGTTTATGAAGAGGTTATAGTTTTAGAGCTTATAAGATGTTAGATTTTATTTTAAAATAATTGGTTGAAGTGTTTGGATAAAATAAGATAAAAGAGCTTATAAGATATTAGTAATGACGGTTTTGAAATCGAAATGGCTAAAGTGAAAGTAAATAATGAAAATAAGATCTTAATTTAAAAATAAAGTGGGACATATTTTCTAAAAAAAAAACTTATAAGCTTCTAACATCTTATTTTGTAATTGAAATGGCTAAAGTGAAAGAAAATAATCAAAACAAGATCTTAATTTGAAAATAAGATGGGACACACCTTTTTTAAAAAAAGCTTATAAGGAACTAAGGGAGTGCTTGCTTGTGAATTTTTTTTTATCCCTTCCAGTTTTTTGACAATTTTGCATAGATATACGATTGCTTGTGAAAAATTAAAAATATACTATTCACTTTTCTTATTTTTCAAATCATCAATCACATCCAATTATAATCTAAACAAAAAAATATCATATCAACTATTATTATTATACAATCATATAATAAACTATTCACTCTCTTATTTTTCAAATTACCAATCAAACTAATTACTATTATACTAAAAAAACTA
The DNA here is from genome assembly GCA_016081115.2 of Rehmannia glutinosa. Taxonomy (NCBI): domain Eukaryota; kingdom Viridiplantae; phylum Streptophyta; class Magnoliopsida; order Lamiales; family Orobanchaceae; genus Rehmannia; species Rehmannia glutinosa. The sequence continues at coordinate 48,997,465 of CM071929.1, forward strand.
TCACATCAGCTATCATCATCACATTTTTATCTTATATCCAATCATACTCTCAAATTCCATTCTCATTTTTTCAAAATAAAATTCTCACTCTATTCTCTCTAAAAGTTCCGGTCAAGCAATCACTCACCTAAGCTTCTAGCATCTTATTTTGGGAGCTTATAAGAGTTGTTCACAAAACTTTTACAAAACACTTTTAGAGAACTTATAAACTCAAACAACACATAAGATGTTTTGAAGAGCTTATAAGCTTAGCCAAACACCTTGTTCTATGTTGTTAAGAAAGATAGCATTAATACACTAATATCCATTCAACACCTATCATACATTTGTGTCAAAAAGGCATGTATTTCTGTCCATAGGAGTGCAAACAAGTGCAAACAGACATATTGAGCTTAGTCTTCATATTCAGTCTCTTCATCATCCTCATCATCATTATTTTCACCATACCTCCAACCTTCTCCCACATTATCCCTTTCCTCTTCCGTTTCTTCACTATCTTCATCATCATAAATTTCCTCTTTACTCGGCCACGGCTTTTTCACCACATTCAAGTTTCCAGCTGGAGCAATAGAGCTTTTGCGCTGTGGAACTTTTGAAGGAGGCAGCTTCAGATTTGGCTTTGGTTTGTTCCGTTTCTGAATCTTAGCATTGCTACGTTTTCCAGCATATGCGTCCATATCACTCCCTTCGTCCATATCATTTTCGTTCTTAGGTTGTGTGTTTTTGGCATTTCGTCAGGAAAATGGCCAGGTGCTCTCTTCTCAGATGAAGATTCAGCTTGTATTCGTGGATATAGGCTTTCTCACAGCCTTCGTATGGACATGCATATGGGCGTTCCGACGACGATGCGGGCCCGAAGGTCCTGTGGAAGATTTCGGAGCTTTCACTGGTTTTTCTATCGGGGGAGTATATTTTGGCGCGTCTATGACACTCTGCACGAGTTGCCACAATAATGTTAGGTACGTAGCAGCAAAGAAGAAATCATATGGTAGAATGCAATAAATCTATATTTAATTTGTAGGGATAATTACTACTCTAGGTTTAGCCTAATTACAAAAAACTCTAATTATCTTTCAAAATTACAAACACCCCTTGAGATTTGTATTAACCGAACAAATGCCCCCTGGCCCCCTCTTGAGGGTGCAAATTGTAAAATAGAAACAAATCAAGGCGTAATTGTAATTTTGAAATATAAGTATTTTTCATTTTTTTTGGGGTGTGTGCGCAATTAGGCTAAGCCTCAGGATAGTTTTGGTAATTATCCTTCATTTGTATTTTTGGACCATAAATTTCTCATTGAAAAGCCAAATGATAGAAATTAGACGCTTCCATGGTGGTGCAAGAGAGATGATGTGATTGCATGACCTATAATGATGCTTTGAAAATGGGGTTTTCCGTAAATAATCTCCTCTCAATGTTTACAAACATCTTGTTTCATGTATCGCAAATAAAATCAAAATCTTGACATCTACGAAAGCAAATTTAGTCCTTCACCTGGACATCACAAAGCAACTCTGTAACCCACCTAAAATTAACACACACGTAAGACATTGTTTACTCAGAAGCACCACAGGTCCACATCCACAATTCTCTTATCTATCCATTGACTTACTAACACAAGTTTATCACCTTATTAAGAAGCATCAGGAATTGTAATAACTATGCGGGGTATAAACAACTAACTTTTAGCATTGATGGAATGTTACAGTCCTTAAAACCAAATCAAGAGTCCTATGCTTAAAGGAGTCAAGCTAGCATTTAGCACTTTGTGAAAACAATTCAACCGAACAATATGAACTCACAGTATAATAAAACAAGAAAAGAAAGATAAAGCTAGCAAAAAGGATGGGAAATTTGCACCTTCTCGTGATGAGACGCAATGTGGTTCTTCAGCTTGTACTCATGGGCATATCGTTTTCCACATTCAGGATATGGGCAAACGTGATAATTCTCCTGCGAATGTGTCTTCATGTGTGACTTTAGATTGAAATCTAAAGAAAATGCCTGTGTAACACGAATTAAAAGATCAGAACTGAGGCAGAGTAACTGTAAGCAAGAAGAAACATTAAAATCTAAGACCCAATTCCAATTATTCATGTAAATTCCAATAAGTTGTCAAAATACAAGACAACTATGGTAGTGCCTATGACAAAAATTAGGATATTTGCACATTCAAGAAGAATGAGAGAAAGTGCAAGACTACAAGGGGAGGGGAATTCTTGTGTGCCTGTGTGGGTGGACGAAAAGCGGATACATTACCAGCTACTCGTTTCATGGATTTAATTTGACACCCCACCCCACCCCATCCTGGTTCCCTTGAACTCTATTGAAAAGGTATATTTACTCACCTTGCCACAGCCTTCATGTGGGCACACAAAGTGTCTCTCTCCAGTATGAATTAAGAAATGCCTCTTTAGTTTTGAACTATCCAAAAATTTCTGCAAAAATAACCGGCGATTTGTTTATTACCCATGAGAAACTAACAAAAAGAAATATGATTGAAAGATGGAAACATCTTGTAGTAGAATAAGCACACGATTCTATTGAACAATTCCATCAATTAAAAGCAGATTTGCTCAAGAACATTCCTTCTTTCCATATGTCTTGTACTTTCTACCAAAGCTTCACTTAAGAGCGTGCCAAAAGTCTCACCTGAAGCCCAAGTGATGCAAAAGTTTTTCTGAACATCTATTAAAATCACGTTCCCACAATTGCAGGGGTAATGAGTTTGAAGTGAAGAATTGCATAACAAAAATTGGGATCCCCCAATTGGAGAGTTGAATATGTATTACCTTTCCACAATTCTCATAATGGCAAACATATTGTCTCTCCCCATGAATGTGAGAATGCTTCCTCAAGGCACCAACATCAATGAATGTCTTTCCACAACCTTCGTAACTACAAAGAAAAAGAACTTCTGTCGTTGGTTCAGGCTCAGGTTCTACTACTTCTGGTTCTTTTGGTTTCTCTTTCAGGGCCTTCAATGTGGCCTCTGTAAAGCATGACACAAAATTTCTATTTCAAATTTGACCTCTAGCTCATAGTTAAGTATTATTTGTCCTGTTAGAATGACCAACTGAAGAAAAAAGTGAGAAAAAGGTAAAACACATGATTGGCACAATGAGTAGGCCACAAGAAAAATGAATTGCAGGTTCCACCTAAGGACTGTCACAAGAAGGCATAAATATAAAGGAATGAAAGAACAATTAGATTGTATGGACTTTTCCCCATGTTCTGGAGACTAAACAATTACTTTTCTGACCACAGCAACCAAAATCTTCAGTCTATGCATCACCTTTATATATATTTCTCAAAAGCAACCAACATTTCCTCCTAACCCAACAGCACAAGACTGACAATGGTGAGAAAGAAACATCACGCTGCTAACTTCTGTGGACAGGAGAAAGTGAACATAGGAAACACAAGTGCGGATGCACATACCAGTTACAATGCAATTTGGATAAGGCACCACGTGATACTCAAAATTTTAGAGATCCAATACATCAGAAATACTTAACAAGAGTAACAATAAAAACTAAAAGTACTAATAAATGAATGCAACAATCAATACATATAAAAAAAATTGAAGCATATACTAGATATCATAAAAGCATGTTGCATATTAGATAAAGACAATATTGCAATAATAATGCTACCGTTGTGTTAAACAAATTTCTTCCAGAGTCGAGTCTTTCTAAAAGTACTAACCAATGGATGCAAAATTAATACTTAAAAAAACATTAAAACATATTCTCGATATCATAAAAGTATGTTGCATATTAGATAAGGACAATATTGCAATAATAATGCTACGGAGTACCGACGTGTTAAGCAATTTTCTTCCAGAGTAGAGACGGAACACCTTTTAGCTACAGATTGTATCTCAATTGTGAAATTTATGTTTTAAATAGTTTGGTGGATCTGCTATGCCCTGGGAGAATCAAAGGAGCATCTTATCACATAGAAGGCTGACTCAGATACCAGAGGGCAGTTGAAGTATCTTCCTAAAAGATAAGCAACATATTGAGCAGTTCCAAAATTTTCTAGTTAATGCCCAGAATACTTACTCAATAAGTTAACTATGAATGTCTACTCTCACTAAGAGTGACATGCACTGTACTGCTCTAGTAGCAAAGCTCTTAAACCAAATATTGTTAAAAGGGACAATTTTTTATTGACTGATCGGCTAAGCATCTCTATCAACAATATTAAACAGCCTAGGGAATCCTTTCATTTGTTTGTTTGGATTATTCTCTTTAAGGGTTTAATGAAAGCACCAACAAAAAGGATTGCATCGACCAATTTCACTGCATTTGAAGTTCTCTGTTCATTTTCTTTTACATTTAGAGGACGGCTTGTCTCCAAACCTTGTATCTTCCTTATCAATAGAGTATCTGATTCTAACCAAAACAAAAATGTCAATTACAGACAACTGAGGCCTCGTTCTGGTCCTCCATAAACAAAGAACAAGAATTTAGCATTGTTTTAAGACACTCTAAAATGTCCAATGAACATATAAAATTCCATTCGATGATTGGCACCAGTGAGTTTAATGCAACAAAGAAAACAGATAAAACCATAAACCATTGCAGTCTACAGACAATCTATCTCTAAGATCCTATAAGAAGAAAACAAATAGTATAAATTGGAAAACATAATATACTCTTTACTGAAGACATTAATCAGCTGCATAATAGAAAGATGAGAGCTACAAAACTAACCATTCACCCATTTCAAAACAAGGCATTTCCCACCAGTTGCTACGACGTCCTGTGGCACCCTACAAGAAATAAACAGGTTAGCAAAAAATAAGCCAAAATGTAACCTTCCCCTCCAGCCCCCTCTCCCCCATCCCCCCAACCCAAAAAAAAATTAATAATAATAATAATAAGAACCTATACGGACATACATTGCATGGATGAAATGAGATTTTCTCATCAAGCTGAAGGAGATACTACAAAAACCAACACCCTACTCATCAAACAACCAAGTCTGACCTAAAATTCAAATGCCGTGTTCAGGAAAGCCAGTCAAAGGGCACTAACACAAAGACCATCCAACCAAGCATTTGGGCCAAAATGACGCAACCAAAAGGTCAAGTGAGCCACCCTCCCAAAAGTACAGCATTATCTTTCAATTCTCTTCTCTTTATTTTTTATTTTTACCTCTTCCCACAAATGACCATTGGACATTCTTCCCAACTTAAAACTAATTCATGCAGATATTCTCTTAACAGCTGCCACAAATTTTTTACTACAGTTCAGACTAAAGGAAGAACCCAAAAAAAAAACGCTTCGAATACAATTTATTATACTCTGCAAAATCATGCAATCAGTGGATTCACATAAGACTCACATTAGCTGGATTACTCAGCACAATTTCAAGACCCATAAAAATGTTTCACTCATTTCGTCATCAGATACACAATTCTATACGCATCAACAGCGGCAAAAATATAAATCCAAATCCACATATAATTTATACAAAAAAAAAAAAAAAAACGTTTAACAGAACACAAAAATTAAAAAAAAAAATTGATGGTTTTCTTTCTTACCATTCTTTGACCCATTTAACCGCAGGGGTTTTAGACTTGGTTATTGGACGTCTGTCGAACAGACTATGAGTGAAGTGAGTCTCCATGCCGTTTTCGTAGATCAATGGAAACTACTACTCATCATAAGCTAAAATTAGGGTTAGGGTATCGCGGGCACAGATACATACATATTCAATAAAGTAAGTTTAATAGAAGGAATATAGCTTTGTAACATTTTCGGAGGTTTTGGAGAACGGAGAAGTAATGGTCGTTTTAAACTGGATTTTTTCCAATACCGGTTCAAGATTGGAAACAGGACCGGTCCGAATCAGGAAAGAGATGGCTGCATGTTTGCATATCATCAAACACATTTTGTCCAAAAAATCAACACACTCATCATTGAACTAATGAATTGCATTTTGCATTGTGCTTTCGGTTTGAGTAGAGCTCTCAAACGGGCCGCGCTGGTGCCGGTCTGTCGGATCAAATTAAAAAATCAGGCCAGACGGGTTGGCCATATAGTGATCGGACTGCTATTTTAGAGCCTTGTCCGGCTCAATCCATAAAAATACACATAAAAAGTCGGTCCGTCGGTTTTTTGGGTTGAATGGGACGGGCCAAATAGGCTAGTTTATTTTGGGCATCTAAAAATGAAGCCTCATCCGACATTTTTACCGGGCCGGACTCATTTTGACAACTCTAGTTTTGAATGAGGATATATTTGCACTTTTTTTTTCTTTTTAGCATTGAGTTTGTAGTTTTTCATTTTTCAAGTTGATTAAAACTCGTTTGAATTCGGGAATGGATAATAGTCTAATGGTTAAAGACTCTTATGTTACTATCTAGGTTCGATTCCCACCAGTCTCTTTCTTCCCAAAATTTTGTTGGAAATTTGGTCTTGAGAAATGGGTGTTGACCCGATTTTGACCAAATAATTAAGTGATTTCCATTTGTGAAAAATGGAATTAAATTATTTGCAAAAATTCTACTAAGAGAGTAGATGAGAATAGCATTTGGAATTTCTCAAAACCGATTCCCGGTGAATGAGAAATTAATGCTAGAAGTTAGTCACTTAATGCAAATAAATGGTATGAAAAATGAAAAATGTGGGGAAGGAGAGATGCTCCATCCCACATAGGAAAAAGAGGATAAAGTTGCACACTTAATATATCTCAAGTTGAACATATGGGTTTGTGCCATTGGGAGCACCCAAGTTTTTAGAGGGGTGAGGACCTACATTCATGCTTGTTGGTTTGGTTCAAAGCACAAGCGCGCGCCGCCAGCCGGCTCGGCTCGGGTCGTGGGTCGTGGGCTTGGGCTTCAAGGCCCTTATTCTTTTTGGACCAAAAACCTTTAAAATTAAATGTTTAATAAATTTTTGTATTTAATTAAATAGATTTAATTAATTTTTCGTAATTAATTAAAAGAGTTCAACCTGGGAAAAGGTTCGGCCACGCGCACGGGCGGAAGCACGGCCCGTGCGGTCAGGTCGTGCTACCTGCCGAAGTTTTGCGTCGCCGGGACGAGACGCGACGCGACGGCCCGTGTCTTCGGTCGTGTGCCATGCCGAATGTTGGAGCTCCGCGCGCACGGCCGTGCGTGCGTCGTCGTCTTTCCCGCGCGAAGTGCGTCTGCATTCGATCTCAAAGGTGTCTTTTCGAGCCAAAAGACGCGATCTTTCCATACGAGGCACCTGAGGCCTATAATTATTCGCCCCTGCAGATTGAAAACACACGAAATCCAAAGATAATAACATGTCATTTGCATCATACGAGCATATTGACTTCCCTCCTTCAAAAGCTTGAAAGTTCAGACATTTTTGGTTGTTCGTCGAAGTTCCGGTTTTGCTAGTGCTGCTAGCCGGAACGAAAAGTCGTTGTATCTTAGAGACGAGCGCCGGAACCGTAAGCACTCGGTATATGGGGCGTTTTCGTCTTGCGGAGACTGAATCTAATCCGGGCCTCGACTTAAGCCTAAATACTTTATTCCTGCCATTTTCTTCCTATACATAAACTTTACACCATATACTTTTATCCAACAATCGCAAGACGAAAATTTTTAGTTTCTGTTGAAGACGATGACATCAAGTTTGATCTCTTTCACACCAATGGCTGCTGCTCCCGCTCACGGCAAAAAGCCGACCAAGTTTTTCGGCGCCGACTTCAAACGTTGGCAACAGAAGATGTTGTTCTACCTCACCACATTGGGGTTGTCTCATTTTCTGAAAGATGACCCCCTACCGCCGTTGAAGATGACGAAGTTGATAACAACCGGAGAATCGCTGTAGATGCTTGGCATAACAACGATTTTCTATGTCGCAACTATGTGTTGAACGGGCTAGACGACACCCTCTACAACGTCTATAAAGACGTTCAAGCGCCCAAGGAAGCTGTGGGATTCTTGGAGAAGAAGTACAAAATGGAAGATGTCGGCACAAAGAAATTTGTTGTCAGCAAATTCCTCGAGTACAAGATGGTTGACACCAAGACGGTGATCAACCAAGTTCAGGAGATTCAAATCATCCTTCACGACTTAGTGTCTGAAGGGATGATTTTGAATGAATCCTTTCAAGTGGCTGCAATTATCGAAAAGTTGCCGCCATTGTGGAAGGATTTCAAAAACTACCTCAAGCACAAGCGCAAAGAGATGGGACTTGAGGATCTCGATTGTTCGGCCGCATTGAAGAAGAACCGGAAATCGATGTGAAATCCATTAATCGGAATGGATGCTAAGGCTAATCTTGCGAGAATCGAGCACTAGCAAGAAACGCAAGCACTCAGGAAGGATAAAGGAAAAGACAAAAAGTTCGGGAATTGCTACAATTGTGGCAAACCGAACCACATGGCGAAGGATTGTCGATACCTTAAAAAGGGCAATCAAGGTGGCAACCAACAAGCCAATGTGACGGAGGACAAGTTGGTTCCAATAGACTTATCGGAGCTTGATCTCTCCACCGTTGTGTCTGAAGCCAATATGGTGGATAACCTAAGGGAGTGGTGGATAGATACAGGGGCTACTCGTCACATTTGTGCTGACAAGGAGATGTTCTCCTCCTACACTCCGGTTAATGGAAGGAATTTGTTCATGGGGAACTCTTCGACTTCCAACATCGTTGGGCTTGGAAAGGTGGTGCTCAAGATGACTTCCGGGAAGGAGCTTACACTTGTAGATGTGCTGCATGTCCCAAACATCCGCAAGAACTTGGTTTTCGGTCCTTTGCTTAGAAAGGCCGGCTTTAGACTAGTGTTTGAGTCCGACAAGTTTGTAATGACCATGAATGGTCAGTTTTTATGTAAAGGTTACCTTGATAATGGGCCTTTTAAAATGTCGTGAATATGTTTTTTCCGCCAAGAGGCGAAGAATAAAACGTTACTTCTGTTTACTTGTTGGATTGTTCTAATTTATGGCATGATAGATTAGGACGCGAAACTTCAACACAATTAAAATGTTAGTGAATCTGGAATTAATACCTACATTTAAAACCGATTCACAAGACAAATGCGAAATTTGTAGGTCCCAAGGGGTGTAAGTGTAAGGTTTAGAAGGGGGGGTTGAATAAACCTTACCAAATTTTCGATTTAGTCCTTTTAAATATTCAGAGTTAATACTACATAGTTGTGTCCTTGATGGACAACCAATTTAGTTAATCAAGAGTTAGTCTCTCAAGACTCAATCGAAGCCGTTGATGGAATAACTCATTTGTTGGGTCTAAATTAACTCAATGCGTGGTTTTGTTTTTATTGGAAGACTTAACACCCTTAAGTTTGATTAAGCAAGGATTTAGTGCTTGATTTAGTACTTATAAATTATCAAGTGGATAGCAAATTTATCAGCAGATTTAAGCAGTTAAGATGCAGGAATTAAATCTTTGAAATGTAAATGACACAATGAAATTTTTATAGAGGTTCGAAGATGGGGTAATTCTTCTACTCCTCTCTTCTCCAACTCCTGGAGGAATCCACTAGGTATTGATCAAGATATACAAAGTGGTAACAGTCCGGATACAAGTTTTGATCACACAACTAACTTGATCATTTGGGACTCAGTCTGAGACGCCTTGATCACTCGGTGGCTTCTCGACGACTCGCCTTCTTCACAGCAGGTTTGCGCTCTCTACTACTAAAGCTCACTTGCTCAAGCTCTTTGGATTTGATCACGAAGCCCTCCAAAAGCTTAAGACTTGGTTCGACCTTGAACCTTCCTACAATCCTTCGTGGAATGTAGACCCCTTGATTTTTCAAGATTTTCCTCTTCAACTGATTGAAGTTATCTTTCCTTCACAAGTGAGTGTTGGATTGATGTTCTTCGTAGTGTAGGCTTGAGGATTGAGAATGTTTGATTTTCTAATAATTGCTTGAACGTTTTTGGTTGTCTCAGAATTTGTGTCTATCATTCTCAAATAAACTCCTCGGCCTTTTATAGTGATCTTTCAAAAATTTGCCCGTTGAAAGAGATAGCTTATTTTTTAAAGTCACTTGATCGTATGGCTTGTCTTATTACGATCCTTGGAATTGCCGTTTCCTCGTATGAATTGTTTTTTCACCTTTTTAGAGTTCGACATGGTGTAGTGTTTCCCATTGGTTCATTCCTTTTGCACGCTTCTCGGGACCGAGCACTCGAGAAATGTGATATGGAGATATTACTTGTTTAAGTAATTCTCTTGATTTACGCAACGGATCTTTTGATTATCTCGACTTGACCGCATTTCTTTGCTTTCCCAGGTGACTTAGAGTCGAACTTCTTATCATTGGATAACTCTTTGTCACTTCAACTTGAGACTTGGCTTTTCTTGAGTCGACTTGATCGATACTTCACTCATTTGCATCTCATTTTGCTTTTTTGATAGAGTTCTCGTCACTCTTTTTGCCATACTCATTGTCTCGCAGAGTCTTCCTTCTAGTCTCCGGTTGTCTTCTTCCATGTTAGGGCATAGCCGACTTAACTCGGCTTGACAAATTTCTATTTATTACAATGCATTTTACAACAAAAAAAATGGGGTGCCAACTTCCTATTCTAAGTTTTACATGGCATTCATCAAAATCTAAACAATAAATTTCCTAACAATTTCCCCCTTTTTGATGATGCCAAAACTTAAATCATTCAAAAATGCAAATAGCAAAGATACATACAGATAGTGTATTGACATAGAATGTATGCGCGAGAATCAATCCTTTTATTGATCATAACATTCTTGTTCTTTTACACAAGCTGTTTACAAGGTGTATCGAGCAAACATTTGTCTACACAAAAGAATAAAGAATTTATAGCTTTATTGCGAGTAAAACTTACATAGTATGCATTTACATCATAAAATACATGAAGGGGTGGACATCAATATTTCATCTCCTTGTCTCCTTTCTTTCATCTTGTTCAAAGATCTTTCGCTCTTCTTCTCTTTTTCTCATCATCACCGCTTCTTCTTCTTCTTTTCATATGCCTTCCCGATGACTTCATCTCTTCTTAATCTTTCATGTCTTTCCTCCCATAGCATTTGAGTTTGTCTCTTGTTTTTTCTTCTATTCTTTTTGCATACTCGGCGTTCTTTTAGCCACTTGCAAATTTGCTATTTGGTCAAGCCAGCCCAAAGAGATCCCTCCTTTCTTTCCCGGATCTACGTATTCAATGTTTTTGGGCGAGGCCCAGGAGTCGAAACCTCTTCCTCCACCATCGCTTCTTCCTCTCCTCCGGGCGTGTATTATCTTTGGTCTTCTTTCTTTCGGTGAGTGATCGGCGGAGTGACCAGACAGAGTGATCGGTAGTCCGTCGCTGTCGCCTTCTTCACATAACGTGAGACCCTTTTCCCAAGACAAGTCCAAGCTTGAGCCATAGACATATTTGCAAAGTATCCTTGGGATGCGGCGTTTTAAATTCATCAATCGATCGTGGCTCGTCCCGACATCCGAGATGGCATAAGTGTCTCTCGTCTCACCGGAATGCCTCCATGTTTGTTTCAAGATGTTCATAACCGGGCATCCATTCTTCCTTCCACTTCCTCCATCCCCGCTTCAATTGTTTTCTCTTTTCACCATAGATATAGCGAGTGTTGGAGTGGCGAGTCACGGGGAGTTTCTTTCGATAATGTCATTTGTGATGTGAGGACCTGTTGGGGGGTTTGTGCAATCATCAAGGTCACATCTTTCGATCCTCCCCTCACAGATTTTCCTTTCTTTTGTTTCACCACTTCCTCATTTGTCTTTCCCTTCACAAATGTGATCCTCTTTTTCGGCTTCAGATCTTTTCTATGCTTTAAGGTATTCCTCTTCCCCTTTTTGGCATCATCAAAAGAGAGAGGGACACTGGAAACATCTTGCAAGCAGGAAGTCGAGCCGCCTTGATGGCGAGTTTGCTCTCGAGTCTGCTGCAGAGTATGCATCACGAAATTCGGATCGAGTAGCGTTGGACTCACTGCTGAAATCGGCTTCATCTCACCCATGAGAAGGTGAATTTTGTATTCATGGTTTCTTCCAAACGTAGATCACTCTTATTTTTCTCACGCAAATGACTTTATCTCGGCAAAGTGTGAGCTTCATGCATGTGCTCAATATGTTCTCTCGAACTTCGTTTTGCATCGGCATTTTCGACTCTCCATGCAGCAGACTTGTTGAACAATGTCTCAAGTATCTAACTTGTTCCACACGCATTGTTTCTTCTTTTGCCACCATTCCCGATCCCGGCTTGATTATGTCTCTTAAATCGCCATAAGATTGGCATCTCTGTTGTCCAGTCACATGTCCATAGAGGCTCGATGCCTCTCCATCCGTTCAATCTCGGCGAATAATGCCTTGAACACTTTCAAGCGGACTTGGTGATTCCTCGCGTTGCGGTTGATGGCCATGCAACGTTAAAATCATAATCAGTGGAACAATGGTGCCGATGGAAAAAACGGAGCCGGATGCAGGAAGCGTGCGAGCTCGTTCTCGATTCTTCAGGGAGGTCAGGTACCTCCGAGAGAGAAAGGAAAAGATTCTATAAAGGAATCATCACAACCAATCGGTATTTGTTCAATGATGAGAGGTGCGCGTGAAGTTCCTCTTGAGTCGAACTCCGCGAGCTTGGGAGCGCCTTGATGGACTCTGTCTCGGTGGTGTCTTTTGTGAAGTGGTCCGGCTTGCTTGCTGAGCCTTTGTCTCACAAAGCCCGTTGGTCTCGGTGATTTTCCAATTGAGTAGATCGGTCCTCGCCTTATCTTGCTCGGAAGCGTCATCGGACGATGATGAGATTTCCATTGGTGGCTTATCATCAAAATTAAAGGTTTGACGAGTAGTCTTGGGATCGGACTTGCTCGTGCTTGGAACATCCATGGTGAGTCTTTTGGATCATCACTGGGGATGACTCGCCTTCTTCTTCGCCCCGATCCCGCAGAAAGGTTACATCGGGATTATCCGGGAATCATGAAGCGCTTATCTCCTTTTCGGATGGGTCGATGATAGCAGGAGGATGTTCTCTCTGCAGCCTTCTTTACCCCGGAAGTCTCAACCTCCCGTGGGCCTTCATTACCTCCAGCGAGTCTCGATTGCAAGCCGAGGCTTGGTCCTCCCTTTCGGCTTGATGTGGTTGTCTTAGGGTCTTCTGTGGTGGCATCCATGGAGTCTCAACCCCATGGATTGCACTTTCATTGCCCCAGTGTTAACTCCTGGGCTGTTCCTTCGCGTGCCTCTCACCGATCGCATCGGCGGCGTCATTAGCCTCCGAGAGCGATTTGGCACCTCACCGAGACAGTCTCAATCTATCGAGCTTCGTTGATGACAACTTCTTTGTTCGTTTAGTGTTTGTACTTTCTCCACTTCGCCTCCGGATTCGTTGTTGAGTCATCGCAACATTCTCCGACCTTGCTGCGGTGGAGGAGTTTTCCCCTCACGGTGGCGCACCCCGAGTGACTTGGAATGGGGTCACTCGTCTCCAACCTCCCGGCCGTTGCTATTGAATGTTCGATCGTTGGGGGGTGGTAAGACACCTTCAATAGGGGTTGGCTCGATGGGGTCCCCACTATCCCGATTTCATCGCCATGTCCCTTATTGCCTTTTTCCGAGTGAGTCGGAAGTGGTGGCAAGAACAACAGATGGCGATTTGTGAACCACTCCCATTGGATCAATTTTGTGTGTTCGGGAGGACTCTCCTGGTCCCTCCATCAATCTTTGCTCGTGAAGGATTCGATTCGGCAATGCTTGCTGCATTTGCAACTCTTCTATGGCAAAGAACATTCTCAGGATCCTCATCACTTTGTCCGAAGGAAGACATCAAGGAGAGGATGTGTGTGTTACGTGGTGCGGAGATAGGCGGAGATCTTTGGCCTTCTCACGTGCCTCGCCTTCCTCTGCCTGTCTTTCCTTCTCCTTGTCCTTGAATATCTGCGCAGGATGTCCGTGCGATTGTCTTCATCCGTGCTTGGATCACAAAGTGGTTAGTCAAGGAAATTTAACAGATTCCTCTTCTTCTTCTATAAACTCGGGCCGTTGGAACATTTCCTTGATTTACTCAATTTCCATTTCCTCCACTCACGCAGACGATTTTGGATATCCGGGTTAGGTGGAGATAGGATCATCACATCACTATCGCCTTCTTCTTGTGTCTCGGTGTGCGAACTTCAACTATTTCTTGGTTGCCTCTGTTTGATTGCCTTCATCGACTTGTTTGTTTCATCAATTACATCCGGGGACTCGACCGCTTCCGGTTATTTCAGTATTTGTTCGGTGAGTGGTCGACTTCGGCCCGGTTTTTCAAGCTCGAGCACTTGATGATTCTTCTTCGTCTTCTAGTTTGTACCGGAGGGATTTCGGTTCGAGACGGTTTCGTCCCTCGAGTCTTGGGCGGCGGGGGGTCTTTGGTGTCTTTTTCTCGAGGAGCGCCGTCTTGGCTTATCGAGATCTCCTCTTTTTGACGATCGGAGAAGGTATTTGAGAGTCCTTCTCGACCGCCGCGAGGGGGCGGTGACTCTGCCGCAGGGCGAGTGAGCAGTTTGACTTTCTTTCTTTGCGGGAGCATCAATCTTCTTAGCAAACGCAGGGCGACTTTCTTCTTTGGTGGAGAGAAACAACTGTATCTTGGGTCGGTGATTCTCCTCACTTGTGTTAGCTCTCTTGGCGTAGGCTCTCTTCGTGCGCCGAGAGAGGTTTGATCTGAACATCCTCTTGTTAACATGGAACGCCTTTCCATGTCTAAGAGGGACTCTTTCACCTCCATCATCAGGCCAATCACAGGCCATATCCTAGGGATCCTCCAAATGTGCCATCTTCCTTGAAGGATTTGTTCCCTACATTACGGCATAGTACATTTGTAGATAAACTCCGCGAGTTTATTTTCCTTTCTTCAATGATCGCCGCCATCACGATCGCTTTGCTTTGATGATTGGTCAAAGCGCCAAATTTGATGTCAATACATTTGGCAACTATGTCCAACGACTTGTGATAATCCTCCTTGGCTGACCTCTTGTTTCTTTGTGTAAACTATTTTATCGGCAGAAGATAGTCCGGCTTGGCTATTTCCTTCCAGCGGTTGACCAGGTTTACATCGGCCGTTAATTTCGATGCTCCTTCCGTTGGTAGTGGCGGTGTTCACCAAGTCCTTGGCGAGAGATAGTGAGCCGCTTTCCGTGAACATATGACTTTATCTCTTCATCGTGAATCTCGGCATTCACGTAGAAGCGTGTGACCTCCTCCACATAGGTCATCGGATATTCCAAAGATCGTAAACGATTTTAGCCAGGCGTTTCCAATTTCTCGCAATTTTCTTTACTAGGGTGTCATCGGACCCCTGTTTCACCATGCCGTCGAAATCCACAGTAGACCTGGTGTGGATTTGCTTCCCTAACTTGGTAAAATCATAGGTTGGTGCCATTTTTCAGGATTTTATCAAAGAGAATGTAGAGATTGATTTGAAGATAGATAGGGTTTTGAGAAGATTTTTGCCTTTGCTTCTGAGAGAGAGAAATGAACGGTTTTGATAGTGTGTGAGAGAAACGACGAAAATGGTTTAAGTATGGTTTATAAAAGGGCGTGCGGGTAGTTTTGAAATGTGATCGAGATCAACGGTTTAGATTTTGCACGCCTATTTAGCATTTAATGTCTCGTATTTAATGCGGCAACATTTATATCCAATCATAAGCTTGGTGTGCATCTTTATGTCCTGTACACATCATCATTATCTTCGACGTCATTCTTAAAACATTCCCGCTTAGTAAAACGATCATTGCGTTTTTGTCACTTTGCTCATAAGTGACTCAACTTATCTTTTAGTGATTTAACTCTTCTTCTCACGATCCTCTTAGTGACTCATTCTTGGTGACTTGGTATATTGTCTTTCCGACATCTGGTGATTTACTTATTGATTTGTGAGTTGACTCTTTTTCCTTTTTGTGTTCCATTTCTTTTCTTTGATTCTTCCGAGTTTATTTCAACTCAATTAACCCTAACTCATGTTTGAGTTCTTCAAATCTTGACTCACATAATGGTTTTGTGAAGATGTCACCGATTGTTTATCGGTTGAGATATATTCCAAGATGATGTCCTTCTTTTCAACATGATCTCTTATGAAGTGATATCTCGACATCAATGTGCTTTGTTCTTGAGTGCAACACATGATTTTGAGTGATTGTAATTGCACTTGTGTTATCACACATGATTAGAATTTCTTTTTCCTTAACTTCATAGTCTCTCAATTTCTTGTCTCATCCATAGGACTTGGGTGCCTGCCCAGCCTATGTATTCCGCTTGTTGTAGAGGTGGCTATTGAATTTTGCTTCTTGCTAAACCAGGAAATCACTGTTTTCTAGCATTTGACATGTGCCGAAGTGCTTTTTTTCAACTCGCATCCAAAGATAGTGAGTCCGAGTAGCCGATTAGCTTGAATCCACCTTCCTTTGGATACCATAAGCCAACTTCTTGGCTTCCTTTCAAGTATCTCAATATTCTCTTATTTCTTTGTCATATGGGTCTCTTTTGGATCGATTGAAATCTTGCACATACACCTACAACAAAGGTGATGTCCGCCCGCTTTGTAAGATAGAGCAATGATCCAATAAGTGCTCTCTGTATCTTGTTTGATCTGAGGCTTGCCATCCGCATCCATGTCCATTTTTTGATGTATTCATTGGTATTTTCACGAGAAGACTTCTCCTCCATACCAAATTTCTTCATTAAGTCTACGGTGTATTTTGTTTGACTTATGAAGGTTCCATCCTTGATTGTTTCACTTGGAGTCAAAGAAGAATGTTAGCTCTCCCATCATGCTCATTTCAAATTTACTCTGCATGAGGTTTGAAAATTTTTCACACACTCTTTGTTTGTGGATCAAAAATGATGTCATCCACATATATTTGAACAAGTAGTATACTCTTTTTGTCTTGAATTTCGAAAAGTGTTCTATCTACCTTTCCTTTTGTGAATCCATTTTCGTTAGGAATTGTGACAAGGTATCATACCATGCTCTCGGGTGCCTGTTTCAATCCATACAAGGCTTTCTTGAGTTTGTATACCTTATCTCCAAGAGTCTTCTCGCTCAAATCCTCGGAGGTTGTTCAACATACACTTCTTCTTCCATAAACCATTTAGGAATGCACTTTTTACATCCATCGATATACGGTGAAATTCTTGTGAGTTTGCATAGGCAAGAAACATTCTTATAGCTTCCAGTCTTGCTACAGGAGCAAATGTTTCATCAAAATCTATTCCTTCTTCTTGGCAATATCCTTTGGCTACTAGTCTTGCCTTGTTTCTTACCACAGAACCTTCCTCGTTCATCTTGTTTCTAAACACCCATTTTGTACTAATAACATTTTGATGTGTGGGTCTTTGAACTAATTCCCATACTTTATTTCTTTCAAACCGATTGACTCTTCTTGCATAGCTTGAATCCAATGTGTGTCGATCCAATGCTTGTAACACATCTTTGGGCTCTATTTGTGAGATAAAGCATGTGAACATGGCTTCTTGTTGAGTTCGGATCTTGTTTTGACACTTCTCTTATATATCCAATGACAAGTTCGTGGATGGTCTCTCGGCCATCTTACATCAAAGTTGGAGTAAGTTAGCTGGATTCGGTGATCTTGCGGTGTGTTCTTTGTGTTCGGCTCTCTCATAATCACTTAGTAAATTTTCCGGCTATTTTTGAGATTCAAACTATCTCATCTTCTTCCTCGAGTTTATAATTCCAGCTTGACCAAAGATAGGACTCTTCGTATGGTTGGATGATTGACTTATCAAATTGACTCTTCAATGTCTTCTCCATTTACATTTGGCTCATCGAATACCACATGAATGGATTCTTTCGCAACCATAGTCCTTGTGTTGAGTACTCTGAAGGCTTTGCTTTTGGTGAGTATCCTAAGAAGATACCTTCATCACCTTTAGCATCAAAAGCCTTTAGATTGTCTTTGCCATTGTTGTGGATGAAGCATTTACATCCAAATATTTCAAATATGCAACATTTGGTTTTCTTCCGGTCCAAATCTCATAGGGAGTCTTTGTTAGTGTCTGTTTATCATACATCCTGTTTTGAGTGTAGTAAGTCATTTGTGTTGATTGCTTCACCCAAAATCTTTTTGGTAACCCCGTATAACTAACATGGTCCTTGCCGCTTCTTTGAGCGTTCTGTTTCCTTCTTCTCGCAACTCCATTCTTTGTGGAGTCCTTGCTGCGATAGTTCATGACCAATACCATTCTCAATACAACATCGAGTTATTATTCCATTGACAAACTCGGTTCCTCATCTCGATCTTATTTTGATAATGGTTTGACTCTTCTCGTTTTGAATCCTCTTCATCGATTGTGGTAGTTTTTGTAGAGTTTCTTTCTTCTTACACATGAATATTGTCCATGTGTATCTTGAGTAGTCATCTACTACCACCAAGGTGTATTTCTTTCCACTTATCTTTGTTTGGTTCCACTTTGGGCCAAATAGATCCATGTGTAGCGGATGCAATATTCTTGTTGAAGATGAACATGTCTTTTCTTTGAATGAAGATTTGATTTGTTTTCCTTTTGACATGCATCACATATACTCTCCTTCTTGTATCGAGTCCTGGAAGTCCTTCCACAAGACTACTTACGCAAGCTTGTTAATCGTTTTGAAATTCGGGTGACTCAGACTTTTTGTGCCACATGACCTTAACTTGATTGTGCTCTTTTGCTAATAGGACAGTCTTTGTGTGTAGCGGTTGACCAATCTACCACATACATGTTCTTTTGTCCGCATCCTTGCAACACAACTTCATTTGATTCAAGATCCTTGATTTGGCATATACCCATGTTGAATCCAACATTGTAGCCCTTGTCACGAGTTGGTGATGCTCGAGTAAGTTGAAGTTGAGTCCTTCAACATATGCAACATCCGTGATTTCTAATCCATTCCTCTTGATGGATCCAATGCCTCTTATTTCACCAGAGCTTCATTTCCTCCAAATATGACTTTTGCTCCTTTAACTTCCTTGAATTTTGACATATTTTTCTTATTTCTGTCATATGTCCTGGAGCGTGACCACTATCCATGTACCAGGTTCCTTGGCACTCATTCATTCCTTGAACTCGCAATCAAGGAAATTAAGTTTTAGGTACCCATACTTGTGCAGGTCCCGAGGGGTTAGAATTGTAAGATGATCCAACCAACTTATAGCCAAATGATTTGTCTCTAAGGGGTTGCCATCTATCGGTGCCATAATCATAATTAATCCTGGCAAATTGCTTGGGATTCTAGTTCATACAACCTATTTGTCTCTTTTGTCGTATGCATGTGTATAATTTTTAGCAATCGCTTCTTTGGGTAATTGTGGTGTCTTTGAGTATAGTGCTAGGTGCATATGTGTGTCTTTGATGAAAGCTCTTATACTTTTGGAATGGCCTTTCTTGAGTTCTAGGCCTTTGCCATTTGGGCTTATATTCCATAAGTCATCTTTGATAGTTTACATTATTCAAATACTTGGCTTGGATATTTTCTACCATTCCCATCATATGTATTTCTTTTATGGATTTTCTGGGGTTTTTGGTAGCTCGCTTCTTCCTTACGTAGTATTTTCTGTTTGGAGTTTCTTTGAGGAACTCGGGGTGAATCTCTTCTCATTTGTCCTTTTCGGCGCACTCAATCGGTTGTTTTCTTTTCCTTTATAACCAAGGCCGGTTTGCTTGTTATTGTGCTTTGGAGTGAATGTGTGTGCAACATTTAGAGTTTTGGATTTTCGGACTCTTCATGGCTTGAAGATCCTTTTTCCAAACTTACTTTTGAGGTTTGACATAACTGAGAGGAATTAAATCCTAAGCCTGTCTTGTCTCCACATTCTCTTTGACTCATAATAAGATCATCCAATGATTTAGATGCCTTAGTGAATGAGGTAATAACATTTTTGAGGACATTCTCCCTCTTCTCTATAGCAGCAATTTCTGCTTTATTAATTTAGCATTTTCAAATTTTTAAACTTTCATTCTCATCATTTTATTTGACTTAGAGTACTCGGCTCCTTAGTCGACTTTGAGTTTTGACTCTTGAGTATTTTGTTTTCCTCATTTAATAGTGTGTGTGAGGATTTAATGTGTTCAAAATCTTTCATCATTTTGCCTAATGAATCATAAAGATTAGTGGGTGATGAAGTGTGTGTGTCACGATCACTATCACTAGAGTCCGAGTTTGATGAGTTAGAGTGTACCTCATCTTCTTGGTCGAGTTGATCTTGTTCCTTGGCCATAAAGCGATCAGGGCTTTTCTTGAGTCACTTGAATAGTCGGCTTCACCGCTTTCTCTCGAATCGGCTATGTCTTTTGACTTATTTTGTTTAATGATCTCTGCACCCAACATTGCCTTTCTCTTTTCTTGTCTTCTTTTCTCTCAAGACCTTTCTTTCTTCTTCATTCCCGTATTTGTTGACTACGAGGATATGGATCAATAATGGCATAGTGACTGGTTGTCTATAGTTCCAAAGATAGATATTCAACCTTTTGATCACTCTTTCCATTCTTGGATTGTCACCCTTTGATATTCAGCTTTTTGATGATCTTTCTCTTGGTTGGCCTATCTTCCCTTGATTTGGAGGGAGCGAGTGTCTTCTCGGGAAGATTCACCCTTTCCTCTCTTGTAGTTCTTATTGAAGAACTTGTTGAATCTTTTAACCATCGGGGCTATTTCTTTCGGATCAATGACTTCTTTGACCTCAGCTCTCTTCCCATCTTTAACAATTAGATGAAATTGTTTTGGGTACGATTGTCTCTTCCTGGTCTTTTCTTCTCGGCTCAAACTCGTAGGCTTTGAGGTCCGAGAATAATTCATGGTTGGATGTCTTTGATAGGTCCATGGAATGTCTCGGTGCCATGACCTTCATTTCCCATTCATTTGGAAGACTTTTAGGATCTTCATACACATTTCTTTCGTGTATATTCCTTTCCAAGTGCAAGAGATAGCTCATTGGTGATTTACGTGAACCGAGCATCCAGTTGATCCAGGTTTTCTCCCGAGATCATTTTGAAGTTCTCAAATTTACGTGACCATTTTGATAATTTGTTTTCTTTGATTTGCTCCGAGCCTTCACAAATCAATGTTAGCTTGTCCTGCATTTCTTTAGCCGTTTTGCATGATTTGACTTTATTGAACATGGCTTTGTCCAAGGTTTTGTAAAGGATGTCCTTGGCTACATTGTCCAGGTTGTATCTTTTTCTGTCATCATTTGTCCACTCAGTTCTTGGTTTTTCAACCATTGGTGCTGGGAGCAACATCCTCTTCTCCCTTCACCGCAACTCTTCTTACAAATTTTGTGTTCACCTTTAAGATTTGCGGTGGCCCATCTTCTATCACTATCCACATCTCATCATGTAATTGATAGATGAGCACATACGAATTTTCCAATCATCAAATTCTTCAATTGTGAACATAGGGATGCGTGTCAAATTTGCTTCCATGATAATAATTTTTAATGATAGAAAGAGTTTTGAGAGTTTAAGTACTAAAGCAGACTTTGAAAAGTTTGGAGATCTAAGGCTAATCTTGCAAAATCGAGCACTAGCAAGAAACGCAAGCACTCCGGGAAGGATAAAGGAAAAGACAAAAAGTTCAAGGGAAATTGCTACAATTGTGGCAAACCGAACCACATGGCGAAGGATTGTCGATACCCTAAAAAGGGCAATCAAGGTGGCAACCAACAAGCCAATGTGACGGAGGACAAGTTGGTTCCAATAGACTTATCGGAGCTTGATCTCTCCACCATTGTGTTTGAAGCCAATATGGTGGATAACCTAAGGGAGTGGTGGATAGATACAGGGGCTACTCGTCACATTTGTGCCGACAAGGAGATGTTCTCCTCCTACACTCCGGTTAATGGAAGGAATTTGTTCATGGGGAACTCTTCGACTTCCAACATCGTTGGGCTTGGAAAGGTGGTGCTCAAGATGACTTAGGGAAGGAGCTTACGCTTGTAGATGTCTTTGCATGTCCCAAACATCCGCAAGAACTTGGTTTAGGTCCTTTGCTTAGAAAGGCCGGCTTTAGACTAGTGTTTGAGTCCGACAAGTTTGTAATGACCATGAATGGTCGGTTTTTATGTAAAGGTTACCTTGATAATGGCACATTTAAAATATCGTAATATCTGCTTTTCCGCCAAGAGGCGAAGAATAAAACGTTATCGTTTTTACTTGTTGGATTGTTCTAATTTATGGCACGATAGATTAGGACACGAAACTTCAACACAATTAAAATGTTAGTGAATCTGGAATTAATACCTACATTTAAAACCGATTCACAAGACAAATGCGAAATTTGTAGGTCCCAAGGGGTGTAAGTGTAAGGTTTAGAAGGGGGGTTGAATAAACCTTACCAAATTTTCGATTTAGTCCTTTTAAATATTCAGAGTTAATACTACACAGCTGTGTCCTTGATGGACAACCAATTTAGTTAATCAGTAGAGTTAGTCTCTCAACAGACTCAACCGAATTTGTTGATGGAATAACTCATTTGTTGGGTCTAAATTAACTCAATTTGTGGTTTTGTTTTCAGTTGAAGACTTAACACCCTTAAGTTTGATTAAGCAAGGATTTAGTGCTTGATTTAGTACTTATAAATTATCAAGTGGATAGCAAATTTATCAGCAGATTTAAGCAGTTAAGATGCAAGAATTAAAGTGCTGAAATGTAAATGACACAATGAAATTTTTATAGAGGTTCGAAGATGGGGTAATTCTACTCCTCTCTTCTCCAACTCCTGGAGGAATCCACTAGGTATTGATCAAGTATACAAAGTGGTAACAGTCCGGATACAAGTTTTGATCACACTGCCTAACTTGATCCTTTGGGACTCGATCCGAGACGCCTTGATCACTCACCGGCTTCTGACGACTCGGCTTCTTCTTCACAGGCAGCGCTTGCTACTACTGACTCACTTGCTCAAGCTCTTTGGATTTGATCACGAAGCCCTCCAAAAGCTTAAGACTTGGTTCGACCTTGAACCTTCCTACAATCCTTCGTGGAATGTAGACCCCTTGATTTTTCAGTATTTTCCTCTTCAACTGATTGAAGTTATCTTTCCTTCACAGGTGAGTGTTGGATTGATGTTCTTCGTAGTGTAGGCTTGAGGATTGAGAATGTTTGATTTTCTAATAATTGCTTGAACATTTTTGGTTGGTCTGTAACTTGTGTCTATCATTCTCAAATAAACTCCTCGGCCTTTTATAGTGATCTTTCAAAAATTTGCCTGTTGAAGAGATAAGCTTATTTTTGAAAGTCACTTGCGATCGTTGGCTTGTCTTGTTGCGATCCTTGGAATTGTCGTTTCCTCGTATGAATTGTTCTTTCACCTTTTCGAGTTCGACATGGTGTAGTGTTTCCCATTGGTTCATTCCTTTTGCACGCTTCGGGGTGAGCACTCGAGAAAGGTGATATGGAGATATTACTTGTTTAAGTAATTCTCTTGATTTTCGGCAACGGATCTTTCTGATTATCTCGACTGATTGCATTTCTTTGCTTTCCCTAGATGACTTAGAGTCACCTTCTTATCATTAGATGACTCTTGTCACTTCAACTTGAGACTTGGCTTTTCTTGAGTCGACTTGATCGATACTTCACTCATTGCATCTCACCGCTTTTTGATAGAGTTCCCGTCTACTCTTCTTTGCCATACTCGGTTGTCTCGCAATGAGTCTTCCTTCTAGTCTCCGGTTTGTCTTCTTGCATGTTAGGGCGTAGGCGACTTAACTCGGCTTCGGCAGCAAATTTTCTATTTATTACAATGCATTTTACAACAAAAAAATGGGGTGCCAACTTCCTATTCTAAGTTTTACATGGCATTCATCAAAATCTAAACAATAAATTTCCTAACAAAATTTTTGTTGAAGCAAAATTGGCCAAAACACCGTTTCATTCAGTAACGAGAAGTACCAAACCACTCGAGTTAATTCATACAGATGTGTGTGATTTAAAACTTGTGCAAACTCGAGGTGGGAAAAGTACTTCATAACGTTTATAGACGATTGCACAAGATATTGCTATGTGTATCTCTTGAAAAGCAAAGATGAAGCTTTAGTAGCTTGTAAGACTTATAAGAATGAAGTTGAAAACCAACTTAATCTGAAAATTAAGATGATTCGAAGTGATAGAGGCGGAGAGTATGTTGCTCCATTTGAGGAATTTTGCTCGAAAACGGGTATAATTCATCAAACGATTGCACCTTACTCACCTCAATCAAATGGAGTTGCAGAACGCAAAAATCGTACTCTTAAGGAGGTGATGAATGCGATGTTGATAAGTTCTGGCTTACCCAAAACTTGTGGGGGAAGCCATACTTTCTGCAAATTACATTCTTAATAAGATCCCACACAAAGGTAAAAACGAAACTCCATATGAGTTATGGAAGGGACGTAAACCATCATATAAATACCTCGAAGTGTGGGGGTGTTTGGCTAAAGTCAAAATACCTAAGCCGAAATAAGTTAGAATCGGTCCGAAGGCGATCGATTGTGCTTTCATTGGATATGCTAACAATAGTAGTGCATATCGCTTTTTAGTGCACAAGTCAACAATTCCTGATATAAATGAAGGTATGATCATTGAATCAAGGAATGCTATATTCTTCGAGAATATCTTTCCGAACAAAGAACGGAAAGAAGAAAGTTTGAGTAAACGAACTTATAAAACTGCAAGGTTACCTTAAAGTGATAATGAAGAGGAACCAAGACGCAGTAAAAGGAAAAAAGTAGCTAAGTCTTTTGGTCCTGATTTTCTAACTTATATGTTAGAAAACGAACCCCGAACTATTCAAGAAGCTTTGTCTAGTCCAGAAGCTCCTATCTGGAAAGAAGCTATCAATAATGAGATAGATTCCATCATGCAAAATCACACTTGGAAGTTGGTTGATCTCCCACCGGGTTGCAAACCTTTGAGATGCAAGTGGATCCTTCAAAGGAAGTATAAAGCAGATGGATCTTGATAAGTGTATTTTTATGCATGTTTTATGTGTGTATTTGAGTAGAAATTGAGTTATTTTGTTGTTAGTTTCATTAGTTTTTGATTGTACATTGTTTATACTACTGTGGGGTGCTTTTATTGGTGTAGGTTGACCATTCGGGGCTAATTTTGGTGAATTTTGGACCATGGATTCATGTCAAAACATACCGGGGGGTTTAAGGATGCAAAAACGCCGAAATCCCAAGCCAAAACGCGTCATTTCGGGGCCTTTTGGTCCAACACGGGCTGGGGTGTGTTGGGCAACACGGCCGTGTTCGCGGGAGCGAAAAACTCGAAAAAATTGCACAAAACGAGCCTCCCGACCACGGCCAGGCCGTGTTCCACAACACGGCCGTGTCCGGAGACACGGCCTGGCCATGTTGGGAAGCACGACCATGTTATCGACTTCGAACAATTAAACAAAGACGGCTGACCGTTTTATGCAACATGGGCGTGTTCGGATCACTTTCACTTCAATTTGGTGGAATTTGTTAAAAAGTCATCTACCAAGCTTTTTGACAACTTTTGAACACATTTACACCTCATTTTGTTGTATTAATTCCTTACTTTCCCACATGATCACATGGAAATAATGATCCCAACAACCCAACTCATAAAGTTGAGCATTAAACTATCAAAAGATGACATTATTAAGGAATACTTTCTCCAAAATAATGTCTATAAAAGCCAAGAGTATGGGTTGAAGGGGGATTCATTCATTGATATACAAGGAAATCAGATTTTAGGAATGAAAGTTCATATTTTGGAGAGGAGAAACACATATTGTAGTGAGGAAGAGAGTTAGAAGGCTTGGATCACCATGGAGGCGCTAAGGCACAAGGATTGAAGATCGCTCGGAGAAGAAGATGAACTCCACCACTTCATCATCATACTTCCAACATGGGGAGTCTTATGTTGGTTTTGGAAGTTTTAACTTCAAGTATTCATGTTGATTTCGAAAGAAACTTCTTGTTTAATTGTTGTTTTCATTCTCAAATCCATCATGAGTTAAATCGCTAGTGTTTGAATGTGATGAACCCTAGAACTTATTTGTGATCATTGGTTTGAATGTTTTAATATATTTTCTTATGTTTTTATGCGAGTCACTTATGTTATGCTTGTTTATTCGAATTGGTATATGCGCAATATTGATTTGAAGTTTATTTTTCACCGGGAAATCGAGATTCATGGTGAAATAGAACCAATATAAGTGAAAGGAGTTGCATGAAATCCTAGATATAGGGACGGCATAAATCTTCCGGATTAGGGTCAAACCTAATATGGGAATTCACAAATCGTTAATGCAATCTTGGGGTTTTAACTAGAAAGAGATTTCGGTTAATCAACTTGAGGTTAGGAGTTTTTCGCCTTGAGAAAGGGTTTAACTTAATTTAGGAATGCCTACGGTCCATGAAGCATGAAAATATGTTAAGGGATGGTTAAAACTTAAGGGTTATGGTTGTATTTATTTTGGTAAAATCACAAAGACGTTAGAGGGATTCACATTCAAGCACATTTATATCCAACATCTTCCAATCCGAGTGTATCGATATCTTTCGTGTTCTTAGTTGCCTCTTCCACTTTTATTTGCTTTTGTTTTATTTTATTTTGCAACAAACTATTTGACGAATTTGTAGGCTAGATAATAAAAAAGACGGTAATTACTAGTAATCATAGTCCTCGTGGGAATGACACTCGATACTCGCTTAGCTTTACTATAAAACGATAGGTGCACTTGCCTACGGTTTTAAAGGTAGCTTTTGAGCCATCAAGTTTTTGGCGCGTTAAAGGGATTGTGATATTAGGAACGCCTTATTTTTATTAATCTAGTCAAATTTTTTTATTATTATTTTTCTATTTTTTTTTCTTCTTATTTGGGCGATTGAGAAACTCATTTGTGGAACAGGAACTTTACTTGGTAATATTGTGACCAATTCGTGCGACAAACTTCCACAATAAGGTGATGTAGTCTAGCTATACGACTATAAATAAAGCGGCGATCGGGAGGCAACCCGATAGTTCATTGTTTTCTATTTTTTATTGAGTCATAAGTTGTTAGGGAGTCAAGAGTCAATAATTGGATATTTTGGTGGGTGTTGGTATCACCTCTATCTTACTTGAGAAAATTTGAGCTTTCATGGTATTCGAGTTTTTGTTGCAAATTCTTATTAGGTATGCATATGCCCGTGAAGACCCAAGATTGCACAACCCAATGATCTCTCCAAATCGATTTCACTCTCATGATAAGGTCGTTTCTTTCTTTTTTTTTTTTCTTTTCTTTTTAGTTTGTTGTTTTTGTGTGTTTTTGTTTGTATGTTCATCTCTTTCTTTCACATTGAGGACAATGTGAATCTTTAAGTTGGAGGTGGATGTGATTGCATGCTTGTTAGAATTTTTCTTTGGAATGCTTGTGTGTTTGCTATTTATTTTAAATTTTTTTTTTTTTTTATGGAAGATATGATTTTTCAAGGAAACAAATTGAATATTTGTTAGTCAATAACTTGGCCCAATTACGCATAAATTAGCTTTATAATTTGTATTTTTAAAATGCAAAGCAATTGATTGTCTTGAATAGATTGACATGGATGTGGGTTGAATTTAGACGAGACTTCTAACACTACGATACTTGATTTGTTAAGACATATGTGACGATTCTTAGCGCTATGAAAGTCCGAGAACTCATGATTTAGTAGTGGTTAACTAGTTGTTAAACCAAGCTTGTAAAAAAAAAAAAAAAAAAAAAAAAAAATGAAGAAAAAAACGGACCAATCGAGGTTATACTCCTCTATTTGTTGTTGCTTAGTAACTAGGAGCATTCATGAGCCCCATGTTTGTCTTTTTTTACGTAAACGGCGACACTAATATGAGTATGGAAAACCACCTAGGAGTGTTTGAACAAAAATTCAAAATATAAACCTAGTGGAAGCATGCCTTGGGAGGTCCCAAAAAAAAAAAGAACGAAAAAAAAAGTGGAGAATGAATACTCCTTGACTTCTCATTCCAATAAAGTTCAAGAAGCTTGGTTATATGACTAGTAGGCTAACTACAATGATCTATTGAATTCTTATATTTTCATGGTGTTCTTGAATTGAAGTTATTCATAACTATCGATACGTGGAGTGATGATTTCAAGTCCGGATAATGCCTGCGATATTACGGTCTTTCTTGATGATCGATCGCTTTGCAAAATTATGTTTTTACTTAATGGCTAATTTGTGTTGAGAAGGCTACGAATTTGACTACTTATATTCAAAGTGTTGAGAAAAATATATTCATTGTGTGTTGTGATGTATTGAATCCCTCATTATGGTTTTATGTTTTGCTTGAGGACAAGCAAAGTTCAAAGTTGGAGGTGGTTTGATAAGTGTATTTTTATGCATGTTTTATGTGTGTATTTGAGTAGAAATTGAGTTATTTTGTTGTTAGTTTCATTAGTTTTTGATTGTACATTGTTTATACTACTGTGGGGTGCTTTTATTGGTGTAGGTTGACCATTCGGGGCTAATTTTGGTGAATTTTGGACCATGGATTCATGTCAAAACATACCGGGGGGTTTAAGGATGCAAAAACGCTCGAAATCCCAAGCCAAACGCGTCATTTCGGGGCCTTTTTGGTCCAACACGGACAAAGTGTGTTGGGCAACACGGCCGTGTTCACGGAGCGAAAAACTCGAAAAAATTGCACAAAACAGCCTCCGACACGGCCAGGCCGTGTTCCACAACACGGCCGTGTCCAGAGACACGGCCTGGCCGTGTTGGGAAGCACGACCATGTTATCGACTTCCCGAACAATTAAACAAAGACGGCACGACCGTTTTATGCAACATGGGCGTGTTCGGATCACTTTCCACTTCAATTTACGGTGGAATTTGTTAAAAAGTCATCTACCAAGCTTTTTGACAACTTTTGAACACATTTACACCTCATTTTGTTGTATTAATTCCTTACTTTCCCACATGATCACATGGAAATAATGATCCCAACAACCCAACTCATAAAGTTGAGCATTAAACTATCAAAAGATGACATTATTAAGGAATACTTTCTCCAAAATAATGTCTATAAAAGCCAAGAGTATGGGTTGAAGGGGGATTCATTCATTGATATACAAGGAAATCAGATTTTAGGAATGAAAGTTCATATTTTGGAGAGGAGAAACACATATTGTAGTGAGGAAGAGAGTTAGAAGGCTTGGATCACCATGGAGGCGCTAAGGCACAAGGATTGAAGATCGCTCGGAGAAGAAGATGAACTCCACCACTTCATCATCATACTTCCAACAGGGGAGTCTTATGTTGGTTTTGGAAGTTTTAACTTCAAGTATTCATGTTGATTTGAAAGAAACTTCTTGTTTAATTGTTGTTTTCATTCTCAAATCCATCATGAGTTAAATCGCTAGTGTTTGAATGTGATGAACCCTAGAACTTATTTGTGATCATTGGTTTGAATGTTTTAATATATTTTCTTATGTTTTTATGCGAGTCACTTATGTTATGCTTGTTTATTCGAATTGGTATATGCGCAATATTGATTTGAAGTTTATTTTTCATAGGGAAATCGAGAGATTCATGGTGAAATAGAACAATATAAGTGAAAGGAGTTGCATGCAATCCTAAATATATGACGACATAAATCTTCCGGATTAGGGTCAAACCTAATATGGGAATTCACAAATCGTTAATGCAATCTTGGGGGTTTTAACTAGAAAGAGATTTCAGTTAATCAACTTGAGGTTAGGAGTTTTTCGCCTTGAGAAAGGGTTTAACTTAATTTAGGAATGCCTACGGTCCATGAAGCATGAAAATATGTTAAGGGATGGTTAAAACTTAAGGGTTATGGTTGTATTTATTTTGGTAAAATCACAAAGACGTTCTAGAGGGATTCACATTCAAGCACATTTATATCCAACATCTTCCAATCCGAGTGTATCTGATATCTTTCGTGTTCTTAGTTGCCTCTTCCACTTTTATTTGCTTTTGTTTTATTTTATTTTGCAACAAACTATTTGACGAATTTGTAGGCTAGATAATAAAAAGACGGTAATTACTAGTAATCATAGTCCTCGTGGGAATGACACTCGATACTCGCTTAGCTTTACTATAAAACGATAGGTGCACTTGCCTACGGTTTTAAAGGTAGCTTTTGAGCCATCAGATCTATTGACAAGTATAAATCCCGATTGGTAACTAAAGGGTTTAGACAAAAGGAGGGATATGACTTCTTCGATACATATTCTCCTGTCACGAGGATTACGTCCATTCGTGTTCTCATTGCTATTACAGCTTTGCATAACCTTGAGATACATCAAATGGACGTTAAGACTGCCTTCTTGAATGGTGAGCTTGAAGATGAGATCTATCTGGAACAACCCAAAGGGTACGTTGCACCCGATCAAGAGCGAAAGGTGTGTAAACTTGTTAAGTCACTTTATGGACTAAAACAAGCACCTAAGCAATGACATGAAAAGTTTGACTCGACTATGAAGTCAAACGGTTTCAAGATCAACGAATGTGACACGTGTGTCTACATTAAAGTTACTACAAATGATTACGTCATAGTATGCCTTTATGTAGATGATATGTTGATTATGGGAAGTAGTCATGATTTAATCATGAATACTAAGAACATGTTGAAGAAGAACTTTGACATGAAGGATATGGGATTATCGATGTTATATTAGGAATTAAAATCTCTAGAACTTGAGGATGGAATTGTCTTGACACATGATCCCATTATGTCGAAAGCATACTTAGAAGGTTTAATGCTTTTGATAGTCCTCCGACTAAGAGACCTGTAGATCTAAGTCTACACTTGGCCAAGAATAGAGGCGAACCAGGTTTCTCATTTGGAATATGCAAGAGGTAATTGGCGTCGATGTACTTAACGAATTGTACACGCCGGACATTGCATATTGGTGAGTGGCGAGTAGGTTCAAGTAACCAGTACGAATCACACTGGAAAGTGACAAGGGTACTTAGATATTTAAAGTATACCATGAACTATGTAATACTTTATACAAGATATCCAAAGAAAGATAAAGGATCTTGTGATGCCAATTGGATATCGGACACAAAAGACTCCAAGTCCACAAGTGGATTTGTTTTCACAATAGGTGGAGGAACGGTGTCGTGGAAGTCTTCTAAGCAGACGTGTATAGCTCGATCCACTATGGAATCCGAGTTCATTGCTTTGGATAAAGCTGGAGAAGAAGCATAATGGCTTAGAAACTTCTTAGAGGATATTCCTTGTTGGAATAAGCCTGTGCCTGCTGTTATGATACATTGTGATAGTCAATCAGCAATCGGAAGGGCACAAAGCAATGTGTATAATGGTAAGTTTAGACATATACGTCGGAGACACAATACCATTAGACAGTTGATTTCGAATGGGGTTATTTCGGTTGACTACGTGAAGTCAAAGGAAAACCTTAAGGATCCGCTTACGAAAGGCATGAATCAAGATCAACTGTATAAACTATTTAGGGGAATGGGTTTAAAATCCACAACTTAAAAAATATTCATAGCGGTAACCCAACTTTGTGAATTGGAGATCCCAAGACCTTGGTTCAATGGGACAACTAAGTTATGAATGTTCAGTTGAACACTTGGAAAACGTGTTAGCTCATTCTCGATACATCCAAGTGAATGTAAACCTGCTGAATGTGGTGATGTTAAGTTTAAGACTTTTAATGATTCCTATACCGAAAGGTGGAGTATTGCAGGATACTTTTCAATAGGAGATTACCTATATAAGTGAGAAGTAATGGCAACACTTATGAATCTAAGATATGGTCCATGGCCGAAATGGACACAACGTGAGAACAACAAGTGTTAGAGTTGTTATTGTGTAAGTAATGTTTTCTTGGTTTACACGAACGACTGAGTAGTTCAAGACATCGCGTCACTAAGCAGCCAATAAATCCGATAGTATTTTACTAAGGAAGGTTCAAAGCCACAAGCTACCTATCATGATGCAATAACGATTCGCCGAGACTTTCAAGCGAATCTGCATACACGCATGCATTAATTTCATTCATGTGGGGGATTGTTGAAAATTTGGTCTTAAGAAATGGGCGTTGACCCGATTTTGACCAAATAATTAAGTAGTTTCTATTTGTGAAAAAAGGAATTAAATTATTTTTAAAAATTACTAAGAGAGTAGATGAGAATAGCATTTGGAATTTCTCAAAACCGATTCCGGGTGAATGAGAAATTAATGCTAGAAGTTAGCCACTTAATACAAATAAATGATATGGGAAATGGAAAATGTGGGGAAGGAGAGATGCTCCATCCCACATAGGAAAAAGAGGATAAAGTTGCACACTTAATATATCTCAAGTTGAACATATGGGTTTGTGCCCTTGGGGGCACCCAAGTTTCTAAAGGGTTGAGGACCTACATGCTTGTGGGTTTGGTTCAAAAACCACACGCGCGCGCGCCGCCAGCCGGCTCGGCTCGGCCCGGGTCGTGGGCTTGGGCTTGGGCTTGAACTTCAAGGCCCTTATTCTTTTTGGACCAAAAACCTTTAAAATTAAATGTTTAATTAATTTTTGTAATTAATTAAATAGATTTAATTAATTTTTCGTAATTAATTAAAAGAGTTCAACCTGGGAAAAGGTTCGGCCCCGCGCACGGGCAGAAGCACGGCCCGTACGGCCGAGTCGTGCTACCTACCGAAGTTTTGCGTCTGGACGCACGGGCAGGCGCACAGCCCGTGCGTCTGGGTCGTGTGCCATGCCGAACGTTGGAGCACCGCGCAAGCGGCAGCGCCGCGACTCGTGCGTGGTCGTGCTCCTGTGCGCAGTGCGTTTGTTGTCAAAGGTGTATTTTCGAGCCAAAAGACGCGATCTTTCCATACGAAGCACCTGAAGCCTATAATTATTCGCCCCTGCAGATTGAAAACACACGAAATCCAAAGATAATAACATGTCATTTGTATCATACGAGCATATTGACTTCCCTCTTTCAAAAACTTGAAAGTTCTGACATTTTTGGTTGTTCGCCGAAGTTCCGGTTTTGCTAGTGCTGCTAGCCGGAACGAAAAGTCGTTGTATTTTAGAGACGAGCGCCGGAACCGTAAGCACTCGGTATACGAGGCGCTTTTGTCTTGCGAAGACTGAATCTAATTCGGGCCTCGACTTAAGCCTAAATATTTTATTCCTGCCATTTTCTTCTATACAGAAACCTTACACCATATACTTTTATCCAACAAATTTTTGTAGTAAAAAGAACTCGTTCAAATTCGATCCAATTATCATTTATCAGTCAAACCAGAATTTTGAAGCTTGATGAAATTCCAAGAAGCTTGATGAAATTTCAAGAAGCTTGAAAAACAATTCGTATAATTGGTTTAGTTCGGTTCACTTACACCACTAATTTTGAGTTTGATTATTTACACCCCTAATTTTGAGTTTTGATATAACTAAATCAACACAAGTCCTTAGTTTAAGAAGGGGTAAAAGAAAAAGTAAGCAAAGGAAAATATTAACTAAATAAAAAGGCCAGCCATATTTTATCTTGTGTTCCTCTATAAAGTATCGAGAAAAAAATACGCACAAAACTACTAAAGCCCCTAGGGTTCGATTTTATTGTGTTCCTCTATAAAATTTAAATCTACAACAAATTATTAAATGTACAAAACCATTTCATTTCACCTTACAGTCTTCGCTAAATTAATCCAGTAAATTAAAGATTCTTGGTTTACAAAAAAACAAAAAAAGGGAAATCAAGGCCCAAATAATATGGGCTCAATTTGGAATATATTCAGTAGTCTTACTCTTACAAAGTACAGACCATGATTCGACAAACAATTAAAGCCCAAGACATTGGGCCACTTTCACTTGATAATTTCATGATAGTGTAGTGAGGAACTTAAAGCAGCCCTCTCAAGTCTCAACTCTAAAATGTAATTCTGATATTGTAAATAAGAGGAATTTTTTTTTGGTAATATTTACGCCTTGTAACCTATTTTTTTTCAACTAACAACCCAATTGTGCGGTTTTTTCACTTTCAACCTTCGGCCAACCGGAGCTGGAATATTTCGGGCCATATTAACGAAGATTCCTGGAGTATTCCAACTTTGTCTGGGCAGAGATTGCAAACTGATAAACTGTACAGTTAAGATTGTTGGTTGAAAAAAGAAATGTAGGTTGTGAAATGTAAATATGGTTTAAGTTCAGGTTGCAATTTTTCCCCCCTAATAATAATAATATTGGGCAATGGAACTGAAGCTTAGCCTAGCCAGTCTTCTCATCTTCTGCCATCTTCAAGTACTCTCTTTTTTTTCTTTTTTCTGTTTTTAATTTGGAACTTTGAAATCAACAAAATTTCTCTAAACACTATATAATATCATTAGTCATCATAATTTTTTTTTAAAAAGAGTTTAAACTGATTAGGAAGGCCGAAAACATTATTTCCCCATAATCATGAATATTCATGATGGGCTCGCTCCTATGATCCTATCCTGTCTTGTGCAAATCATTACACAATTTAAATTTGACATATTACCATTTTATTCATTGAAAAGAAATGATGAAAGTCACTCACTCAATATTCCATGGTGATTATTTAGCCAAAAGTAATTTATTATTTTCATTACATCCCAAACACATTAAACTATCTACTTATTAACAACAGAAACATCATTAACAATGCAAAGTTCTTATATGTTAGCGGTGCTTAACTGCTTATGGACTATGGGATGATAATGGGGAGGATCTAAACCCAGACCGCCGCGTAGAGGTTTTTATTTTATTTTATTTCTATTAATATATATATATATATATATATATGTATTTATGAAATATTTTCTTTTAAAATTTTGTCATTGGTCTTTTTTTTTTAATTTTTTTTAGAATATATATCGACTCTAACGAGTCTAGCAGGTTTAACCCGGTTCAATTTGAAGTTAAAGCGGGCCGTCTCAAAACTTTGGCAAAGCGGGTCTTTGGGTTTTGACTAACCCGCCTCATTACCACCCATAAGAGTATATATTGTTTATGTGTGATTATCGCTCCTATGCAAAGAAAATTAAAGAAAGCATTTTAAATATCTTACATATAACTATATGGATATTTTACTATACATGGACGTGATGAGTTTGACTTGTCAAAGTTCAAGATTCAACTTCTTAAAATATGAATAGTTATTTTAATGTATAGTAGTATTATATTTGGTTTTAAATTTGAGTAAAGATGTATTACAGTATTAGGGATTAAAAAAAAAAGAAAGGCCTGAGGTTCAGGCTGTTTACAAAGAAATCCATATGTATATGAACATTGCCGAAAACCTATTGAGAGTTGATTCTGTCTTATATTTTCTCTTCATAAGATTTTTTCTTTTCATAAACATCCCAGATATTTATAGGAATATTACACTTATCCCTTACATTTAAGACATAATCAAGCCTAAGGGGGTTTTTTGTAGTTTTAAAACATCTCTTAATTTTATTTTTTTTGTAATTAGCCCAAACCTAAGAGATTTTTCTATAACTATCCCTATGTATTATATATACATATATACTTTTCAATACATAATAATACCACTGCATTTTATACACGTATACATAAATATACACACATGCATACATACCTACATACATAATGAGTTGCACATAAAACACAAAAATTCAAGAGTCACCTTCAAAACTCTGAAATAAAAGAAGGTGCTTATACTATAAAAAGAAAAAGGTAGAAACGAAATGTAGTGTTACTATCACCTATAATTTTGGTTCACATAAAAGGAAAATAAAGTAGCAGAGAAGGGTAAAATTACTTTACACAAACACTTCTTCTTAAGTTGTTTTGATTGTGACTAATACAAAAGTAAATTTTAAATACTTTTCCTTGTTGGTAAAAATAACTTTTAATACTAAAAGTCATCAAACAAGTAAATTTGAAAACAACTCTAGTTTAATTACTAATCAGAAACCAAGAAAAAATAATGATTATTTTGGAATGTCAACATCTAGTAGTAATAAAGTGTTTAATTTTTTCTTTTTGAATTTAAGATGAAGCCCTAAAAGGAAAAGCTTAACAAATTTACAATTTATTTTAACAAAAATAAAAGGCAAACTGCCAGAAAATACTAAATAGGTATGATAATAAAGAATTAAGAAAAAACCAGAGCTTGTAGCTCAAGTGGTATCGCTTCGCCTTTGTAAGGGTATTGACCAGGGGTTCAAACCCTCGTATCTTTCGATTTCTTTGAAATTTATCTCTTCCTCACCAACCACTACTCTCAAACTCTTAAAAAAATAAAGAATTAAGAATAAAAATAACATATGTGATCAACTTGTTCAAATATCAATGTGTATGATTGATAGTTCTCCTCTCGTTAGGAGTCCGATCATCCCCTAGGGTTTTCTGTTAGGGTTCTTCCCGGTCGGTCGCCTCCCATGAGAGGATTCGTCCATCCCTGTGTCTTCTGCTGTTTTCTGCCTTTTCTTTTCTCTTCTCTCTTAACCCCTCCTTCTGACTCTTTTGGCCTGTAGCTAGTTAGGGTTCCTGTTCCATTGAATTGGTTCCTTTTCCTTTTCTTTCCTTTTCTCTTCTTTTTGTTTCTCCTGTCTATCCGTTGTGGTTGTAGCACATTGGAAAATGAGATCTGCTCAGATTTGTGCGGTAACTCCCCTCAGAGTTTTGGTTCAATTAGGGTTTCATTTATTTTTTTCGTCTTTTCTTTTGCAGGGTGTCGGGATAGTGGTTTCGGACCTACGTTGGCCTTGACAGAGAATTGTTTTTGTAGTATGGATGAGTTATCAGAAAAAGAAAACAAGGTTCTCGATCTGGATGAGACGGGGGTGGATACTCGGGATATTAACCAATATCAATCTAGTTGCCTGGTTGGTAAACTCTATATGGATAAAAATTGGAAATCGTTCTACCTAATTGAAGTGATGAAAAAAGCGTGGAAAGCGAAGGGAGAAATAATCGCACGGAAATGGGGCAAAAATCTGATCCTTTTTCGATTTGATAACAATGAGGATATGACATGGGTACTCTACAATCAGCCATGGCATTTTGACGGGGGACTTTTCGCTCTCAGGGAATTACGAGCAAACGAACAACCCTCTACAATCGTAATAAATCATGCATCATTTTGGGTTTGGGTGTACGATGTACCACTTGCATGCATGAACCCTACATCGGCAAAGTCAATTGCGGAACGACTTGGAGATCTTTGCGCGCAACACTTGTTAGAGAATATTTCTAACCGCAAGTCTACGGTGTCAAGTTTTAATATAGAGAAGTAAGGTTATCGAATCCACAGGGAATAATTATCTTCACTGCCCAGATTTTCGCCTCCGCGCTGCAACACGCCTTTTTGGCGCTGTAGTGCCACCCAAATGTCCGAATTTGATTTTGAGTCCTTCATCAAAGTTGTAGCCCTATCTCTTAGCTTTCTATAGCCACTTGAATCACCTCAATATCAATTTTGTAGAGATAGTTATGGCCAACATACGAAACCCTGCCAGTGATGGAAATTTTAAACGTATTTGGACGTTTCTTCAAATCAATCTCTCGTTGTTTGATCGTTCATACTTCTTTTGATATATGATTCATTAATATGACTATAAACTCAATATAATTGCCCCTCAACATGGATTGACCACTCAAATGACTCGAAACAATGGGAATTACTGCCTAACCTATGAGATATAACAAAAATGACTCAAAATACTCAAAAACAATACAAAACTCAAGTTTAGGAAGCCCAAATCAATGATATAAAACCAAATGAACATCGTTAGACCACTCAACAGAAGGGATGTTTGGAAAATTTCTGCGGTTCAAAGTTTAGATCGACATTACAAACCGCTCCAGAGGACGATGACAATCCGCATTAGAGGAAATCAACTGACTCTACCAATTAAGTATGAGGCACTGCCAATTTACTGTTTTTGTTGCGGACTAATCGAACACTTTTTTTTGCAATTGTGATTCGTATGACCGGAATGAGTGCATGGATACTGCTAGTATGAAATTTGGCCCCTAGCTTAAGGCATCACTGCTCAAATGTGCATTGGCTAATTGGGATACACCGGGAGCAGCTACTTCATCGACAATCCAAAACCTATTTGGTAAGGACCCCCATACCCAACCTCTTCGGATTATATCATCATCTCATCCCCTAAAAACCCAACACCCCTATCCCCACCCCTCAACCCCACAAACCCAAATCCATGATATTGACAGCCCCGAACGAGTTGCTACTAATGATCCCCATTTATCTCCGCTAAATGTACAAATTAGACGCTCCCTTCAATCCCTATCCATAATCCCCATTCCAAACTAAAACAATCTGTCGCAAAACACTCTACCAAACGTGGAAACTGAAGCCTTACCCCATCACAAACCCGTCAGATCCCCCTCTCGATAAATTTGATCTTAATAAATGCGCTCCCTCCAACACTGAACTCCCAGCACACCATACCCCACAAAATGCACACACATCTCCATCCACAGCTTCCTCCACAAACACCCCGACTGACACTAATAACCAACACCCAAAAACCAAGTCCAACTCAACACCCCTCCATTCCCATTCCCCTAGTACCCATACCACATCGTCCACCCCCCACCCTAACACAAAAACCAAGCCCAAACCAAAGACACCAAGAACATGGACCCGCCTCAACCAAAAACCAAAAACCCCACCGATCAAACCCACCATACCAACCAAGAGACCCGCCCCTAATGAGCCACCAATGAATATGTAACTTAATCCGTCTCAACCAAAAAAACAAAGAGAATTCAGACCTATGATTTTCAATGCAATTTTAATTTATCGACGGAGGTTGCAAGGGAGCAACCCCGCCGGGACCAATGAGATGCATCAGTTGGAACTGTCGGGGGCTTGGGAACCCACCGACAGTTAATGCACTCAACATAATTATTAGATCCGAAGATCCCATTTTTGTTTTCCTCATGGAGACAAAACTTACGTAGGAAGAGATTCACAACATCAACATGAAATCTGGACTTGATGGGAACTATAGTGTTAACTGTGACACGACGTCGGGATGAAGAAAGGGTGGATTATGTTTGCTCTGGAAAGATACATTTAGTGTTAATATTGTATCATCGTCGTTACACCACATCGACGCATTAATATCGGATGGGGACAGGAATTGGAGATTAACCGGAATTTATAGATGGCCCGAGGACAGACACAAAGCACAGATATGGGAACTGATTCGTGAACTTGCGGAAACGAATAATAATCAAGGTTGGCTATGCGTAGGTGATTTCAACAAAATTCTATATAGCTACGAAAAGATCGGGGGCCGAGTCAGAGAGGATAGAAAAATAGAGGATTTTCATGCTTGCATGCATGACACACAACTTGAGGATCTAGGCTACGAGGGTTTATCTTATACTTGGACGAATGGTCAGAATGGCACAGATAATATACAAGAACGTTTGGATAGATGCTTGGGGACGATGGAATGGATATTTTTATTCCCGGACTACAAGGTTACGCATCTACTGCGCGTGGGCTCGGACTATTGCCCGATTTTGATCACATGGAATAAGAAATCTTATAGTCAGAGACATCATAAGCTTAAAAAACGGAAGGTGTACCGGTTTGAGACAATGTGGTTGTTGGATGAATCGTGCAAAAAGGTGGTGCAAACGGCCTGGCAAGGTGAAACTAGCACAATATCGGCTGAGAACTTAGCTTAAAAAAATCCACAGGTGTGGGCAAGAATTACAAGAGTGGGAGCGTGAGCATTTTGGTAATGTGACTGACCAAATAAGTGAATGTGAGGCCCTACTAAACCAACAAGGCCCCATGCCCATGACGGATGCGCACATCAGAGATCGAATTAAGGCAAAAACAAATTTGGCCTATCTCTATAAAAATCAAGAGGCAATGTGGCATCAGAGGTCGAGAACAAACTGGCTTAAGGATGGAGATAAAAATACGGCCTTCTTTCACAAAGTCGCTTCGGGTCGTCGTTCGAGGAATTCAATTGAAAAAAATCGAGACATGAATGATGGATGGGTTGATGATGAACAACAAATTAGTGTAATTTTTCAGAATTACTACCATGAACTATTCTCTTCAGAGGCTAACTTAGAGATGAACCAAGCCCTCGACGCTCTTGAAAATAAAATGACGGCGGAAATGAACGACATCCTGATACAACCGTTTTTGTGGAGGAATGTTGATGCGATGCGATGCGGATGCACCTACCAAAGCGCCAAGACCTGACGGTATGCCTGTTATATTTTTCCATAAATTCTGGTCGCTCATTAAATCCGATATCCTTTACATTGTCCTTGATATTCTTATGGCCATAAGAGTCCGAAGGTGCTCAATCACACGTTCATAGTTTTGATTCCTAAGAAAAAGAAAGCCGAACGTGTGACTGACTATCGCCCCATAAGTTTATGCAATGTACTTCTCAAAATTATCACTAAAACCATTGCTAATATACTTAAATCTATCTTATCGAGTCTCATTTCCACACACAATCCACTTTTGTCCCCAGTCGACTCATCACGAATAATGCTCTCTTGGATTTTGAGATCTTCCACTACATGAAAAATAGCCAAGCTAGAAAAAGAGAAAATTTCGCATTTAAACTTGACATGAG
The DNA here is from genome assembly GCA_016081115.2 of Rehmannia glutinosa. NCBI lineage: Eukaryota > Viridiplantae > Streptophyta > Magnoliopsida > Lamiales > Orobanchaceae > Rehmannia > Rehmannia glutinosa. The sequence goes on from CM071929.1 coordinate 49,038,003, forward strand.
CAAGGCTTATGATCGAGTTGAATGGAACTTTCTTCGACACGTAATGATAAAAATTGGGAATTAATGGTGCGTTTGTGGAGCTAAATGCGTATCTTCTGTTTCTTTTTCGATATTGATAAATGGCCAGATTGGAGATACTTTCACCCCTTCCCGTGGGATTCTAAAAGGAGACCCGCTTTCCCCGTATCTTTTTCTATTTTGTGCAGAAACTTTCTCGGCTATGATTAAAAAAGTCGAATCTTGTGGAAACCTGCATGGAATTCAGATTTGTAGGCGCTCACCATACATCTCACATCTATTTTTTGCCGACGATAGTATTATTTTCGGCAGAGCAAATGAGAAGGAGATTGAGGAAACGGGCAAAATCATTTAGGCTTATGAACGGGCATCTGGTCAAAGAATTAATTTGGAGAAGTTGGAGATATCATTTAGTGGGAATATCGATTACTCGAGACAACAACTGGCATCAAAGTTAGGGGTGATCCGGGTTGAGGAGCATGCGATTTACTTGGGCATACCCTGTAGTAGGGACGATCAAAAAAGAAGTGTTCGATTGGTTATTGGCCGGGTCGAAAAAAAGTGAAACAATGGAAAAGCCAATTCTTATCATCGGTGGCAAAATGGTGTTGATAAAATCGGTGGCCCAAGCTATACCCTCCTACATTATGAGTTGTTTTTTACTCCCCCAAAAAATTTGCCAATAATTAAATTCTATTGTTAGCAATTTTTGGTGGGGTCAAAAACGTGATGAGAAACGAATCCATTGGTGCTCTTGGAGTCTGCTCACAAAAGCCAAAGATGAGGGTGGTATGGGATTCCGGGATTTGCGGTGTTTTAACGAGGCTATGCATCCAAACAATGCTGGAGGCTCATCCATGAAGAAGAATCGCTATTGGCAAGGTCTCTTCGGGCAAAGTATTACCCAAATAATAATTTTCTCAACATAACAATTGGCTATAATCCATCATATAATGGAATATTGGAAATGGAGCTGGAGTGAATGTTTGGAGCGACCCTTGGGTGCTGGAGTTCCCCAACTTTCGGATTATGAGTCCTGCCAGAGACAGACCCAATGATCTTAAGGTTCGAGACTTAATTCATGATAATGCGACGATGTGGAAGTTAGAGCGTCTAATTGAGTTGTTCAATCCCCAATAAGTTAGAGCAATCAGAGCCATTCTGTTAACTCTAAACAGCAGGCCTGACAGAATAATGTGGTATTACACAAAAAATGGGATTTATAGTGTGAGATCTGGGTACAAATTGGCAAAGAAAATGCAAGAAAGTACCACCGACAACCCATCTTTTTCAGGGGGAGATTCCAAAATATGGAAATGGGCGTGGCATTTAGACATTCCTCCAAAAGCTAAAATATTCCTGTGGAAGTGCCTAAAAGGAATTCTCCCAGTAAAGAACAACTTAAATAAAAGAGGCGTGGAGACCGATTTGCTGTGTCGACGATGTGGTATGGAGATTGAAACGGAGGTATATGCATTGAGGGACTGTCCATGGGCTGGAGTTGTATGGGAAGCAGGGCCGTTACGCCTAAACACTCGAATGTATGCAGGGGAAGGCTCATTGGCGGATTGGATTTGTTGGGAAAAGGACATACTAGGGGGTAATTCTCATGGTATTTTCGTGATGACTCTTTGGAGTACATGGTATGGAAGAAATCAGATAACCTTCCAACAAAAAATACTTAAGCCACATAGGTGTATTGAGATGGCATGCAGGGGATTGATTGAATACCAAACAGCTGCAAGCGGTCGCACAACATCTTCCAGGGGACGAACCGGCGCTGAATCCTGGGAACCGCCCTCTCTTTCATGGCACAAGGTAAACACGGACGCATCTATCATGTTGGGTCAAGGAACAGGGCTGGGGATTGTAGTCAGAGACCACCGAGGACAAACAATCCAACTTTCCTCCAGGCGTATAACCGAAGAACTGAACGTGGACGTGGCTGAAGCAACGACATGTCAAGACGGAGTGGTTTTGGCGCTTGAAGCTGGCATCCAACACGTTGTGCTGGAGACGAACATTCTACAATTATACCTAGCATTATCTAAGCACTCGACGTACTTCTTGCACCTCGGGAATATTATTGAAGACATTCGGATTCTCCTCCCGCGCTTTCATTCTTATTCTTTTAGTTGTGTTAGACGGACTAGTAATGTAGTGGCGCATCACTTGGCGCGTTTTGCTTTCAATTTACTTCCATTGGTTCCTGTTGGAGGGGGCTTTCCTCAATACATTGAAGACTTGCTCAAGAGGAAGCCCCTGTTGATTTTTTCTGAATGCATTGGTGTTTTCATTCTCATAAAAAAAAATAATAACATGTATACCATTGTAAATAATAAGTAATATATATGATGTATTTTTATGTCTTTTGGACCTTACACTTCCATTTCCCCCCACAAAACTTAGAACAAAATAAAATTGAGCTGTAATTGAATTTCGTATACCTTCTAATTTTACTTTCTTCTCAATGATTTCCCCCCAAAAAACAAGTAATTTATATCAAACATCACTTATTTGTACTTCTAATTCTTCTCTTTATTCAATTTATTTACACTCCAACCAAAATATCTCTTATATATCGGCTTAATTGTGAAATGAGGACACTAACTATACCCTAACGGTAAAGAAGGACATTAAGTTAGTGGGCTTTCAATTTAGGACATTATCTTTAAACTTTTGCCGAATTAAGGACAAATTGAGCCCAAATTGCCAATTCGTATTAATGCCATGTGGGCCTCAATTTTGCGCCTGAATTGCCCAAATTTAGTCTAATTGCTTATGTCACGTAAAATAAGTCTACAATAATTATTTTAAAAATTTACAAAACAAAGCTGGAAATCTTAAAACCAATTTAAAAATATAAAAATTAATAAGTAGAGTCAAAATATATATGAATAAATGTGATAATTATTTTAAGAATTTAATAATTAACAATTAAAATATAAACATATGAAAATAAATCTGGAAATAAAAAAATAAATTTTAAAAATTATCTAATAAATCTTAAAATAATTAAATGAAATCTAAACATGTGAAATAAGATTTAAAAGTTATTTAATATATCAGAAAATACCGAATAAATCTTGAAATTATTTGAATAAAAATAAGGACTATCAATATATAAAATCTAAACATTATTTAGTAAATCTAAATTTATTTTAAGATGTAAAAAATTTAAAGTAATTTCAAACTACAAACCAATATTTTAAAAATTACTTAAAGGAATAAAAGAAAATACTTTTATATGTAACTAAAATAAACTTTTGGGTTCAATTCCAATTTTCAGATTTATTTAAGTATTTGAAATTTTTAATTTTAATTTTTAATTATTTTATTTCAGTTTTAAAATTTAAATTAAATTTTAGGTTTAATAAATAAGATTTATTTGGATTCATTCAAATATTTCATAATTATTTAGTAATTTTTTTACATATTAAATGAAAAAATTTAATTGTTGTTTCACATTTTCAAACTTCAAATAGTTATTTTTTGATTTATTAAATATTTTCTTTTTTCATATTATCTAGATTTATTTTTGTATATTTACATTTTAATAGTTAATTTGTATACTTAAAAATATTATCAAATTTATTTTCATATATTTAGAATTCACTTGTTAATATGTAAATTGTTTTTAAAAATTTCAGATATATTTGTAAATTTTGAAAATAATTTGAGACTTATTTTACGTGAAATAAGCAATTAGACTAAATTTGGGCAGTTCGGGCTCAAAATTGAGGTCCACATGATAATTAGCCTGAATTGGGCACTTCGGGTTCAATTTGTCCTCAATTCGCCAAAATTTTAAAGTTATTGTAAATTGAAAGCCCACACACACTTAGTGTCCTTCTTTGACACTGAGTTATATTTACTGTCTTAATTTTGCAATTAAGCTCTTATATATCCCAGTACCTGGATATTTTCACACTTAACGTACAACACCTAACTAAGATAAAAGAAATTTCTCATTTTGGGCAGCATGCTGAAATGTACCATACCATTGATGCTGGTCCTGGAAACAGGCTCCATTGATGTTGAGAATGACCTATCAAACTTTCTTAAAAAACCAGGACATGGTACAAAAGCACTAAAAATAGAGGGGCATCAAATAAGGTGGTTAGGGCCCGAGTCTGTGTTGAGTGTGTGTAACTGTAATTCCATCTTCTCCGAAAATCAATTTTACGAAACTAGTAGAGATGACAATGGAGCGGGCGGGTATCTCAATACCCAGACTTGTCCCATCTATCCCCACGATGCGAGGCGGGTCGACCCGCCACATGTCACGTCGCTGGGCGGGTCGAGACGTGTTAAAATGATTTTATTATTTTAATGTTTTTCTTGTATTTTATATTATTAATAATTTTTATCTTATATTTTATATTATAAATGCATATTATTTATAAAAATTGTCATTATATATGTTAAATATAATATTAAGTACATAAAATTACATTATCTTATATAATATACATGTAAATTATATATTAAATATATTTAAAAAAAATAAAAATACTACTGGAGACAGTATGGGTAACCTGGCACCCATGGGGCGCAAGGTGATACCTGCCCGCCAACCCCACCACAGTCACACAGTCGGCAGGCAGATCATTTTGCCATTCCTAGAAACTAGGGAAGAAAATTGATCTCGATATTACCCCCAATGTGGGGCGGGTTTTAATTGCATAAATAGGTTTGGAGTCGGGCCTGGAATTCTATATTCAAACTCGACTAGTTTTATTAAAAAAAAAATTATAGATATTTTATTTAGAAAAAATATATATTTTAAAATTTTACTAGCAATTCTTTTAAAATATAATTTTGAATATTGTTATATTATAATATAGGGCAATCGATTTTGACGGGTTATCCATGGACATGGATGAAGCCAAAAAATGAACATTAGGGAGTGAGATTTAGGTTGTGATTGGTTGCGAAATAATTTCCAAAATTTTCATTTTGGAGAGAAAAAATTTTAAAATGTGTGATTGTTTGTGAGAAAAATGAAAATTTTTCAAAGAAAATTTTATTTCTCTCCAAAATTAATTCATTTTTCTTTTTCTCTTTCACATTTCCCAATACCCAATTATACTATTTACTTCTCTCTCATCTCCCTATTTATATAAAGAATTCCGATAATTTCTTTAATTTATCTCTGTTTTTATTATTTTTCTCTTAATCTTGTTAACAAAGGTATAAAATGAGATCCATATTGCCTATTTTTGGAATAATTTTTTATTTTTGTTTAATTTTTTTACATTATATTTTACAATATTACTATAAAGAAAACTCGACCTGCTGATATCCCTATACGAAATTTGGACAATTTTATTTTTTTAATAGAAACCAAAAACACAGGGGCACCAATGTAAATAAGCTCACACACCAATTTTCACTTTTAACCTCCGCCATTCATGGGGATGTCACAGAAAATTTTACTGTGAAGAGTATGAATCTGCAGCTTTTAGTAATAGGTCCTTTTCACTTGGAGCAGTAACTAAAACTTTTTTCTTGGCAGAAAATGGTAAATATTGGGATATGAAGGGCCCAAAAGAGGGAAAGTTAATGGGAACAGAAAAAAATGAGAGAATCAACATTGAATTCAATTACTAACATTTAAGTTGCTGAGTAGTTTGACACATTTTCAGTACACTAAATGTCTGACCAATGGAAAAACTGGGTTTTACTTCAAAAAGGAAGTCCAAGTGGGGACTTTTAATAATAATAAATTTAATAATTATTCTGACAGTACTATTTAATATTGTTTGTTGGTATTATTTTTTTCTGAAATGTGATCCAAATATAGTACTTTTTATTTGATTTTGAAATTTCTTGGTTGGTTGTAAAGAATTGAAGAAAAAGGGCAATAGAAGGGTCCCTTTCAAGATTTTAACTTTTCTAGTTTATGGGAAAACCAAACAAAGATGGATATGATGTATGAAACAGCAAATCTACTGTACTTATTGCTGCAAGCCACAACTAGTATGGCAAACAAGAACAAATGAGTTATAACTTATTTCAGTGTCATTATATAAGGAAATTAGTGACCAGTAAAAAAATAAAAATTAGGGAATCAGTGTGTGTGTCAATTATTCGTCCATTTGATCTAGGACAAAGAATTATATAGGACGGTCTCATAGATATTTATCCATGAAATGGGCCGAGTCAGATCGGTCGTCAACAGAAAGTCCGCGAGTCAACAAAAAGTTAATTGTCCGCAAAAAATATTCCGGTAATATTTTTTTAGAAAAAAATAATACTTTTAAGACAAGTAATGCTTTTGAGCAATAAAATAATATTTTCATTAGAAACATGTAATACTTTTGACATAAAAAGTAATACTCATTGTTAAAAATGGTGTTGAAGATTATTGATACTTTGTAGTTCAACAAATAATATTTTCGCTTAAATATTTAATATTTATCGTGTAATACTTTTCACTTAAAACTCTAATACTTTTTAGTTCAACATGTATATTTTGTAGTTCAACATGTAATAACTTTCTTTTAAACGTGTAGTACTTTTCATTTAAAACTATAATACTTTTAAGTTCAACATTTAATATTTTTTACTTAAAAGTCTAATATTATAGGTTTAAAATTTAATACTTTTAATTCAAATTTGAAATACTTTTCACTTAAAAACTATAATACTTTAAGTTAAAATGTAATTACTTTTCAGTGATAGTTTTCACCGATATTTTTCTTTTTCTTTTTCTTTTTCTTTCTTTTTTCCCCCCTCGTCATTTCCTTTGTTTTCTCTGTATTTCTTCTTTTTTCCTCTTCATTACGTGGAAAAACCAAAGTTCTAAGTGAATAAAAAAAGATTCATATTAGAGACTTATAATTAAGTGTGGTGATTCCGAATCACGGTTCAGTTCCAAAACTGTCGGTTTCGGTTCCTCATTTTGGAGGAATAAGAATCGGAACCGTTGTCTCACTGTTTCGGTTCTAAAATCGGAACCATTCAGATTTGGAATCCGGTTCCGGTTTGGAACCCGGTTCTGGTTTTAACCGGAACCGTTTGTTTATCTGTAAATATTTTTTTATTTTTTAAAAATAGTTTATCAATTTTAGTTACAAACGAAAAGGAAAAGTAAGAAAAAAGACTTGGACTCAATATTCAATTAAGTTTTTATATTTAATATTATAATTATAATAAACTGTCTATATATGCTATTAGAGTATAGATAAATCAAAGTTCACGTAGTTTTAAAACATGTCTCATGTAGTTACGAATATAAAATATTACAATAAACATTTAATATTTCTTTTAGCATATTTAACCAAAAAATATAAAATCATTGGTTTTAACCTTGAAACCAGCGGTTTTAATAGCCGATTCCACCACGGTTCTCATATGGTTCTAACTGACGGTTAAAACCGCCGGTTCCACAGTTTTTTAGACCAAGAAATCAAAATCAGAACCGGTCTATACGGTTCCGGTTCGGTTTTAGAACTGTTGACCGGTCAACGGTTAGCGGAAACATTGACCACTATTTCGGTTCTGGTTTGGAACCCAACTTTGGTTCCATTTGGCCACCCCTATTTATAATGTCCATTAATGGTGTATCGCACCCTCGTGAGCCATTAGCTTCTTATCTACAATTGAATGTGGTTTTCTATTTCCCTTGTCAGATCCACGATTACATTATGCTCATTGGGGCTGTGATCCACCCTCAATTGAATGATTACATTCACATATGTACAAAGGCCCCAACTTCAACACCATATTTAACATATTGTATCACTTTTTATATCAAAAGTATTACATTTTTCAAATAAAATTATTATTTTTTACTCAAAAGTATTACTTACTTCAAAAGTATTACTTTTTTCTCAAAAAGTATTACCACGTAAGTTTTGGCGGACTGTTGATCACGGATCCCCTGTTGACCCGCAAATTTTATGTTGACTGGATTCAAACCTGATAAGGGTCTTTGTATGCATATTTTATGTGTATATTTGAGTAGACTTCGAGTTATTTTATTGTTAGTTTTGTAAATTTTTGGTTATACATAGTTCATATTACTCCAAAGTGCTTTTATTGATGTAGATTGACCATTTGGGGCTAATTTTGGTGAATTTCGGACCATGGATTCATGTCAAAATATCCCGGGGAGTTTAAGGATGCGAAAACGCTCGAAATCCCAAGCCAAATGCGTCATTTCAGGGCCTTTTTGGTCCAACACGGCCAGGGGTGTCGGCTGCAACACAACCATGTTAAAACAGGCGAAAAATCACAATTTTTGGGCTTGGACAGCCTACCTGACCGCGGCCAGGCCGTGTTGTGCAACACTGACCATGTCGATCGAAGAAGAAACAACATGGGGTGTGTGTTCTCGCGACATGACCATGTCAGGGACATCTTTTTGCAACTTTTCCATGCGAAAATTATGGAAAACTCACCAACCAAGCTTTTTGACTACTTTTGTACACCTTTAACACCCAACTTTGCTACATCATGTCCCTATATTCCCTCACTTATCATATGAAAATAATAATTCAACAACCCAACAATGAAAGTGGAGCATTTGTTTAACAAAAGATAGCATTATTGATGTGTTCTTTCACAATAATGATGTCTATAAAAATCAAGAGTTTTAGTTGGGAAGGACATTGAATTCATTAGATTCATAGATTCATTTATTAAATTCATTAGACATTGGAGATCAAGAGGTCTTGGAGGAGTAAGCTTGAAGCAACATTGGACAAGAAGGCTTGGAGCAACATTATCAATCAAGAAAGAAGTCAATTGAGATTTTGAGAAAGATAAGTACACCATGTCTACAATACTTAAATCTTCTTGTGTAATTTATTCTTTGGTCAAAATCATGTGTAGCTAAACTCCTAGTGTTTGAATGTAATGAACTCTAGAATAGATTTGTGATTAAGGTGTGTATGTTTTTAATAAAATCTTCATGTTTTGTGTGATTCACTTATATTATGCTTCGTTCATTCGAATTGATATATGCGCAATATTGATTTGAAGTTTATTTTTCATCCGGAAAATCGAGAGATTCATGGTGAAATAGAACCTATATAAGTGAAAAGAGTTGCATGCAATCCTAGATATAGGACGACATAAATCTTCTGGATTAGGGTCAAACCTAATATGAGAATTTACAAATCGTTATAATGATGTCTTAGGGGTTTTAACTAGAAAGAGATTTCAGTTAATCAACTTGAGATTAGGAGTTTTTCACCTTGAGAAAGGGTTTAACTTAAATCAGGAATTTCTATGGTCCACATAACATGAGATTTCATTAAAAGATGATGGTTTTTGCTTAAGGGTTCATGGTTGTATTTTTAACTTGTTAAATCACAAAAATATTCTAGAGGGATTTACATTCAAACACATCTCTATCTCTTGATTTCTTATTTTACAAATCTTCCTTCTTTTTTACATATTGTAATCAAACAAAAACTCTGAAAATTGTTCGATTAAATAACAAAACGACGACAATTATTAGTACTTACAATCCTCGTGGGAATGACACTCGATACTCACTAATCTATACTATAAAACGATAGGTGCACTTGCCTAAGGTTTTCTAGAGTAGCTTTTTAGCCATCAAGTTTTTGGCGCCGTTGCCGGGGATTGTAATATTAAGAACACTTTATTTTTATTAATTTAATCATTTTTTTATTATTTTTATTTTACCATCATCTTTCTTTTTATCTATCTTTGTAAGTCTTGGATTACACTTATCCTCTATATTCACCGCAGTGCATGCCTACTTGTTGTCGAATTTGGAAGCGCGACACCGCCGGTAGCAACACAGAGAAAAGTACTAATACAAACCACGAAGAAGATATTAACGAAAGCAAAGATTTCGGCATGGCGGATGAACAAAGAACTATGTACGACTACGCCAAACCATCCATGGACGGCACATCATCTAGTATCGTGAGGCCCGCTGTTGCAGCCAATAATTTTGAAATAAAACCAAATGTCATTTTAGACGGCAACAGATTTGTTCAATTTGATGGCCTACCGGATTTAAGATCCGAATAATCATATCACAAATTTCCTCAAAATCTGCGATACATTCAAAATCAATCGGGTCTCTGACGATGCCATCCGTTTGCGCCTATTCCCATTTACTCTTCGGGGACGGGCTAAACAATGGCTAAATACTTTGCCAAAGGGAACAATCACAACATGGAGCATCATGGCTAAAAACTTCCTTTTGAAGTATTTTCCACCGGCCAAAACTGCACGATTGAGGAATGAAATCTCTTCATTCACTCAAGAAGACGACGAGACCTTGTACGACACTTTGGAGAGATTCAAAGAATTATTGCGAAAATTCCCACATCATGGTCTTCTTATTTGAATGCAAGTCTACAATGGGCTACTCTTGTCAACAAGGCAAATGATTGATACGGCGGCTGGGGGAACTTTGAACAATAAAACACTAGAAGCTGCCCAAGATCTGATAGAGGGAATGGCCATGAATAGCTATCAATGGCAATCCGTATGAGGTAAACCTAACAGAACAATGGGTGTTTATAATGCAGATGCAGTGGTTACACTAACTGCACAAGTCGAATCTTTGACCCAAAAGATCGACGATCTAGCGGCTCCTAAACCACCACCACCGCATGTTTTATCTTGTGAAACTTGCGGAGGATTGCATAATCATCGGATCGCCCACACATAATACCTCACGCCGAACAAGGCTAATTACGTTGGGAATCGGCGAAATTACCCAAGTAATCCTTATAAAGAACACATACAATCCGGGTGGCGACAACATCTTAATTTTGGTTGGCGAAACCAGGGCCAACCACAACCTAATCCCAATCGATCTACACACGTCTCCGGATTTTAGCCAAATCAAGATAAACCTAACTTGAAAGATCTTATAACAAAGTTTGTGCAATCATGAGATACCCGATTCCAGCGGTGGAAACATCCTGAGAAATCAAGAGGCATCTATCCTTAACGGAAAACCAAATATGCCGATTGCGAAGATGATTTAGAAAGTCCATAAGGTAGTTTGCGGGTAATCCGAGCCAAACCAGGGGAGCATGTAAAGGCAATCACCATCGTTTTCCACATGAGCATGATTATGCCAATGCCGCCATGCGAAATACATAGAGGATGACATGCCCAAAGAAAAGCTCATGAAAAAGGAGGTTGCGAATCACAAGCCCAAGATCCCTTACCGGAGTCTAAGAAGAAGATAGAAGGGAGGACAAATTTGGTAAGACTTGATTCTTTCAAACAATTACATGCCAATATTCCATTTGTTGACCCACCTTCAAAGCATGTTAGGGATCTTAATGACAAAATTCCTAGTGAAAACAAGCTTAACAAATTATCAAATGTGCAATTGAATGATAAATGTCCTTCCAATAAACTACCGCAAAAATTTAATGATCCAGGAAGCTTTATTATCCCTTGCACAATTGATGATTTACCTGTTGATAGGGCACTAGCCGACTTGGGAGCTAGTATCAACGTGATGTCTTATGAAACATTCAAGCATGCGGGATTAAGTGAACTTAACCTATTAGGATGGACATTCAATTAGCCGATAAATCGATTAAACATCCTAGAGGTATTATTCATGATGTGTTAGTTAAGATTGATAAATTCGTGTTTCCAGTCGATTTGGTTATTCTTGACATGCATGATAATATAGAAGTTCCCTTAATTCTAGGGCGTCCCTTTTTGGCTACTGCAAAATCTCTCATTGATGTGCATGATGGAAAACTTATTTTGAGAGTAGGGAGTGAACAAGTTATCTTTAAAATTCCCTTGAAAAATCACATAGATGATATTTGTTTTCCTATAAACTTGATTGGGAAAAATGATCATTTGCTTGATACACCATCTAATAAACCTTTGAAAGCATGTGATGTTCAGTATGTAGAAGTGCCCACAAAAAAGTTCATATTTAAAGATGTCGTGCAAAAAAATGATACCGTCAAGGTAAATTGTTCGAAATTTGACTTAGGTGGCGATGTTAAGGATTTTCATAAGTTCAAGGCTCCGCCCGATTAAATCTTCACATTTATGTGACATAGTCCAACTATACGACATTAAAGAAGCGCTACCCGGGAGACAACCCGATGTTTGTGTGCAATTGTTTTCATTTTTTTTATTCTTTTTATTTTATTTTCTTTCAAAATAATCACAAGTCATTAGAGTCATTTTCAAATCAAAAAAAAAAATCTCTTGAACATCTTCTTGCTTGTCCTCATTGGGAATATTTGAGATTTCACGGTATTCGAGCTGTGTGTTGCTTAACTTTGATTAGGTATGAAGATGCCGTTGAAGGTCCCGTACCAAAACAACCCAATGATCGCTCAACACCGATTCCACTATTGTAGTAAGGTCGTATTTTTCTTTTTCCACCTCTTTTATATCATTCTAATTTCTTTGTTTTTTGAGTGTTTTGTGTGTGTTTGTTCATTTTTTTCTTTCACATTGAGGACAATGTGAATCTTAAAAGTTGGAGGTGAGTATAATAATATTTTCTGAATGCTTGTATGCTTGTTTGTGAGAGATGTGATTTTTTTTAACAAATTGAATGTTTGCTAGTCAATAACTCGCCCAATTATACCTATATTAACTTGTTAATTTGTGTTTTCAATGTGAAGCAATTGATTGTCTAGGATAGATTGACGTGGATGCAAAGCTAAATTTTGTGAGATTTCCAACACCATAAATACTTGATGTGTTAAGGCATATACGGCGATACTTAGTGCTATGAACGTCCGAGAACTCATGATTTAGTAGTGGTTAACTAGTTGTTAAACCAAGCTTGAAAAAAAAGAAAGCGAAAAAAAATATGTGTGTATTGTTATAAAAAAGGGACAAATCGAGGTTATACTCTCTGTTTGTTGTTGCTTAGTAACTAGGAGCATTCATGAGCCCTATGTTTGTCTTTACGTAAAACGGCAAAGACAAATATGAGTATGGGACACCACCCTAGGAGTTTTGGAAAGACATTCAAAATTTAAACCTAGTGGAAGTTTGCCTAAAAATGTCCTAATTTTATAATTATATGCATACCAACAAAATGTACTCATTGACTTCTCATAAAGTTCAAGCTTGGTTATATGACTAGTAGGCTAACTACAAAGATCTATTTAGTTCTTGATTTTTTTCAAGCATTATTGAATTGAAGTTGTTCATAATTATCAGATTTGGGAGGGATGATTTCAAGTCAATAATGCCTCGTTGATATTACGGTCTTTCTTGATAATCAATCGCTTTGCAAAACTATGTTTTTACTGAATGGTTAATTCGGGTTGAGAAGGCTAAGAACTTGACTGCTTGGTTCAATGTGTTGAAAAAAAAATTCATTGTGTGTTGTGATTTATTGAATCCCTCTTTTTGATATAATGTCTTGCTTGAGGACAAGCAAAGTTCAAAGTTGGAGGTAGTTTGATAAGGGTCTTTGTATGCATATTTTATGTGTATATTTGAGTACAATTCGAGTTATTTTATTGTTAGTTTTGTAAATTTTTGGTTATACATAGTTCATATTACTCCAAGGTGGTTTATTGATGTAGATTGACCATTTGGGGCTAATTTTGGTGAATTTCGGACCATGGATTCATGTCAAAACATACTGGGGAGTTTAAGGATGCGAAAACCCTCGAAATCCCAAGCCAAACGCGTCATTTCGGGGCCTTTTTGGTCCAACACGGCTAGGGGGTATCGGGCAACACGGCCATGTTAAAACAGGGCGAAAAATCACAATTTTTGTGCTTGGACAGCCTCTGACACGGCCAGGCCGTGTTGTGAAACATGGCCATGTCAGACTGAAGAAGAAACAACATGGCCAGGGTGTGCTCTGCGACATGGCCATGTCAGGGACATCTTTTTGCAACTTTTGCAAAAATTATGGAAAACTCACCAACCAAGCTTTTTGACCACTTTAATTTGTACACCTTTAACACCCAACTTTGCTACATCATGTCCCTATATTTCCTCAATTATCATATGAAAACAATAATTCAACAACCTAACAATGAAAGTGGATCATTTGTTTAACAAAAGATAGCATTATTGATGTGTTCTTTCACAAAAATGATGTCTATAAAAGCCAAGAGTTTGAGTTGTGAAGGGCATTGAATTCATTAGATTCATAGATTCATTTATTAAATTCATTAGACATTGGAGATCAAGAGGTCTTGGAGGAGTAAGCTTGTAGCAACATTGGACAAGAAGGCTTGGAGCAACATCATCAATCAAGAAAGAAGTCAATTGAGATTTTGAGAAAGATAAGTACACCATGTCTACAATACTTAAATCTTATTGTTTAATTTATTCTTTGGTCAAAATGATGTGTAGCTAAACTCCTAGTGTTTGAATGTTGATTGACACGTATTCTGCGTGTATTTTGGGCTTAATCTTGGCTAGCATATGTTGATATGCATGCATTATATGAATAAATAGGGTTATATTCCTGTTTTGTGTAAAGGATTACGCTTAGCTCGTTTTGTAGGAAATTATCTTTAATTGTAGCACTTTGGCAACAATTCGGAGCACTGCAATCGCCAATATTTGATGTGAAGTACGAAGTTTTGAGTCAAGTCGAAGAAGTCGACCTAACCGTGCGAAAAACGAAAGAAAAAACGGCCGTGCACGCATTCTACAGCGGGTGAGCACGGGCAGGTATGGCGTGCTCCTAGAAGCACGCCCGTGCTCGGCCTATATTTGAGGACTTGGAGTTCGGCTACGGCCAAGAGACGGCAGCGTGCCATTTGGCACGGCCCGTGCCTCCTGCAGACTTTTGACAACCCGTGTGGCACCCAACACGGGCTGGGCGTGCCATATGGCACGCCCGTGCTTCTCTGCGGGAAAAACAAAGTTTGACTCGTTTTCAACTAGGTTTTGACCTAAACGAAGTACAAATAGATCCGGGGCGGCCACAAAAAGGGACACGCTGATTTCTACCCTAGAAACTAGAGAAAAGAGCAGTTTTCCACCGGAAACTTCAAGAGATCGATCAAGACTGCAACCACACCTTCGAGGATTGAAGATAGATAGAGAGGTCGTCATCATCCCCGAGTCACTCATTCCATCGTATCGTTATTTCAATTAGTTAGATTTTTTATTATGAATAATTTGTCTATAAATTGTTTATTTTCAATATCTGGCTAAATATCTTGTGATTCCCGGGTTTGGGAGTAGGTTAATAAACACTTTTATTTGATGATTAAGGATAATTGAAGTTAATGTTTTCTTTCTCTATTCAAGTACTTTACTTTAATTCTTGTTTTATCAAATGGCCTTTGATCTAAACTTGTTTGATGTATTGATTTATAATTCTAACCGATGAGTTTCAATACTAGATCTTGAGTACTTGACACAAATAGATTGCATGATTGAGAAGTCTGTGAATATTTGTAAGATCTTATAATCTTTTGAACTTTTGGGAGTTGGGTATCTCATGTTGAGTAGAGATGCTAGCATAGATATTCCAATCAACGTTTTTACATACATCTCGAGAGAGAGGCTAAATTACATTGGTCATTGATCTATAGAGAAGAATACGTTTAACCTTGGTTTGATTAATCTGAAAATAAAAGTGGGATATTAACTGAAACCATAGCCCAGGAATCCATCCATTCATACCTTATCTTTCAATCGCTCTTTGCTTTGTTATTTTTGGATTAATTTCTACTTTAGTATTAACAAAACCAATCCATCACAGTTCGATCCTTTAGATAAAAATAGGGCTATTATAATCCAATACATAGTACATTAATTTATTAATTCCTGTGGATTTGACCTTGCAAACCCTATTCTATAAACTGATCCGTACACTTGCAGTGAAGCTAAAAAAATAAGGCGAACAAGTTTTTGACGCCGTTGCCGGGGATTAATCGAATTCTTAGTACTAATACTGCGATAAATAGAACTATTCTTAATCTAGACATTTTTTTTTTCTTTTCTTTTTAGTTTGTTGTTTAATTCTACTTTTACTGTGGTTGACTTGTTTTCTTTAGTTGGTTCAGGTAGTGCATGATCACTCGCTCGAAGCAAGGAGAATTAGCACCGTTCATACCGAAGGTTGAGGCTTTTGCTAGGCAAAATAGTGCGGCTACTAAACGGGCAGAAAGACAGCAAGAACAGACTATGGCAGACGTAGAAGGTAACAACGGAGAAAATAATGAGGGCGAAAACGGAGGTAACAATCGGGCCAACACGGTCAATGTCGAGTTACCGCATTCGAGGTTCCAGTGGCTCCTAGATCTAACAACAGTAATTCGCGACATTACCAATCAATCGCAACTATGGTGGAATTGCAAATGTCCCAATCAATGCGAATAACTTTGAGTTGAAGCCAACACTGATATCGATGGTGCAATAAAATCAGTTTGGGGGTTTCCCGTCTGAAGATCCCAACTCTCATCTTGCGAATTTCATATGATTTGCAATACTATCAAGATGAATGGGGTGATCGATGATGCTTTATACGTCTTCGCCTATTCCATTTCTCTTTAAGGGATAAGGCTAGGAGTTGGCTAGGCACCCTAACTCAGGGGAGTGTGAACAATTGGGATGAGCTGAGCCAGAGGTTTTTGTTCAAATATTTTCCACCAAGCAAGACACTACAACTTAAAAGCAAGATCACTTAGGGCGGTTTGACTCACGAGCTTTGTACGAGGCCCGGGAGAGATTCCGGGATTTGTTGAGGAGGTGCCCGCAAAGATGGATTTCCTGAGAATCAACAGCTCTGTTTCTTTTACAATGGGTTAATGGGGCAAACTAGATCATTTGTAGATACTGCAGCTGGGGGCGTGCTACTTGCAAGGTTTCCGGAAGATGCGTTCAACTTGTTGGAGGAGATGGCCATGAATAGCTATCAATGGCCCTTCGAGAGGACTAATGTGAAAAGTGGTAGCCAAGTCTCGATTGCACTCCAATAAAAGAGTTGACAACCAGATGGCCGTATTGACAAACCGGTTGAGTGCTTTGACTAAGGCAAATGAGGGAAACGCGGGTGCAAGTAATGGGGGAGTTCCTCTAGATCTGATAGAGGAAGCAAACTATGTGAATAACCAGAATTTCAACAATTTCCAGAACAATCAAAATCCCCACTCATAACCATTCGGGCTTGAGTAACCACGAGAACTTTTCCTACGCAAACACGAAGAACGTGATGCAACCACCACCGGGGTTTAATGTGACAAACGGTGTTATTACTGCATATCCTAAGCCAAGCATGGAGGATATGTTCACCTCGTTTATGAGTGAGACGAGGAATAAGTTCAACAAGGATGAGGCAAAGATGGATAAAAACGAAAACCATGTCACCCAATTGGGGTCCCAGATGAAGAATCTTGAAACCCAAATTGGTCAAATAGCTACGATTATTGGTGGGCAGCATTAGAAAGGCCAATTTCCGAGCAACACAGAGGTAAACCCAAAGGAACAGTGTAAAGCCATTCGTCTGAGGAGTGGAACGTAATACGAGGGGCCAAAAATACCAGAAAAAATCTGAAAAATCACAGGACGGCACGGCCCGTGCGCCCTGCTGAAACGGCAACTGATGTGCCAGGAGTTGCGGAAACTGAGGCAAATGGCGAGGTTGAGGCCGAGAAAGGAGTTGAGGATCATCTGCTGAATAAAAAAGGGGCTGAGAAGCTTAAATCTTCCTCTAACCATGATATTCCTAAGTTTAATATTCCCCTTCCTTTTCCCCAACGTTTTCAAAAGAAAAAGTTAGATGCGCAATTTGCTAAGCTTTTAGATATTTTTAAGAAACCGCATATTAACATTCCTTTTGCGGACGCATTGGAGCAGATGCCCATTACGCTAAATTCTTGAAGGATATTACGTCAAAGAAGCGGAAGATGATGGTCTAGACAATCTAACTGGACAGAGGAGTGCAGTGCAATAATCCAAAGGAAACTACCACAGAAATTAAAAGATCCGGGGAGTTTCACTATCCCTTGTGCTATTGGTGATGTTTTCTTTAAGAAAGCACTTTGTGATTTAGGAGCGAGTATTAACTTAATGCCCTTGTCTATTTTCAGGAAACTTGGATTGGGAGAGGTGAAGCCGTCTACGGTCACCCTACAACTCGCGGACCGATCACTTACTTATCCAAAGGGAATCATCTAGGATGTATTTGTCAAAGTCGATAAATTCATATTTCCTGTGGATTTCTTGGTGTTGGATATGGAGTAAGACAGAGACGTTCCTTTGATACTTAGGCGTCCATTTCTAGCTACGGGGAAGGCCTTGATAGATGTGCAAAAGGGAGAACTCACATTACGGGTTAATGATGAGCATGTTTTATTTACTATCTATAAGGCATTTCAATTTCATGATGGTGTTGAGACTTGTAATTTCATAGACGTAATTGAATCTTGCATTGATGAGTATGCAGATCATACATTGTTTAGGGATAATTTAGAGTTTGGGTTGACACATTCGTGTTCAACTTCAAACATGATGATTGATTATGATAACCAAGACTTGTATGATTGCATTTGTGCTTTAGATAATATGCAGAAACTACCGAGGAGCACAAGAGGCGCGCACACATAGAAAAACGTACGAGAGTTAGTTCTACAGGGGCGCACGGCCCGGTTTCAGAGCACGCCAGTCGTGCGCATAGTCGAAGAAAAACCTGAAGAAATCGACGACGGCACGACCCATGCCAAATGGCACGGGTAGCCCGTGCCTATGGTCGAGAAAAAAGATGAAGACCCTGAAGACGGCACAACCCATGCCCCTGAGCACGGGCAGCCCGTGCGCCCATCCGACGAGACCATCTCGAACCCAGAACTCAAACCCATGCCCGAGCATCTCAGATATGCATTCCTTGGAACTAATAACACGAGTCCGGTAATCGTATCATCTCTTTTAACTTCAGGTCAACTCGATAAATTGCTTAGGGTCTTAAGAAAACATAAGTCGGCGATAGGTTGGTCAATCTCTGATTTAAAAGGCATCAGTCCATCGATTGTAATGCATAAGATTAGAATGGAAGATGTCTATAAACCTTCGGTGCAAAATCAAAGAAGATTAAACCCTATAATGCAAGAAGTCGTTAGAAAAGAAGTTTTAAAATGGTTAGATCTTTGGAATTATATATCTTATTTTCCGGTTCTTGGGTAAGTCGAAGACAAGTGGTCTTAGAAGAAAGGAGGGATGACAAAGAGGAGAAACGAAAGTGATGAGCTTATTGCGACTAGAGAAGTTACTGGATGGAGAATTTGTATTGATTATAGGAAGTTAAATGATGCTACTCGCAAAGATCACTTTCCTCTCCCCTTTATTGATATGATGTTTGATCGTTTGGCGGGATATGAGTACTATTGTTTTCTTGATGGTTATTAAGCGTATAATCGAGATCATGATTGCCCGGAGGACCAAGAGAAGACAGAGTACATGCCCATATGGTACATTTTCATTTGTGCACGCCATTCGGACTTTGTAACGCTCAAAGATGCATGATGGCTATCTTCAAGGATTTCATTGAGAAAATAATGGAGGTTTTTATGGATGATTTTTCTGTGTTTGGAGACTCATATGATCATTGCTTGGATAACCTTTCTCTAGTTTTGCAGAGATGTGATGAGACTAATCTGGTTTTAAATTGGAAAAAGTGCCATTTCATGGTACGAGATTGCATTGTTTTAGGCCACCGAGTCTCTTCTACAGGTTTGGAAGTTGATAGAGTAAAGGTCGTGGCAATTGAGAAACTCCCACCTCCAACAAACGAGAATGCCATTCGAAGATTTTTGGGGCACGCCGGATTCTACAGAAGGTTTATCCGTGACTTTTCTAAAATCACTAAACCTTTAAGTCAGTTATTAGAAAAGATACTGCTTTCAATTTTTCCGATGATTGTTTGCAGGCTTTTGAGATTCTGAAGAAGGCTTTGGTGACAGCACCCATTCTAGTAGTTCCGGATTGGAGTCAGCCCTTCGAGCTAATGTATGATGCCAGTGACTTTGCAGTTGGGGCTGTTTTGGGTCAGAAAAGAGACAAGATGTTCAGAGCTATCTACTATGCGAGCAGAACTTTAGACAATGCCCAGCAAAACTACACCACCACTGAGAATGAAATGTTGGCAATCGTGTTTGCATTCGACAAGTTTCGGTCTTACTTGATTGGAACTAAGACGATAGTCCACACTGACCACGCGGCAATAAAATATCTATTTGACAAGAAGGATGCCAAACTGAGACTGATTCAGTGGATCCTTTTGTTACAGGAATTCGATGTGGAGATTAGGGATAGAAAGGGCTGCGAAAATGTAGTGGCCGATCACTTGCCCAGACTGGAATACAAGAAGGAGGAGAAAGAAAGCACGGAGGCAATTAAGGAGGAGTTCACCGATGAACAACTTCTGATGTTACAAGCTAAATTCCCATGGTATGCAGATTTTGTTAACTATTTGGTTGCAGGGGTCTTGCCTCCGGATTTATCATCTTATCAAAAGAAGAAATTCCTCCATGACGTCATGTTTTATATGTGGGACGACCCTTTGCTCTTTAAGAGGTGCGCTGACACCATCATTCGGCGATGTGTGCCTCAAAAAAGAGTGGGTTCTACAATGATGCCATTCTTCACCTTCCCGGGGATACTTGTCCAACACGCATTGACGGCAAAGGTATTGCAAAGCGGTTTATACTGGCCTACATTATCTAATGATTGTTATCTATTTGTACAACAGTGTGATAGGTGCCAGCGGATGGGGAACATCTCGAGATGACACGAGATGCCCATGACCAATGTGATGGAGGTTGAACTCTTCGATGTGTGGGGGATTGACTTCATGGGCCCCTTCCCATCTTCGTCGGGTTACCAATACATTCTACTTGCAGTGGAGTACATATCTCGATGGGTTGAGGCAATTCCAGCACAGACTAATGATGCGCGAGTAGTGCTCAAATTTTTAAAGAAAAATATATTCACTCGGTTTGGAACCCCGAGAGCTTTGATTAGCGACGGGGGGTCATACTTTGTGAATAAATTAATGAGCACTCTACTTGCGAAGTATGGGGTCAAGCACAAGGTGGCATTATCATACCATCCGCAAGCAAACGGGAAACAGAGGTAGCCAATCGTGAGATTAAGCACATTTTGGAGAAGACGGTAAACATAAATCGCAAGGATTGGGCTATGATGCAAGATGACGCATTATGGGCATATCGGACTGCATACAAGACACCATTGGGCACATCTCCGTATCAGTTAGTATTCGGGAAATCGTGTCACTTGCCCGCCGAATTGGAGCATAAGGCGTTTTGGCCGTGGAAAAGTTAAATTTTGACTTCCAAGCAAAGCGGGTAAGAAGAGGCTCCTACACTTGAACGAGATGGAGGAATTCCGGGATGAAGCTTATGAAAATTCCCGGATTTACAAGAGAGCTTAACCAAAAGATGGCACGATCGAATGATAAAGAAGAGAGAGTTTTTACCGGTGAACAAGTCCTATTATTTAACTCACGTCTTAAACTCTTTTTCGGGAAAACTTAAGTCGAGATGGTCGGGGTAGTTTGTAATAAAGAAGGTGTTAAATCCTCGGGAATAGTGGAGTTGGTGAGCCGAGATGGAGAGATGTTCATGGTGAATGGCCGAGGATCAAGCATTACTTGAGCTAGGATCAAAAGGAAGAGGTGACACGCTCACTTTGCTAGAGTCGTGATCGACTAAACAGCGTCAAGTTATAGCTATAGACGTTAAATTTAGCTTTGTTGGGAGGCAACCCAATGGTTTTGCTGTTTTATTTCTTCCCATGTTTTCTTGGTTTGTTTTTTTCCCTTTTCTAAGTTAGGATTTAATTGCTTTCATAGGTTAGAAGTTTTTCCTATTCTTCCTAAAAAAAAGTCGAAAAAAAGGTACGGGATCTAGCACGGGCAGCCCGCGGCGCCATAAGACGGCCCGTGCTATACCCGCACCTGGAGAGTATTTTGTTCGGCCCCTAGCACGGGCCACCCGTGCCATTTGTCATGACCCGTGCTCTTTCCAGAATTTGGGCTCGATAGTTCGGCCCCTAGCACGAGCCGCCCGTGCCAAAAGGCACACGGCCGTCTGTTGCGCCGGTCTCACGAGGCAAACTTAAGAGTGGGCACAGGGCAATTTTTCGCCCAAATCTCATCCCCCTCACACACGAACTTAAGAGAGCTCGACCCCCCTCAAATCTTTTTGAAAATTTCTCCTATATATCATCACTACTCACCTCCCACACTACTCTAAACACGAATTACACTTGTGAAATCGCTTGGAAGCAAGGATTTGGAGTAGAAAGGGTTTCAAAATCTGATTTTGTTCAAATTCTCGAGATTTAAGATCTGAATTGCACTTTTTATGTCAATTTTCTTGAGGATTATGGATTATGGTTACTATATGATGATTGTTTGATACTTTTGCCATATATTTGATTGAAATTTTCTATTGGACATTTTATCAAACACCTTGTGGATTGTTGAATTAGAATGATTTTAGTTGATTGCTTGATGAATTGTTCATGAACTCGATTGATTGGGTGTTAGTGACTAGGATTCTCTGTAATTATATTGTTGTTTGGGCTTGGAAGCTTAATTGTGTAATTGAATTGTTGAGATGAGCCACTATGCCTTATGTTAATTGTTATATGTAATTCATCATTTATTTTACTTGGCTTGTATGGATACTCATGATTGTTTTGGCCAGGTACTCATTCAAAAAATGGCAGAACCACAGAAGCAAAGTGGTCGGGGTGGACGTCTAAGGAGACCCACTCGGGAGATTGATCCAAATAGCCAATTAGCTTATGGACTCACCTTCACAGAGCTGGAATTAATGGAAAAATGGAACCGGCTAATCACTCGTACATTCACACCTTCACGATATGCCGACGATGAATGTACCCGAGCTCTCGGGATACATGAGGAGGTGTGACTAATGTTTGAACGAGTAGGATGGACCGCCTTCATGCAAGGGCGGTGGCCGACATTCAAAACACTCGCCCTCGAGTTCTTGAGCACAATATTTGTTACGGAGACGCGAGTAAGGAATGAACCTCAGAAAATCAATTTCAGATTGGGCAACGTTTGGAGGAACGTTACCATCGCCGAACTGAACCAGATTTTTGGGGTACCATCAAACGCCCCATACCAGCCTGTCGCAAATTACAACTCGCAAGAATTCTGGCGAATGTTGACTGAAACCCCAGAAACCGGCCTAATGCAATACGCGACGCGCACATCTAAGGCCCGCACTCCAAAACCCCGTGATTTCGATACATTCGGAAAGTGACGGCCCATTTACGTGTTCACTCGCCACAACAACGGGGTATGCTGGCGAGAGAGCTATACTTACTTTGGTGTATGCTCACCCGCCCACTTTTATAATATGGCGGCAAACTTTGTGGACCATGCCGTTTATATCTCTCAAAAAGACACGGGATAATCTTAATTGGGGGATGATCACCCCATTGCTCGACATTTTGGGGTTGACATGAGCCACATGGAGCCTACTGAGATGGCGCACGAATGTCAACATTCAAGCCCTCCGAACCATGAAGATTATCATCAAGAGGAGCATATCCTCTTTTCAACAAAAAGTCGGTCGCTTCCTCCCTAACCCATTACCACTATGTGGTAGACAACCAAATCAATCAAGCTCATGTACTCGGATGCACATATCCGAGCTATGGAAGGTTTGACAACACGAGAAAAGGAGAAGGGTAGCCGGGTTACCCGACAAAGAGGACTTGGTGATGGAGGTGCAGGAGTATGATAGGCATGAGTGGGGATTCGAGCAGGGCTTCCAAAGCAGGAGGCTTCGGGGGCGGCCGCAGGCGAACCAATATTCCAGAGAGCTCCCACCAAGGTGAGGAGCGTGGGGGACATTACGATCATGATAGATTTTGTGCCTTTGAGGAAAGCTTGCGACAACACAGAGACGACTTCAGTGCTTTCCGAGAAGTCTAGGAGCAAAGGTACCAAACCCAGAGCTTGTGGTACCAAGCACAAGAGCAGTGGGAGTTGGAGATATTGCAGACATTGCATCGGATTGAGAATTAGCATATCTCCCAGGGCCACTTGTCGCCGCCACCCCCACAGTGATCCAGGTCCTATCCACACTTTTCTTTGAAATTCTACTTTCTCTTTCATGCGCTATAATTTCATTCAAGTTTAGGGGAGAGAGGTAGTATTTTATTGATGGGTGTGGCATTTGCATTCATTTAGTTGCATTTAGAGCATATAGGTTGCATTGCATTAGATGTTTGAATTTATTTTTATGATTTTAGCACGTTTATTGCTTTCCTAGTTGTTAGGGAGTGAGTTGACCGTTATTGTGTGTTTGTTGTGTTTTGATTGTGATCTTGATCTTGGGAGCATTTGGCGGATTGGTTTGTGTTGTTTTGAATTGGATGTTGAGTGTGAGTTGACCGGGTTGAGAATAGTTAATATGGAGCATGTGATTATTGGATCATGGTTAACATACTTGAATTATGCACTTACAAGCCTGGTGAGCTTTTGAGCCTTTAATCGCTTTCATATTATGCGATCTTATTTGCGATTGAGTGTGTCATTCATGTTGATTTGAATTCTAGAACTTGCTCGGTATCTCGTCAAAGTCACATGTTGTATGCATTCATGAAGATGATTTTAGGCCATTTTTGTTAAGTTCTTTCAACAAGCCTTTTTGCCTACCTTATGATATTTGACTTCCCTAGTTAGCCAACTTGAGCCTATTACCTGATTTTTTGATAGCCACATTTCAAGCCTTCAAACTTTATGTGATATATCCATTACCCTAAGCTTAAGCATATAAAGTAAAAGGGATGAATAAAGGGTTGAATGAATGGGTATCAAGAAGTTAGAAATGTGTAGATGTTGGGTGCTTGGGGGATAAAAGAAAAAAAGAGGAAAAAAGTGAAAAATACTCACAAGGAGTCAAAAAAAAAAATCGACTACAAAAGGTGAGTCGGCCAAAAGTGAAAAATAGGCTGAGAATTGTGGTGTAAGGCAAAGGGGAATGATGTGTACAAAAAAAAAGAAGAGAAAGAGAGAAGTGATAGGATATAAGGCGATTGGGAGTACATAGTTGATTTGTATTAGAAAAATGGTTTGAGAAGAACAATGTGTTAACCAATCTATACGCTCGAGTTGAGTCACTTTATCCATATTTCCCTACCTTAACCAAAGAGCCTTCATTACAACCTTAAACAAAGTCCTTTATGATTTGTAAATTGCATACAAACGAGTGACGGAGATGTGAGACGATTTGCAAGCATATGGTAATTCTTCAACATTGATATGATTTGAGCGAATACACGTCCCTTATCATTCTAGTGAGTAGATTATACACTTTATCCTGAGAGTCGTGATTTGAAGTATTTTACCATGATTTTTATAAACTTGTGCTCCGTGTTAGCTCTTTGAAACTTGGTTGATTTGTGCTTGATGTTTATGGATAGATGACATGAATTGTGATGCGGTGTTCTTGAGTTTTTCTTACTCCATTTGTGTTGTCTTGTTTATAAAGTGTTGACCGACCACAAACGATTTAAGTTTGGGGGTTTGATTGACACGTATTTTGCATGTATTTTAGGCTTAATCTTGCCTAAAATATGTTGATATGCATGCATTATATGAATAAATGAGGTTATATTCTTGTTTTGTGGAAAAGGATTACATTTTGCTCGTTTTGTAAATTATCGTTAATTGTAGTACTTTGGCAACAATTCGAGCATTGCAATCGCCAATATTTGATGTGAAGTACAAAGTTTGGAGTCAAGTCGAGAAGAAGTCGATTTTAACCGTGCGACGAAAAATGGAAGAAAATGGCCCATGTACGCATTAGCTACTGGTGAGCACGGCGGGCGTACTACCGAAGACGCCCCGTGCTCAGCCTTATGTTTGAGACTTGAGTTCGGCACAAAGACGGCAGCGGCCGTGCCATTTGGCATGGCCCATGCCTCCTCGCAGACTTTTGACAACCTGTGCGACACCCAACACGGGGCCGGGCGTGCCATATGGCACGATTCGTGCTCCTCAAGAAGGAAAACAGAGTTTGACTCATTTTCAACTAGGTTTCAACTCAAACGAAGTACAAATAGATCCGGCAAAGAACAAAAGGGACACGCTGATTTTTACCCTAGAAACTAGAGAAAAGCAAGTTCACCGGAAACTTCGAGAGATCGATCAAACCGCAACCACACCTTCGAGGATTGAAGATAGATCGAGAGATCGTCACCATCCCCGAGTCACTCATTCCATCGTATCGTTATTTCAATTAGTTAGATTTTTGATTATGAATAATTTGTCTATGAATTGTTTATTTTCAATGTCCGGCTAAACATCTTGTGATTCTGGTTTGGAAGTAGGTTAATAAACACTTTTATTTGATGATTAAGGAAAATTGAAGTTAATGTTTTCTTTCTATTCAAGTACTTTGCTTTAATTTTTGTTTTATCAAAAGGCCTTTGATCTAAACTTATTTGATGTATTGATTCATAATTTAACCGATGAGTTTCAATACTAGATCTTGAGTACTTGACACAAATAGATTGCATGATTGAGAAGTCTCAGAATATTTGTGAGATCTTATAATATTTTGAACTTTTGGGAGTTGGGTATCTCATGTTGAGTAGAGATGCTAGCATAGATATTCCAATCAACGTTTTTACATACATCTCGAGAGAGAGGGCAACTTACATTGGTGATTGATCTATAGAGAATAATACGTTTAACCTTGGTTTGATTAATATGAGAATAAAAGTGGGATATTAATCAAACCATAGCCCAGAATCCATCCATTCATACTTGATCTTTCAATCGCTCTTTGCTTTGTTATTTTAGGATTAATTTCTGCTTTAGTATTAACAAAACCGGCTAAATTGCAATTTTACTCCTCGTATCTTTGGGTCGGTGGCATTTTTAGTCCTTTAACTATTGAGAGTTGCGTTTTGGTCCTGGACCATTTTTCCCTTATGGCAGAATAGCATTTTTGGTCCTTTATCTTTAAGAATGTAGCAATAATAGTCCTATAACTTTCGAAAATTAGCAATATCAATCTTTTCATACCATAACCAGTTTCAATAAACCCAAATTTCATAGATTATAGGAATTTGCTTTTTTGAAACCTATTATGTTCGTGGCATTGTTACACCTATTTAGATCCAGTCTATTTAGAGGTTTTAAATAGATCATGTCGGGTTTCACTTATAAACTCAATAGGACATACTTTGAAATTCTCATAATACTTAGATAATTTGATTTGCATAAGATTTTGATAAAACGGATATAGTCCATTACGAC
The DNA here is from genome assembly GCA_016081115.2 of Rehmannia glutinosa. Classification (NCBI taxonomy): domain Eukaryota; kingdom Viridiplantae; phylum Streptophyta; class Magnoliopsida; order Lamiales; family Orobanchaceae; genus Rehmannia; species Rehmannia glutinosa. The sequence continues at coordinate 49,065,265 of CM071929.1, forward strand.
CTTATCGTGCCCAACATGCTTCCGTAAAATTAATAAATCCCTTAAAATTCATACCTTCTTTGACCGAAACAAGACAGGAGAGATGGCTCGCAACACCACCAATCGGAAAATTATCGCCCCGGACCTTTTGACAAACAACTCCTCACTATTCAACTTCAACCTCGGGAAGATGATCGCAAGTTATCCGACTCCTTGAAGAATCGTCAAAGACAACCTTAGTTTGTTTCTACTCCAGCGTATAAGTAATCTTTAAACGATAATAGAACATTATGAAGACATGTTGAAGAAACAACCCTTTTTATTAAGAACTTATTGAAATATTTATTACATTAGTAATCCCTTTTGGGAGGAGAATCATCTGGTTTAGCCTCTCATATACGAGGCTTGGACTCGAAAAATACATAAAACTTAAAACTAAAACACTCAAAATTTTACAAATTTTTCACTGGGTTTTATTGTAAGAAAACTAAGGGAATGTTCGATATCCCCTGCCTTCCTTCAAATCCTCGCAATTTATAGAGGTAAGTCCAAACTTGAAAGGCGGACTTCAAATCTTGTTGAAACTTATGACGCCACTCGCCACGCTATATCTCGCATTATTGCCGCATCCAAACTGCCTTCCTTTTCTTTCCGCGTGACTCAGCTCATGTGATGGTTGTCGGGGAATCTTTTAAAAAGTTGGTCTGCGTGGTCCCCGAGGAAAACGCGTCTTGTGAGCTGGTCCCTTATCCTTTCCAGTTGTATGGTCTTGTCGGTTAGGTTTGGGTCAGAAACCTTTCCCAAACTCGGGTTCTTTCTGTTCGAGGCATACTTGACAGATCCGGTCGATCCAACGGCCAATATGCGCCATGTTACAGAATTTTCGGTAAGTTTCTTTACTTGCCAGAATCTTATTCTCCCAGAGAATTCTTCTTTTGGTCTCGAAGAGTTCCTCTGCAAATCCTGTGGTTAATCCAGCCATCGAATTCAAAAGGAAAGATCCATTTGTTGAATTCCTGAAAACTTGAATGGATATTTGACTTTGTCCATTTTGTTAGACAAACCCAAAGACCCCATGCTCGCCAAATGCAGTAGAAGCTTCATCTTGTAAAATGCTCCTACTAATATCGGTCCTTCTTCCTGAGGTGAAGATACTTTTATATATTTTAAAGCATTTCCATCTGGTCTTCTTAGTTTGATGAAATGAAAAGCTTCATTAAAGTCTTTGTTCGCTGGTTCGGGAGCTGCACTTAGAAAATATAGTTCCAAAATGTCTCCTCCGGCCAAGTGTGGATTGTTGGCCCAAGCCTCGCAAACCGCTTCCCAATCCATTTCGGTAATTTTGAAATTTCGGGAATTCGGTGATACAAGATAGATTGAAGCTAGAGCTCCAAACGTATACCATTCATGTACTTCATTTGGATGACTTCCTGGCTTCATCCAAACCCTGGGATACTTGCCTGAGATATCAACTATAGTTTTTTCTGGGTTAATATCTCTCCTTGTAACTAGTTTCTCCCATTGTCGTTGATATACCCGCATAGGAGAAATCTTAATCTCGTCGGGTTTGAACCTTAGATTTGCGGCCCGTGGCCCAAGATTAAACTCTCCTCTTTTACCCAGAGGTCTTTGGGTTGACTTGAAGACTCGGGTTGTGACACCGAGCTTCAACATTCGTTACGCTTTGTACACCTGGGATGCATCACCGCAACACTTGTGATTATGGTACTTGAATCCATAACCTCCCAAGGGTTAGAGCCCCGTTCTCTATTCACTCCTTTTTGCACCGCAGAGATGCGGCCAGAAGAGAGGCCCTTGCAAAGTGATCTAAGAACAATTGTCCCGGCGAACCGGCATGCTCGTGATTTGACTAGAAATGGATTTCGGTCACTATTGAAGTCGCCCAACAACTTCTCGCATTGAGACATAACGCCCCAAAGTCTCGCTTCTAGACTCGCAGTTTTCCCCGAGATGTGTTACTCGCTTAAGGACCACAAGAACGCGTCTTCCATCTCGTGTCAAAAATCAAAGAATATTTTCATGAGATTTTATAATGACAATATCATAATCATAATATTGACATTTATATTGCCATCTAAGTAATCGAGCCTTTTCTGGTTTTGATTCAATTTTATTTTTGTAAAAGCCTTAACACTTGAATTATCAATTTTTAAAGTAAATTTTTTAGCCAAGTAAAAATAGAGGTCATTTTTTAAAAGCCTTTCGATCGCAAAGAATTCTTTCGTTGATATGTCATATGTTTGCTTGTTGGGTGTGAATAAACCGTTGCAATATCTCGCATGGCACTTCTTCATTTGGTATGACCTTAGTAAGAATCGCCGCCCACCAATGATCATCGACATCCAGTGTAAAGAAACCATCCTCGACTGGGGAATCGCAAACTTTGGAAGCTTTTTACAAACTTCTTTTAGTTGCTTAATTCCTTGATGTTCATCTTCCCATTTGAATCATCGCATTTTTTAAGCAATGGGCTAAACACCTTCTCCGTAGTATGCCCATTGTTAATGAACATCCCAAAGAAAATTAACAACTCAAGAAAACTCAAGTCGCTTCTTATCATTCAAAGTGTATCCGGAAATCCATGTATCTTTTCTACAATATGACTTTGTAGGATAATTCCGCATTCATCGATTTCAATTCCGAGGAATTCAACCCGTCTTGTTGCAATCACCGCCTTCTTCTGCAAAGCACTAATCCTTCCTGTGACAAACATTTGAAAATATTTCCAAATGTTTAAGATGCTCTTTCATGTTCTTTGATGCGATCGAATGTCATCGATATACACGAACATGAAACCTGAAATAATCTTTGAAGAGATTATCCATCTTTCTTTGATATATCCTGGGGGTGCGTTAGCCAATCCCATAGGCATCACGCTCCAAATATAATGTCCTTGTGGTGTAGAGAAAGTTGTGAACTTCTTTGCTTTCTTCATCCATCTTAATCGGTAAAATCGATTTGCAATCGAACTTTGAGAATATCTTGGCACCTTTAATGCGGTTAACCGGATGTTCTCTCGCTTGGGATATAGTATCTGCCGAACTCCAAAATGTTATTAATCCTTTGTAATTAATAACCAGTCGCTTTCTCTTTTGATTTCTCCATGGTTTCGACTAAGAATCTCGGATCTTTGTATGGAGAAACTCCTGGTGAAATCAACTTAAGGTCAAGATGTTCCTTAAGTATCTTCTCGCATATCCTCACGATCTTCCTAGTTCATAAGGATTGGTTTGAATCTCACGAACTCGTACTCATTTCTTGGCTTAACCTTTAAGGATGCTTTGAGCTCGCTCTCTTGTCTCACCATGCCAAAGGATCTTCATTATAATTCTTTTGGATCTTCTTGTTTATATCCTCGAGTGATATTTGTTCCTGGGCGGTCACATCACTCGTGGACTCTCCATTAGGCTCATCCATAATTCTACAATTGCTTTCGAGTAACTCGCTCTTCTCCTTTTGTACTCAATGAATACAAGTTATTATCCCATATCTTCGTATCCTTTCGGCTTCCGAATTGTCTATAGGATAATAACGCTTCACCAAATTTCCTTCGATCCACTATTTTTGGATTGCGAAGTTTGGCTTCATCACCACCCTTGCTGCGAAAATTAATAGGCATTTTTCTCAAAATGCTTCCCGCATCTCTCGACAATGATCTTATGATCACATAATGTTGTGAAAATAATGTTAGATAAAAGGTTTTATCATGATTTTCATGATTTTGTTTTTATACCAAAACAATGTTTTTAAAGGTTGTCCAAATACTCCTAAATGATTTAAAATGGTTTTAATATTTTCCGAAGTATTTCTTCAAGTTTATTTTCGACAAAATTGGACAACACATTTAATGATTTTGTATCAATGGGTTTTTACATCCAAACTATGTTTCTAAATGTTGTCCTAATACTCCCAATTGGTCTAAAATGTTTTTACTATTTTTGAGTATTTCTTGAAGGTTATTTTCGATAAAATATTGGACAACATTTTTTGTCTCGTGTTCAACCGAACATCCCGTGTTTGAAAGATTGGTTTTAAAACAAACAAGATGTTTTGGAAGACCGAGGAGGTCACCGATTCGCCAAAAGGGCGATGCACCAAGAGATTACATAACTACATTGCGAACTCAAAATCATGAAGGGTGACCGGTCCCCATGGGGCGGGGGCGATCGGACCTATGGTTGACCGATCGGACCCCGACCGGTCAACCAGTGTATATTTTGCTACGTTCTTCAATTCTTTATATTAGTGCACGACGGTCACCCTAATATTTGACAAAGAAAATTCTAACGTTGGGCAAAGATACAACTTTTCCTTATTTTGTGGGATGGATTTCTAACAAAGCTATTTTCTTCAATTGTCTTGCAATTTTTTTACAGATTTTCAATCCCCAAGAGGAGCCTATACTTGATCAATCATCTCCTATAAAAATAGGAAGATATGAATCACAACAACAAGAGAGAACAATACAACACAACAAGAAATACTCAAGCAAACACTTGGTCTTATATTGTCATTATTCTTGTTGTAATTTGCCTAGCTTATCACTTTCACATTCTTGAGGTCTAGGCTATTCTTGATTACACTTGCACTCAATTGTATAATTCATTATCGAGTTGTAATCTTGAATTTTTGGGTAATCATTCAACACAATATATCCTTGTGAGTGTTCTTGTGGTAAGAACACACTTGGGTGATCTAGGTGTTAGGTGTAAGAAGATTGTGGTAATCTTCTTGTCGAGGTGTTGAAGAATTTGGTATTCTTCAAGGTCGAAGATCGTGGGTAATCTCCACAAGGTGTCATTGGAGATTGTGGTAATCTTCAAGAGAGATTGTGGTAATCTCAAAGGTGGTGTTGAAGAAGAGTGTGGTGCTCTTCAAGGTGTTGTTGAAAGTTGAATTTGTATTAATTGTGGTAATTAATAAAATTCTTTTTCTTTTTCAAACCCATCCCGGATATCTGGGGTGGTAGAGCACGTAGTCCCTAAAAGGTGGGGTGAAGCTCTATAAATCGACGTGTGTTGTTTACTTTCCGCACTTTTATTCTTGTCTTGGCATATTTGATTCGAAAAAGAGGCATAATCGAAAAGATGGAGATAATCTATTCACCCCCTCAGATTATCGTAGCCGCTTGACTTACAAATAAGTCTTCTTGTCTCATTTTCCCTGTAAATCTCTTGAATGTTTGTAGGAAATTGTTTCTAGCAATACATCCGCTCCGTATCATGGAAATAGATTGGTGGCATTTTCACTTTTGTACTACGTGGGTACCGCCCGCGCTCCGATCATGATTTCGCTTGTTTAATTCCTCGGTAAGAATAAGAATTCTTTTAGAGAAATCTCTTCCTCAATAGCTGACAAGTCTTTCCATTTTTTAGGAAAACATCCGCTTTGCAGTACATATTATGGTGCTCGAATCAATATAGGTGATTTAAATACTCGGCTCAGATTCAAAGATATAACATTCCGATAGAAATGTATATGGAGAATGGACTAATGGTCATCTCGATTCTCAGATCTTTTACTACCATCGTGAATTCCATTCCATCTCGTAATCTTTCCCAAGGTTTATGTTCCTCAAGAAATTCAATTCCCAAGGTTAATTGCTCGGGATTTTTCCTCGCAACTCCCGAGATAGTCAATTCGATTTCACCTATCTTCAGGCTTCCTTGATACCTTCCAACTATTGGTTGTTGGAGATAATATAGAACATCACAAGGAAAAATATTATCTTTTTGAGTGATGCCGAATATTACTTCAACTTCTCGCCATTCTTCGACATTTAGCCTCTCCTGCTGTTTTGAAAACATCTCGGGATACGCTCGAATGATTTCTGGTCTCCTTTCTTCCCAACGGATGCTACTCGTCATTCTGTCTGTTGAAAAGACATCCTTCGCTCAACTTTAAGATTTCGACTTTTGTTGAAGACAAAGTTGATCTTGTATTTTCATATCAATCTCCTTGATAGTTGGAGACTCAATGATTTCTGGTAGAACCACCTGGCAAAGTCCTCAAAACTTCTTGGGACTTCAATAAATTCCTTTCTCAAGAATATCAATGATGTGTATTCGAGAGAGCATAGATATCTTGTATATGATCGAGTAGGGCATGTTCCCTTCTTTCATCAAATCATCTCTTTTGAAATCTTGATGAAGGGTTAGGACTTTGTTGAAATCTCGATCTCCCAAATTGTATGCAATTCTAGGATAGACATTGAATGCCAATTTTCCCGCATACAATTTTTGTAACCGCTTTCAAGGCGCGAATCCTTGAGATGTGAGATTCGCTTGTCAAAGATAGCCAAATTGAGTGACGAATCTATTTTTTCTTTGAATGTTGCTTTAATAATGGCTCTTCCAGTTCGATATGAATCCATGAGAGTGTATTTGCAACTTCTCATTTAACTCTTACTTTGATCTCCTCGGATTTCTCTAATAGGACCAACCTGCATCTCGATCCCAGGTTCTCGGTAAACTCCATCGAATGGAAAATTCTCCGGTTGTTACCATGTGGATAA